>CAOKZL010000725.1:0-531733 GCA_948472985.1 Iguana delicatissima | reverse complement strand
TATTATTACGCACACATTCACTCCACTGATTAAAGTGGAATGGTCAAAGTGTAAGCCTGGGTTTATTAAAAATAAGAAACAGACTTCTGCCCACTTCTGGTGATGATGATGATGATGATGATGATGATGATGATGATGATGATGATGCATTTATTTATTTATTTAGACATTTTTAGCCATCTGTACTGTCCTGGTGAAACTAGTGAAATATCCACCACTCTTCCATATAGAAAAGCATTCAGGTAAAAAGTACATGAAGACAGAGTCGGGGTACGTCATAAGTGAGAGCCAGCGTGATGTAGTGGTTTGAGCATTAGATTACAGTGGTGGAGACCAGGGTTCAGTTACCCAATTAGTCATGGAAACCCACTGGGTGACCATGGGCATGTAACACACTCCCAGCCCCAGAAAACCTTGCGATAGGGTTTTAGGGTGGCCCTAAGTTGGAAATGACTTGAAGATACACAATAACACAACAACGTCATAATTATGCTCCCCGCCCATTTCAACAGAGCATAATCATGGTTTTGCCAAATATAGCAACAAAAACCAGGAAGCAAGGTGCCAAAGTAATAAAGGGCCAGAGAAGAGAAAGAATTCTCAGAAGTGTATAAATACATTAAGGCTTGATACATTATTTTTTTAAAAAAAAAAAGCTCCTTTTCCTTTGGTAAAACTAAATATCTTAGCTCTCTCTGTTTGACCCTGTCAACACATTTTTGCCTGTTGCCAATTGACCCTAAGGAAGAAAACTTTATTTTCTGATGCACATCAATTCTCAATAATTTTAGGACTAATACAATACAATACGTACTACATCTGTGAACTTTTTGTCCTGAGCCTTTGGCACACAGACATATTCTCTCACGAAGGCCAACTGAATAGGACTGCCACTACACAAAAGTTAGCTCCAAAATCATGGCCACAAATTTCCATTATTATTAGTCAGACAGTATAAAGTGTGCCAATTAATTGGATACCCAATGTTATTCTAAATTTCCTCCAATAGAGAGGAATATTCAAAGAAGAGGCAGATTTGCTAACTAAAAAGAACTAGGCCCTCAAAACTACTTCTTATAAGAGGAACTCCCTCTGTGCCCTTTGTTTCATGCTGTTTACGATTAGTAATCCTGTGTTCTAACAAGAATCCTCTTAGAAACATTTACTCTCTCTCTATCTCTCTCACACACACATGAGATGAAGCATAAGCACACAGTGAGATGTGCATCCGCCTGTTCGTTGCTCTCCTCCCTGTAGCATGCTACTGAATTTCTCTTTTAGCAGGACCTCAGCTGCAGATGGGTTCCATCCCTTCTGGCGGGTTGCCAAGACATACGGCCTTTGTTTTTCAGAACTAGAGTTGATGTTCAAAACTGTTTTAATTCTGTTTCTTTAACTGTTGTTTTTTTAATTCTAAAAAAGTATAGTTAACCATTGTATGTTGCCTCAGGGCTCTTAGCAGACAGAGAAGCAATAAACAAATACTGAAAAATAAATAAAATTTCACTGTTGGAGTGCGGGAGTGACAGGATAATTATACTCAGTATTGCAAAGTGAGCATCCTTGGATATCATGGAAGGGAAGGAGAGAAATCACAACAAAGATGAAACCCCAGAAAGTATCATGGAAGGTATCATGCTTAGCCCAGCTTTCCTAAGAAACAGGGCCAGAGTGAAAACCAACTTGCACTATGGCCAGGGCACTGAACAGTTTTACTCCCCACAACTCCATAATGACACCATGAAGCGCACACATATCTATGGATGTACTTAGCCCATGCATTAGCCTCAATATGTGCAGACACATGGAACTGTGTCTAAGGACATTAGCACGTCCTCACATTTGTGTCATATTTTGATTTGATTTGTATCATCATTGTATCATAGGTGCCCTCCAACTTGAAGTCAAATTATCTAGTAATCTTACCAACTGGCTATAGCAGCAGGAAATCATTATAGACTTGTGTGGCACCCTAAAATAAGATGATAAACAGTGTGGTCATCTGCTGCACAATTATGAACCAGCAACCAGAGTGACTCTAGGCCACTCTTGTTTATAGCTATCATTTGAAATACCTCTGCTAAAGAGAGGCACTTGGGAAATAAGACTAGCCTGTACTCTCTTATCTTCCATCTGAACAGCTTGTCCTCTTTTATCTCCTCTCCTCTCCACCTATATCCAAGGAGAAATAGAAAAGCCAGAAAGGCTCTTCACTTGTTCTTTCCTTCTTCCTCCAATCTAACATCTCTGCAAATCCCAGGATTCCAAAGGATGCTGAGAGTGGAGTAATAGCACTATAACAGTGTAGTGCTTAAAGCAGAAGCTTATCTAGGGTGGGACAACTGGTGTGTGTGCCCTGAGTGCCAGTGCCGGGGGGTGCAAAAAAGCTGAACCCCCCACCCTTCCACCCAGTTCTGGCCCGCCATGCCCCTACTGCCCCCACTGGGATTTGCAGTGTAGGGAGAGGCATTTAGAATTCTCAGCCAGAGGACTCTTTGGCTTCAGTAAACTACAAACCCCAGATCCCACAAGATGTTGAAAGTAGAGTAATAGCACTATAACAGTATAGTGTGGAAAGGCCCTAAAACTAGCTTCCTTGCATTACTCATAAATGCCTAAGGCAGTCTTCATGGAGCGGGGTGGAGGCAGTGGCGTCAGAGGCAGCAGCAGGCCTCTCACTTGGGCCTGACCTTCTGCCACCCCCGCCAGGGTCTTCCTTTCCCTGGGACAGCAGTGGGAGAACCAGCACCTGGGGGTGCAACTTCCATGCTTGCCTTTGGTGTTGCTGAACCTAGATACGCCACTGGCTGAAGGGCTCTTAGTTTTCATATATAAAATCTGTATTTTGACCATGGAAAGAGTTCTGTTGATCAATGTGCAAATAGTGCAAACATTAGTATTGTACCCATATTGTTTGTAAAAGCTCAGAGCAGTGTTCAAGAAAAACTCCAAAGGGGCAGCTTGGGGAACTGAGCTGATCATCCATAGCAGGCTCCAGAAGCCCCTTTATATAAAAAGCTATGTCAACAGCTCCCCGGGATACAAAATGCCACCATTGCTCCACTATCTCTCTTGTCTACAGTAACAGACATGGAACAGAACCAAAAATGGAAATGGATGGTCAGTTAGCTACTGCGTCCTCCTGAAGAGCCATACAATCCCACCCTCTAGCATATGAGAAGGTGATGTTATTGCTGTCATCTAAGCAGCAGCAGCATAGGCAAACCTGGGATTTCTAGGATCATCTTAATGCCATGGTACCCTCTCCAGTATCAAACACTTTTTTCAAACAGCGATTCTCTGCAATCTTTTCAGAAGGCAAGAAAAACCTGATTATCAGGACCACCACAGATAAGGCCACCAAAATTGTGTTCAGCCACTGCTTTTAGACATTTAAGCAACTTGGAACAGGACCACCCCAGAAGATTTTAAACATATAGCAGGACATATGGGAGGAGGTGTTCTCTTGATTATCCACAAACTATATTGTTTAATGCTTCAAAGGTCAGAATCAATACTTTGAAATGCTAGAAATATGAGCTTATGGAAATCTAGAAAAAATGCAAATGTTTGCACTAAAAATAAAACAGGAATGCAAACACTGGAAGCACAATAGGATTGTTGTTTAAGAATATGCAAATGTTAACATTTAGATATGCATAATGGAAGCCTATATGCCATAACTGCATATATCTGAAAAATACCAGAAAACTAATTAGAAGTAAAACAGCCTCTTACAAATGCACCCTAAGAATACAGAGACCTGTGTTAGAAAACGTGGAGCTGCCATTCAAAATGGCAATCCAGTGTCAAGTTGCTTCTTCATAGCATGCAATATAGCTTCCTGGGAGAATATATCTGCCCTGTCAAAGACAATCAGAGATATTAAACAGGCAGGGTGAGGTGAGAGGAACATGATACACAGTATACTGATCTAAGACACAAAGCAGATTGTTCAGAATACCCATATTGTAAACATACATCCCAGGACCTATATGAAAACAATAAAGCACAAGATACAGGTATTCCATCTTTATCCTCTTTTGTCTTCAAAGAGTTTTTTTAAAAAAAAAAAAAACCTACAAGTCTACATCATTCAATACATGATAGCCTCCCTGCCACAAAAAAAAAAAAAAAAATGCCGGAGTAGGAATTCCTGCAGAGAAAATATTATTTTCTGCACAGAAAAAGCTGCAATGGGAATTTATTCTGCTTAAAATTTGCACATGGTTGATTTGCACAGAAAACAATATTAAGCCCCAAACTGCAAAGATTCTCATCACTTCAGGATTCTTCTCATCACAGTTTCTCAATATTTGAAAACCACAGATTTTGACCATTTTTTCTATGCATTTGAATCTTTTTTTCCATCTCTATCATTGTGGAAGGATCTATTCCACCTTCCTTATGATTATTTATTTGTTCTACAGTCATTTATCTTTATACCAACAGACTCAAAGATAATTTTGTTCATTTGGACAGTGATGTACTGGAGATATGTATGTAGGTACAATTTTTCCTACAATTAACATAGTTCAAACAATATCTCAATAGCTGTAGTATGTACAACGTCAGCTCTAAGGAACATTGATATTTATGTGTCTTCATTTACATACACTGGAGATACTCCTTTTCTATACTCTACTTAAAGAGATTTAACTCCTAGAGTCTCTGAGAATGGAAACATACCCTGAAGACTGGGAACTCCAATAATTTTCATTAATAATATTTTAGCAACCCCTCTCTCCCAGCCATGAAAAAGGGCAAGACAGGCACAATGGTACAATAGGAACAGGTATAAAAATAGTGCGCTTTCCTGGAAAAATAGAACCAGACAGAATGTATGCATTTCCAGCTTAGTGGAGGTTTGCTTGTGTGTGTGTGTGTGCGCGCATTTTGTTTATTTTTTTAAGAAAGCAATTATTTAATTCCAATTGTATGCCAACAATTACTCAGTGGGCTTACACTGCTATAATACATACTTGTATAACTACAATGCAAATGTGGATTAAACTGGAGGGACATCACTAGCATAATTCCCATTAATTAGTAGGCTGTTTTGCAGGAAAATGCAGCACCAAAGTTAGATGCAAATTGAATCAGAACTTATTGCCGATAAAAGACCAGTAAGTATTTTGCAAGGTTTTTGTGAACCATTTAGTGAATGACTAATAATATTGGGAAGAGCCAACAGGGACTAGGAAAGCAGACACTATGTGAAATGCCTGCCCTGAAACAACTTATAAATTGAGTTTCACTAATGTATTTCAGCCCTGGCTTACAATAACACCTCCATCTACTTTATTCCCACCAATAGGGATGTAATGAGAACTTCTTTTTCCTAAAGAACAATTACAAAGCCTTAAACAAACAAAATGCACTTAGTGAAATGTTTAAAAGGTGTTCTAAATTTTTAAGAATTTGCCAAGCTACGACCTGCAGAAAATGTTAGAGAAATCAGCAATCCTTAAAAGGCTTTTTATGCCACAATGTTTCTCTGTGAGTTAACATGTAATTCTCATTTTGTGAACCAAAGCACATGTCAATCAAAAGGCAGATTAGGGGGAACACTGAATATTGTCCATCCTGTGTTTTCTTTGATTACTAATACAGTACCAAAAGCCAGAGTTCAAGAACTTGAAAAACTGCAGAGGTAGCACTTTCTACCTTTCAAGCAAGGCATCATTTTCCTCTGAAATCTTGCGCAATGGCATCTTTCCCAAAAGAGAATTGAAACAACATCTATTTGAATTGCTATGTTACATGTAAACCAAGACGTTTTCACTGTCAAAGCTGAAGCCCCTTTTACTTTTTAGAAAAAAGGAGACAAAAATCTAAACACCTGTCTTCTTTCTTTATTGGCCACTGGCAGAATTATCAGACTCAGCTTCTGTCAAGTGCTGGAGGAATAAAATTGGTCACCTTTGGCCTTATACTCATCTATCACATCAAAGGACATGACAGCAGAATTGCCATGTCACATAAAATAGTGAACAAAGCTTACCTGATACATTTTGCAGAGATCAGGGAGTAACATATGACCCTCCCTTGCCTTATGCAGCAAAGAGGTTTCATTGCTACTTTTCCTTGAATTCCTTCAGTTACTAGACTCATTCTTGGCCTGGCATTCCTCAATTCACCTCCTGCCACAGACATGATGATGATGTAGTAATAGTTTTGCCTTTTGATTGTAAACTCTGGGGAGAAGGAACTGTTATAGTGATGTATACATTTCTAGCTTTCTAAAAATGAATACCTTTGAGAAAATGCATGAAAGTGTGAATTGAAAAGCCTGCACAGTATCTGTCCCAGACAGACCAAGGAGGTAAAAAATCCATAGCTTAAAATACTACTTTGTTAAACCGTAGTTTGATTTTTTTGTTATTCATTGCTTTTGAAGTAAACTGTTCATAACTCTTTAGTTATAAAAGGGGTGAGTTATTACATAGTTCATTGCTGATTGGCTGTTTTTAATTAATTTTAATTTTAAAAAATGCTTAAAATGCAAAAATCTTCCAAAATGACTGTCCTGAAAGCAATACTGTAAGAGTAACAACTGACTGCTGTTTATGACACTACAACAAGGGAACTACATTCCAAATGATCATGTGACTTTGTGACTGGCATGAGAATCATGAACATGCAAAAACATTACAGATTATAAGTAATGCTTTTTTCATAATATGTTACTTTCAAGATTTTATTTATCCCAAATTTTCTGACACAGAGATTTGTTTTCTACCATAACTACTGCATTCATATGTTTTAATTTCATCTAAACATGTTGCTCTTTAAACTTTTTTACTCTATTCACCAACATCTACCAAAACCTCCACAGACAGAAAAGTGCTATATTTTGTAGCCTAGGAAGCTACTGCATGGGGCTTGTAAATCCTCAAATTGGTAAGAATTAGACTTAACACTCTCATCTTGGGCCCTTTCCACACCTTACCTTTTTCCGGCGCTGTGGTGCAGGGTCACACGAGCAGCCTCCGGCAAGAGGCTCGCTCGTCCCTGCTGCTTCAGCTCCGCACAAGCTGCCTGCTCGCACGGGAGCCCCGCCTCTTCCTTCTGCAGTGCAGCCTGGGAGTTTCCCGGGCTGTGCTGGGGCAGGAAGCATGACCATGAGAGCAATGTGCGATTGTGCACAATTTTTGGCGTCCAGTCGAAAATGAAAAGGTGCACGATTGGCCCCTGCCAGGCCCTGGAGCATCGTGCAATTGTGAGGGCGTCATGCAGATCGCTCCTCACAATCACGTGACGCTCCAGGTGCCCTTTCACATAGCGAATGCCGTGCAGAAAGGGCCTTGGTTTAATCTCACCCTGCATCGTTAACTCACCCACTGCTGAAATGTTGAGACCCTGCTTATGACCTTACTTAGATTGGTATCTGTCTCTTCTGTCAAAAAGTTTGTCCACACTTGTTCTGGGCCATAAATCCTTACCTGCCATATTGTAATCCCACAGTACAATTATCAGCTAAAAGAGATATGTATATTTGAAAGTAAGAGGAGATAAGAGGGCCATGTGTCATGGCTGGGCTATGGATAGCCATGTGTCAGAAGCCAATAGTCAAGACCGAGGTATAAGTCAGAACCAAAAGACAAGCCAAGAAGACCAAGGGTGGCTCAAGGATCATAGCAAATCTCTAGATCTAAGAATACAGAGCTACGCTTTGTTGCTCAAGCAGGGTACACATGGAGCAGAGAGCCATCTTATGTTCCTTCTTACCATAGAATCAATCTGGAATGGAATGGAAAAAGTCATGCCTGCAGGCCATATGTAGTCCTGTAGACTGTTTTTGAGGATCTCAGAGGAGTCCCAAAGGTGGAGATATAAAATATTTTTAGCCAAAAATGGCTAATAGAGTCCCCCAAACCTATGGCCATTTCACCACTATTGCCCATTTCACCACATTTTCACATTTCCCCCAAACACCCAAATCAACAAATATGTCCTGGGGTACAGCCTAATGGAGGCAAACAAGCACTCCAATCCCTTCCAGTTGTTAAATCCTGGTTTAGCACTTTTTAAGATTGTGAAGTTGCCATTAGTGGTTTACTAGTGTGCTAGCTATCCAGAGATCCATGTTGTCTTAATGAGGGACATTAAAAAAAAAAGCCAATTATCTCATTCTCAATGGAGAGGTGGTGTATTGAGAAATCAACACCACCTAAAGGAAAAGAATGTAATCAGAAGAGATACTCTTTGTAAATTGAGAGAGTTTTCCCCCAGGAAATTCAATTATGCTAAAAAGTGCTTTTTGCAGATAAAACATGTTTTCTGCACAAAAAAATTGTTTTGTATAGGAAACACTGTGTACAAGAAACATTAGCGTGCATAACACAAATCAAATTTTCTGCACAGAAATTCCCATTTCCCCATGCATTTTTTTAAAAAAGGACCTAAAATGCAAATAGTAACCTCTGCGTTCTTCTGCAGCAATGAGAAACCTGTAGAAATTGTTATTGCATTCAGTAGCAAAAAAAGTGAAAATCTGCATTGCTACTCCTAGTATTACGTTTCATAAGAAGATGCAGAAACATGGCATTTTAAAACAAAGACGATCCAAGAAGTAGTTGTATTGTATGGATCAAACATAGAGTGATTTGTCCATCCCTAGACGTGGAGCTTTACCAAAAAAAGTGTGTGTGTGTATGTGTGTGTGTGTGCATGTGTGTATACATACACACATACACAGAGAAAGAAAGAGAGAGAGATTGAGAGAGAGAGAGAGATTTCTTCAATATCAATATGAATAGTTAATAGGAGTGAGTCAACAATTGTAACTCTAAATTCTGGTTTATTTTTATCTTTCCATTGACATCAGAATGCCATCTGTTGCACAGTCATGTAAAGAAGATTAGAGATTAATAGCCCTATTCTCAAAATACATTTGAACACATTCCTTTCCCCCATCCGTCTGCAACAAAAAAGGGTGCAGGCATCCTGAGTGTGACAGAGGATGGCTATTTTTAGGGGAGAAGATGAATGGTGATCAAAAAAGTTCAGCAGGATCATCCACTTGAAAATTTTGCTCTCCTTCTTCATTGGAATGGCAGGCTAAGAATCAATTCTTCAGCTTCAGCCAACTCCTTCAAATGTGAAAAATAGTGAGGAAGACAATAAAATTTGAATGACTCAGAATGAGAGAACACTCCTGAGAGAGTATAAAATGACTACTTGTGGGGAACATTTTGAGTGGGAAGGTAAATGACTCAGTTCAAAGTGGGCACTGCAAACAAAGCTGAGGAGACTGTCTCCAACAGACACTCCTGCCAGAATATTAATTATATTTGAATGTGATATTGAATAAAGATTAGAAATAAGAGTCAGTCAGCCAAAGTTGTCTAATGCTGAATCTGAATCTGCTGCCAGTGTGACAGCAAGAGGCACCCTTGGCCTACAACTACCCCATAACTAGTGAATACGAGTATTAGTTCTTCTGCTACAGCCTCTGAATAAGCTGCAGACCATAGTGCATCTCATATGATTATACATACCAAACAACAACAACTACAACCACAACTACAATTACAACAAATTACAGTGAAAAATGGTCCACATTCTGCTTTAGTCTTCTGGCTTTTCCTTTGACCCCACCCACTTGACTGCTGTTGCTACTGCTATGAGAAATCACCATAACTCTTTGGTAAGAGGGCACAAGAGAGCACAAATAATGACAAAATGCAGTCTTTAAAGCCAAGTCAGATGTTTACCTTGAGTCTTTGTTGTGGAATGGCAGCATTTTCCTTTCTCTTGGCCAAGCAGATCTGTTCCAAAAGGGCAACTAAACCTCACAAACAGGGTTTTTTGAATTAGCAGGCATCTGGGAACACCAGGTTCCCATACTTTATATGATCTATAATGTGGAGGGAAAGAGCTGCGCTACCTTCTGGAAGGTAAAGGGGAACATCTGAAGCAGGACTGATTTTTAAAGAGAGAGAGAAAAAAATATGGCCACATTTGATACTACACTGCAAGGATAGTCAAATTATGGCACTACAGATGTTGTTGAGCTACAACTCCCACCAGCCCTAGCCATCATAGCTAATGCTGAAGGAGGGATGGATTGTTTGTGATTTTTTAAATATGTGGACCAGAATCAAATATCATCCCACCACATGAATTGCATGCTATAGGTGACATAACAGGAAAAGAAAAGGCTTAACTAAAGCATTCAGCAAACCAGGTCACAATTCATGATTCAGTAAAAGTAGGTGTCAGAGAAAGCTAGCTCTTAATGCATGCTATTTAACACTAGGATTTGTGGTTATGCAGTCTACTGTAACATACTACTCTCATAGGGAGAAGGCACAGTTGAAGCTAATACCCATGAGATTTGTTTTAAGGAACACACAAACTTGGGAGACGTTTTGTGTGTGCAAAAGCAGGGCATAAATAAGATCATTAGAATTTAGATTCCTAATCAGTTCTTCCTTCCGAGGGGACTGACTTTCTAATGATCGTCCCAGGTCCTCAAGGGTTATGAAGCTATGCTTGTAAATGGCTTGTATGTTTTCTTGTCTCTGCTTCTTTATGTCAAGAGTCAGCATGCTGTAATGGCTTGAATGTTGGACTAGGACTCCAGGAGACAAGGATTCAAATCCCACTCAGCCACAGAAACCCACTAACTGATCTTAGGCAACATTCTCTTAGCCTTTGGGAAAAATTATGCTAAACCTGCTCTGAATAAATTTTGCCACAAAAACTTCTTGATAGGGTTGTTGGAGTCAACCTGAAGGCACATAAAGACAATTTCTGTATGCTAGCTTCTCTGTTCCTTCAACAAAGGGGGCTTAGGTTAAGAGCTTTTACCCTCAGGATGGGTAAACTTGGGTACTTCAAATGTTCTTGGACCACAGTTCTCATAATCAATGGTAACAGTTGACAGGAGGTACAGTCCAACATAATCTGCAGGACCACAATTTGCCCACCTCACTTCTGCCCTAAAGGAAGACTTTTTATATCCACACATCCAATTAAACGTGCTGTAGGCTGTAATGTCCAAATAATTTCCTATGTTACAAAGGTTACAAACCCTAGAATATCACCAGCTATACATCTGCGGAAAACTGCTTGCCCTTGACAGCTTTTTCACATCTTTTGGAAGAGCTATAACCTTTCAGAAAAGCAATGCCTTTGAAACATCTTCAAGTAGAAACCACAGGTTCAATGAAATCTAAACAAGTTTAAGCTAAGTCTTCTTGTATTCTTTTACTTTTGCCTTCAGTATATTTTATTCAGCAGCATATATCCCCCTGTTTGAAAAGAAAATGTATCTCACCAAGGATTTGGGGACCTACCTCCTGCTAAGTTCCTTGTAGCTGAGAGTTTTTCTAAAAAAGTGCAATGCCCTTTCACTTTCCATTCATGTTTTTCAGCGCTTCCATCTCTAACAGTGCTTAGTACCAGCAGAACTTACCCTTCTTCCCAGCTTCAAAACAGAAGAATGTTTTTGTGTTCACTCAGATTGTCACACATAACTGAGCCCTGGGCAAGTGATAACTTTCCTTTATAGAACAGATATGGCTGAGGCAAAAAGCTTTTCATAAAGAACCTTGTACCAACTGGTATCTTTCAACCATCTCTGTATAGAAAAGAAGGGGCAATGAAAAAGGCCTTCTCTTTGCCCAGGCCCTTCCATCTATCTGCCTTCTATTAGATCCCCACTTGTTAGAAGCACAGAAGTCCCAAGGCCTACTGTGATGAAAGTATGAAGCTGCAGAATAATTTCCAGTCCTATGATTGTACAGTTAAGAAAGGGCATACAGAGTGAGAGGGAGGGGGGAAGAGAGTGAGAAGGCCTATTTAGATATAAAGTTATGTAGTTTATGTAAACTCACAAAGCCGATCTCTTCTTGAAATCATCAGGGACGAAGTGGGAGAGGGGTTAGTGTGCACCAGAAGAAGCACGAGCTGTCAAAACAGAGCTCCTCACTTATTGCTGGTTGGTGCCCATTGGTGCTGCTTCTGCATCTGCTTGCAGTGTTTACAGAATTTTTAGTTGCTGTAAAAAAAAGTGGTGGGGAGATAGGAGGACAAAGGAAGCCAAAGGACATTGTGAACGACTTGGTTAATAATTATCCAGATCTCTTCAGTGCTTTTGCTCGCTATTGGTTCTGGATGGTGTGAGGTATAGACATGTGTTATTTTTTAAAAGGAGCAGTACTCTAAAATCCTTTAAGCAAATTGGAAAGTAACACCCTGCCGCTGGCTGCTCCATACCCCCTTTCCCCCTCTACAGTAGTAGCAAGGAGGAGTTAGTGGCCATGGAATCCAGAGCCAACCATGACTATTCAACCAATGAAATCCCATGTTTTTGTTTTTATTCTGATATATCCAGAATTGGGAAAAACCCACCCTCTGCTGGCACTGGGAACTGCCACTGAATAGTCCAGGACAACAGAAATGTCATCTGGTTATTTTTTTTTTAAAAGGCTAAGAACTACAGCAACACATCTTGTCATCACTAATATTTATTCCATCTGGAAGAGCCATTATCTAATATATAAAAGTCAAAGTTTGTGAGTTTGTGAGTTTGTTTGTGTCAGGTAGGCAAAGACCTCATATGATTGGCTGTGTGAGATGAGAAGACCTCATGTGATTGGCTGCCTGTGAAGATTCTATGGAATTCTCGGGTTGGCAGTTTAGGGAGGGGCTTTTAGAATTCTCAGCCGGAGAGCTCTTGGGTCTCAGGTCAGTTGCTATGGAGATGAGGCCTAGCAGCAAGAGGGAGGAAGATAGTGTATTCCCTCAGGAAACCAACCTCTGTATGTTAATAACTATGAATACAGATTGGATTGGGGATATGGGCAAAAGTTACACATACTGGACAAGACAGTTTGGAGAATTAGAGACATAGGATCTCAAATCTGTGTATTTCAACCACATCTAACTCTTAAGGTAAGGTAAGGTAATTCCTAGGGTATTTCTAACAAATATTACCTATGAGAAAATAAAATCCCGGGCAATGTCAGGTAAATATGATAGTTTTTAAAAAACGAGTTGTACAGTACCAAGGGCCCAAAAAGTAGTTACATACAATTATAGTTATACATTCAGAAGGATAACTTTAATTCCTGCTTCCCAGAAACAATGACAGAAAAAAATTCACCAATTTTTAAGTTGCTTTATTAAAAAAAAAAAAAAAAACAAGGTGCTACCAGCTTACATTGCAAAATACTCTCCTTCCAAAATGCATAGCCCGCCTCTATGCCAGGATCAGATCAGAGGGATAAAGAGGAAACACAATGACCCATAGTTTCTTCATTGTCCAATAAACGAGAACTCAGCCAGTGACATTTGATCTATGTCCACGACTGATGTGAATGAGAAGAAAAAGCTTTGAGTGAAAATTTGCAGGCTGTAACTAAAAACAAACTGGTAATGGACTGCATGGAATTCTTCAATAGAACTGTTATAGTAGACACTATCTTTTCTTCTCTTGTTCTTTTTCGACCTATTTCTGCAATGGTGTTATCACAATAGGACTGTCAGAAAAGCAATAAAAAATAGCAACTTACTCCTCTCCCTCTTTTCCCTTGTTCTTTAATTTGTTTTTTCACCCATACTAGCTGAACATCATCTTTGAATGGGTATCGCTCTGGACTTGTGTTCAAGCCTCTTTTCAAGCTGTTCAATGTGAAAGTTATTATCAGGTCTCTGCTTTGCACTTTATGTTTCTAATAGGCCTTTGTTTCAGCTTTCTTTGCATTTGTAGCTTCCCAAACTCTTTGTTCTTAGTCTTTGTGCCATCTGATGACTCTTGATGTGGAAAACTCTTGACAAAGGAGCTTCGCAGAAGCTATCAATTTTTATTTCACCATCAAAAACTCAAACATTAACAACTATCAATTGCATTCCATCTGCCTGACCTAATGTTCAGATTCTATTGTATCTCCTATTCCTTACAACCATAGCTAGTCAATGTTACCCTTACTTCTGCTTTCCTGTCAAGAACAACATGTTTTCAAAAGAAGAAGAAGGTAAAAGGGAGGAGGAGGAGGAAGCAGCGGCAGTGGCAGCAGTGGTAGTGGTAGCATGATTGACTTGTTTCACTTGTAATGGAGTTATCCTTGACCTAACTATTTTAATATTCAGGAATACAGTGACAGAATCACTAGGATGAATAACTTAACACTAGCCCATTCAGAACATCAACTCTGTCATGGTTCCCTAGAATAAACATTATATTACAACTCATGAGCAAAAAAATTCACCACATTCTGCCCCAGGTTCAACCACTCAGAAAAACAAATTAGCAAGTACAAGGCAACAATTGAAATCTCTCTTTTGAAGTCCTTGTAACATTAATTAGGGTGATGAAGATAGCAAGCAAATCATGGGAAAGAATGACTAGGCAAGAGAGAGCCCATGTGCTTAACTACATTTGGCTGACATTTTATAGCTAGTCCAAAATAAGAATTAATATCAGCTATGGATTTTCAGTGGAGGAGAAGTTTCACAAGAAGGGCTCAGCATGTCTTTCCATCTACCAGTACTCTCCTTCTCTGTAGCCATGATTTTGGTACATACAAGTTTGGGAACATGCTTCTGTCAAGGTGATACACAATTACACCCAAAGAGATGCCATTATTTTAATTCAGGCATCAGGAAAGTATAGGCCATAGGATGCAAGTTACTCAATCCTCCATATGCCCCGAATCCTTGAATCTCATCCCCCAGTAAGTATAAAATGACTTCAACCTGAAGTCATGACAAGCTGTAGTGGCTGTCTCCCAACAAATGCATCCTGATACCATCACCCTCGAGACCAAAACCCAGGAAAAAAACACAGGAAGTAGAAACTATAAGATGTCTGGTCACCTCTAGGACCTATTTTTAGCCAATTTGGAATGAAACTATGAAAGTGCATCCCTCTCCATGGACAAAAAGACAAAAAGTGGTCCCCAATAGTGTTATTTACTTGTGCTTTAAAATAAAGAACCGAATGGAGTAATCATGTTCCCAAACCTTCTGGTAAGCTTGCTCTGAGATACACGACATTATCAAACAGATGTAGTTGATCTTGCTTTTGGGGAGGAATAGCTCCTTTGATTTTTGAAGCCAAAAGAGATGAGATGCAGGATATTCTTCACGCAGACTGCTAGCAGTTCTGAGACAGCAATGTAATTCTTCACTAATTTTGTTCTTGAGGGAAGCAGGACATAATTTTATCAATTTTCTTCCCACTGCCAAAAGTTCTTAGGAAACTGTACTGTTCAGGAATAATTCTGCACCCACTTCTCCACTTTTTTCTACAGAAAAGATCAGTTTCCATGCTAGAAATTGTTGCCCCCTTGGTAAACCCTGTCCTGAGGTCTACAACTTTGATATAAAATTATTCTAACCCACCAGAGAAGTCACCCGGATGCGCACTTAGGCAATAACAGTTGTACAATCGAACGAACCAGGTCAGGCCAGTAAAATCCCCAGTCACGTAGCCACAGGAGACCTCATGTTGTGATAACCCATGGTGGATAAAAGGTCATCAACCTTAAGGAGTCCACTTGAAGGGGGTAAAAGTGTTCCCAGAAAGTTGGGCGCTGGAAGTAATAAAACCTTATCAAATTGATCTCCAGAAACTCATACCGCAGCCCCAAAGCAGAGGAAGATCCTGTTACTGGGATGACAACTTGTTATCTTCCGAGAAATGCCAGCTGTGGAGTTGTTTTTCTTTTCGGTTCCCTGTTAGTTTTCCCAGGAAAGGATTTGCCTTCAAAGTAAATTTGTCCTACAAATAGTCCCTGTTTTTGGGCTAGCTAGACAAGAGGAGAGGCAAAGAGAAGAAGTATGATGCCTCCCAGTCATACCAACTGACCGGTCCCCCCTCCCGACAGCTGTGCAATCTCCTCAGCGTCTCTTCGCTGAGCTGCTGTTCGATCGCTGCTTCCTGGACCAAGGACTTCAGGAAGAGGTGCAGTATCACCCACGCTGTGAATCCCTCAACAATCCCGCTATCTTATTTCCACTCTTTATTTCTTTTAGCCCTTGGATGCGTGTGTGCATGTTTGCATTGGTGCGTACTATTACTATTTAATAAAGTCATTCTTTGGATTTTTTTGTGTGATTTCTGACTGAGCCTGACCCCATAAACATTGGGTAAAAGATCCTTAATTACCCTGCGTTCTTTGCATTGCTAAAGCGGTGTTCATAGCTAATTTTCCCCACAAGTGATCATTTTGACAGGTGTTGGGAACCCCCTAAGGGGCCACCAGCAAGCAGGGTAACAAAATAGTGTGAAAAAAAAAATCTGCACTCTGCATAGAATATGCTGTTTCCTGTCCAGAAAATGCCATTTTTTGTGATTTATTCTGTGAAAAATTCACACACAATTTTTTTGTGCACAATTTTTTTTTGTAGAAAACAGCATCTGCTCCATGGCTTCTGTGTAAAAACGCTATTATCTGGGCAGAAAATACAGTTCACTGTGCAAAAATCCACTGTGAAGCTTCTCATCCATCCAGAATTCTCTTCGTCAGTGATTCTTGACTGTCCTACTCTGAAGGAAGAAGAGGCGTGACAGACAGTGGAGCCAGAGAGCATGCTCACCACATGGATAACCTATCACAGCCCTCAGAATGTTGGAAAAGGGAGGGACACAAAAGCGCTGACAGCTGAACTGACAGTTTAGCTCAAGTTGGAGGCTTTGAGCTGATGGAAGAAGGGTGGAAAGAGTGAGTAAGAATTCAGGGAGAATGTGGAATTGACACACAGCATAACACTGAGAATTAATGAGCTTGGTGCTTTTACATTATTTCTAAGAAGTCTGTTAATAAAGAAACATTGGTGGTTATTGTTTATCCAGTGCCAGACCTGATTCTTTCAGGAGATTATGTAGATCTCAGCCATGCACACCCAAAGAGATGGAGAAAATATACACCTCTCCATTTCAGCAGCCACGTTCAGTCCCCTATAATTAAATTCAGGAAAGGGTTGCAAAGAGGGGATAAGCGGGTGACAAGACTCCAGGATGAAAAGTAACTATGAAACATAGCAGGGGGGGCTCCACCTTGGGAGGTTTATCTTTTTCTCAGGTATTTGTATGTTTCTGCCTACAAGGCAAGTCACAGATTAGATTTAAATTAGGAAAATATCTCTGTGGGAATGTTTAATCTCTTTTTCATAGTTCCACAGCTCTGATCTCATACCCTTCCCTTGACTTCATTTAGGCTAAATGTTAGAATAGCAGGAAACGTAATCGCAAATCCCATGTTTCCTTTGATGTAGTTATTCAATTTATTAAATACTAGTAATGGGGGAGAAATTTGTTCCAATTACATATTATTGTTGAATCAATATACAAACTGAAACTTAACTACCCTTTGAAAATGGTATTTTTTCTTAATTGTACAGTGTAGTTCTGCAATCAGAAAACACATGCAAAACTGCTCACATTAAGAAAAGTCCACTAAAATGTGGATATTAGTGAAAGATAATGTTCAGAAATGAATTATATGAGAAACATTGTTGGAAAAAAACGTGTCTACTAGACAAAGTTGTATGTAAGAATACAGGTAGCAGAAGACATGCACACAAATGTTTCTGTGAACTTTCAAAGTTTCAAAGTTTGAGAAAAACCTAAAAAACTCGGGAAAAGGTCTCAAACTTTGTTATAACTAAAACTTGAGATAGGAAAGAACAGACAATGAGAGACAGAAACACTGAAAAAGACATTGATCCCAAGTAATCATGAAGTATACTTATTCAATTACTTTCCTAGAACAAGCCTGGGTTGTTTAGACTGAGGTGTTATCAGTGTCTCCCATGAAATTTTACTAAAGTAACACATAGCTTACCTTTTTGTATCTTCAGACATTGTTAAGACTTCATACATTTGTTGTGTGCCTTCAAGTCATTTCTGATTTATGGCAGCCCCAAGGCAAACCTATCACTGGGTTTTCTGGGGATGAGAGTGTGTGATGCATCCAAGGTCACCCAGTGGGTTTCCATGGCTGAGCAGGGAATTGAGCCCTAGGCCATTTCCAACTAGACTGTTATAGCACGATTATTCTACTTTCAACATTCTATGGAATCTTGGGGTTTGCAGTTTAGGGACGGGCCTCTGAGGCCCCTTCCTAAACTGCAAACTCCAGGATTCCACAGGATGTTGAAAGTGGAATAATAGTGCTATAACAGTCTAGTGCGGAAATGGTCCTAGTCTCCAGGATTGTAGTCCAATGCTCAGACCACTACACCATTCTGGCTCTCATACATTTACCTTTTATCAAAGAATATGCTAACCTATCTCTCATGCAATGATTTCTATGTTAGTTCAAAAAAACACGTCAGTTGTGAAGAATGCGTGGATTAGATCAGGAATAACTCTAATTAATCATGCATCTGGATCAAGGCCATTTTTAATTTAAACATGCCCATGAAAAGAAAACAGAACTGTTCATGAAAATCTATAAGAGTAACCCAAGAGGTTCATATACTTCAGATTAAGGACCTTTCCACATGGGGGACGCGGAAACGGGGCAGCGCACGCAAGGGCAGAGCTTACCTGGAAGCGGGTTGCTCTGTCCCTGCAGGGAGCACACGTTCACTGCTCCACATGCTGGCGAATTTCGGCGGCATTCAGCAGCACCCAAAATGGCGGCCAGCGACTTCCGGCGGCGCTCCGCCAATCAGGGCAGCGCGCCAGCCGGAAGCCCGCCTCTGGGCAGCTCTGCAGGGACGTGCTAGCGCGTCCCTGCAGTTTCAAATGGGGTGCTGCAACGGGTTAGCGCGCTCACGTTTTTTAAAAACCACATGAAATGTGGTTTTTAAAAAAATACGCCGCGCCACCCCTTGCGGCCGCGTGAGGGAGGTTTGAGGTGTGGAACCTCCACTTTTCAAACCGCCCTAGCGCACCCCATGGTGTGGATGACCTCCGGGTGAGGTCGCCCTAAGCTGTTTTTTTTACCCCGTGTGGAAAGGGCCTAAGAACCAGTATATCCTTTGCACACAAGATGCAATCCAGCCCCAAACCAACAGTGAGAAGAAGAAAGCTCACTCTTTCTTTCTTACTCAGTCTGAAACATGCAAAAAGTATCTTGCTAATGCAAATTCCACAGCAAATAAGACAGAACAGAAGGGGCTATATCTGAAAGACTGGCTTATGGAAACCCTGCAGTGAAGTTCCTATTGAATACTGGAGGTTCTGGGTGCTTTATAGCAATCCTGGAAATGTTAGACACTGTTTTCATTGAGCACGAGAGACCTAAAGTAAGCAAACAAGTTGCTACTGCCATGTAATAAAGCAAATTGTCACTCTTGTACAGTAGGAAAAAAATCATGTTTTTTCACCACTGAAGGAAATCATAAGATTTTTTTTTATAATCTTTATTTAATATATACACACTTATACTGTATTGTCAGATCTATTGGACATGTATCTCCCAACGTACAGCAACGTCAGATATACAATAAGAAATAAACAGAATTACATTAGTAGTGTTACATGAGTAAGCAAGTAAGTAAGATATCATAAAGATTACGTAAAGAGATATTGTTGTTATCATAAAGAGATATCATTTTCATTATATCAAAATCATTATATTGGAATCTGGTTGAAACCAGATAGGTCCATGATTCCAGTCTCCGCTATTGTATATTCAAGATTTAACCAATGTAATATTTATTAATATTAGAACATAGCATACAGTATCAAGTTGTATTCTTTACAACTCGATACTGTATACTATGTTCTAATATTACATTGGAAATCATAAGATTTTTTTGCTTTTTTCGATGATGTTTTGCCTTTTAGGACATTTTAAATGAATTAAATGAATTTTTATGCAGGTTTTCTAGAGCAAAAATATTGCTTTTTGCACAAAATGTAATGTTTAAAAACCTATTTTGTGCATTTTTTCCTTTGTATTGCTGCTTCTGATAAAAGGTGTACTAGTTTTTCCACTATCATCTGTGGCAGGGGGCAATCACAGGACAAGTGACCTTTTTTTAATCTCAATATTTTAAAGTATGAAGGATGAGAAAAATTTTGAATACATTTTTCATCCCTACTGCCAATACTCATGCATTATTTCATTTTCCACTTACCAATTTAAATACATGGAAATGGCAACTAGAAAAAGGATAACAGTTCTTAGGTTAATACATTTTAAAAGAGTGAAAAATGTATGAAGCACTCAAAAATAATGTGGTACATATGTACTTTGTTTAAGAGTTGGTTTTGTAAGTGCATGAATTAGAGACACTAGGAATATTTGAACATTTTCTTGCCTTCAATGAGAAAGAGTGTTTGACATATACAGCTTCTCATTGAAAAGATTATCTTGGAACAAATGCAGGGGGAAATACTTTTAAAATGCAAAATGCAATGCTTACAGTACAGAAAAATGTTTTGCATGGAAAACAGTTATTTTGCATGAAATATTTTTGTTAATGTTGTTGTGTGTCTTCAAGTCATTTCTGACTCATAGTGACCTTAAGGTGAACCTATCACAGGTTTTCTTGGCAAGATTTGTTCAGAGGAAGTTTCCCATTGCCTTTTTCTGAGGCTGAGAGTGTGCGACTCCACGCCACAAAAAATCACCAGAAATGCACAAAAAAACGTTATCCAGTTGGCATAAAACTTTTGAAATGTTGCATTCTTAATCTCCATGTGCACCTACATTACTGTTCATTAAAGTACAGAGGCTCAAAAGAAGCAGACAAAAAAGGATGAGGATTGGGATTACAGTATAGCCACTAATATATCCTCTGAAAGGCATTAAGACAGTGCATTTATTTTATCTTTATGAAAACTCTCTGTGCTTCCATTCACATTCTACAAGTAAGACATGAATGAGCTCCTCCTAACTCACTCCAGATTATTCTTGAAATTACCCAATATTCTTTTTAAAATACAGTCGGGAAGAAATATAATAATTAGGAGGAACTGGTTTCAAGACTCAGAAAAAATAAGTCTTTTTGAAGCAATCGTATGAGAGCAACAGGAAGGAAAAGGTCTTCATCCTTTCTTCGCACCTCCTTGATTGCTTCCATCACAGCTAGTCCAAGTAATTTCTAGTAATCTTGTCTATTAATTGTGGTTATTATAAGGACAAGTGATGTACTGTTCCTTGCACAGCTAAACCTTTTAAAAGCCTCTATGGTTCAATGAAGGGCCTTTTCCTCATACAATATCTTCATCAACAAAGCTTGGAAATGGGGGTTGGGAGGTTGTTGTTGTTTTTACCACAGTTCCCAGAATACACAGGCTAGCATGGCCAGTAGCCAAAAAAGTCAACTGGTCTGAAGAGTAGTATTTCCACACTCTTAATTGGCTCTTTCCTTGAGGAACCTATTAGATTTTTTTGGTGTTATGGATTTAAATGTCCAAGCACAGAAAATGTAGTCTAATGGTCTTCCAATTAGATATCTCCACATGCTCAGAATGAGAGTTATGTTTAATTCTATATAGGATATGCCTGCTTGAATATATTCTTACCATACAGTTAAATTATGTCTATCCTGGGATTTGTAAAACTGGATTTTTTTATTTTATTTTTTTTGGTAAAACATAGCATGACACTGAATTGTATGGCTTGTTTGCAATGTTTTCTTTTATGGATAGTGAAACCAAGCGGGGGAAGGAAAACCATTTCACATTATAATAATTACACTCTGATTTCACTGCACCATATGAAAATATGAACAAATACAAATACATGTTTCATTCCACTCTCCACATGTGGTTATTCTAACGGAGGAACAGAAGACTACAGAGATAACACCCAGTACACTGGATGGAGCTTGCATTTACAATTCATAAGATCGCTACTGAGTTTTGTTCTCATATGTGGCATCCAGTAGTTTGGCATGGTAGGTGACTTCTGATGAAGATGCAACATAAATTTTAGAGTGTTTGCAGAGACAAAATTTGATGGATTTTGCTATTTCCATACCAAAAAAAGAAAGAAAAGAAAAGCATGGTTTCAAGCCTGTAACACCAGCAAATAGCTATAAGAACAATGAATTTTCAAAATAGAATTCAAAACACTACCAACAGAATGTTCTTCCAAGTTCTTTTTCATGACAAGAACACAATGGAAATTCTTCCATTTGACTGTAAGCAGCTTTAAGAGAGCACAAATCACTGTGATGAGAGTACGCAGCCCCACCAGTCCATTTGACACCAAAATCCAACTTTCTATTTCTTTAAAGAAAGTATCTAAGATATTCCACAATGCACATTTATTCCAGCATCAGAGGTGGTCAGCTGTCTTGCCTGCATTCTTGTTCATGGGACAAACACAGCAAATATTCATACGAGTAACGAAAATAGGCAACAACTTTAAAATCTGATTAGATTTAGGTTTAAATTTAAGATGAAATAACATCAGAGAATCAGTACCTGAAATGATGCAAGAATAATGTTGGTTCCTTATTGGATTTTGGTGTCAAATGGACTGGTGAGACTCCCATCACTCCCATCACAGACCATTCCCTACCTTTCAGCACTGATTTTCCCATCTCCCCTTTGAGAATAAGAGCCAGAAAAGAAGGGGGAAAATAAGAGATATACTGGCACCAACTTTACTGCCATTCATAATAAGCTACCCAATTAATGAAAATATGAAACCATACTTTAAAATGTAAAACAATATGTTAATATTGGTTTCAAATCCAAGTAAAACAGTAGCCTTGGTAGTTACTAACTTCAATTAATGTTAGTGTCGATGTGTCCCTTAGCTGTTTCAAATGGGAAGGAGAAATTAACTCCTGAAGAGGAAATGAGTTAACAGCATCAACAGTACTCTATCTGTTCAAAGATGAAAACAGAGACATCCTTGTAACACTCCTGTTCTCGTAAGAAAGATCACAGCCCAATCTTTATGTAAGGCCTTTCTGAAGGCTGTACTCCACCTGTGGCAGGATTTATTGATTGATTTAGCCAAACACTGGTTTCGCACCAGGCTGCTTTGCACCACATATCCAAAACAAAGCAGAAAATGGTACCATTTGTTCTTGTTGAAAACAGAGCATAGCTGGACACAGAGATGTCAATATGCTATTGTGGTTCAAAATATAATTCAGCATCTATACCATGAGAAATTGCCACCTGTGCAGTGCGTAATGGCATCCTTAGCAATCATGTGTGCCAATTTATATAATTACAAAAGAAAATATATGTTACTTTGACAGCCTCACTGAGAGATGGAATTTCTGGACAGCTAGAACAGGAGACACATTAAATGCCAAAGACGAGTAACTCTTGAAGTCCACAGCCATAATTTGAAAAACGCATCCACACACAGAAAAAAGGACAAGGGGAAACAGTGACTTATTAGGAGCAGCAAGCAAACAGGTATGGTTATTGGTAAATAGCAGAATTTGTAAAAGTTTCAATTTGGAACTTCAATTCCAGGATTCCCCAGCCAAAATAACAGGGGGCGTGTTGACTGTGAGATTTTGTGAAATGTAGTCCCAAAAAGTAAAAATTACCATGCTCTTATATAGGGTCAGGAAAGACTGAAACAAGACTGTGCTATACCTCTGCTAATACTATCACCACCGCACTCAGGTCGTACATCAGGAATAAGTAGAATGGGGCAGGCCCCAGCCTCTTTTCTCTAAAGCAAGTCAGGAAGAAAAAAAAAAGATTGCTACTAAGAATCACCAGTAAAACAATAAATGTACTAACACAATTCAAAAACATATGAATTACCTTGTCCACTTCCAGTCTAAATGCAAGCCACAACAAGCAGTTGACTAACCTGGTAAACCATCTTGACAGTTACTAGTCAGGTAGAAACCTTGGTTTTGCAAGCATTTTGAAGTGTTTCTCCAGTCAGTTGGATGAAAAAGCCTTTATTTTACTGCCTCCTCTGAGCCACTGCTATTAGCTGGCTACTACACTAAACCACGGTAAGTTAATTTGAAGTTCATAGTTTCTCAAGTTGATTTAAAATTAAATATTATTAGATAATAAAATAAAATTGCTTTGTCATGTATTTAATTTACAGCACAAGGAATTAACTTTAATCCTTCACAAATTATTCTATATTGAAATACACTCACTGGATAGTGAATTTAATTTTTTTCTATAATAAGTTAAATTTAAACTTAAATGAATTGTAAATAATATAATAATATTTAATGCGTTAAAATGAATTAAGCTTTTCAAATAACAACTAATTAACTGTTGGTGGCTTTGAAGATTTTTTATTTCTTAATTTCAAAATGACAATAATTACTATGAATTGTACATGCTTACATGAAAATGAAAACATCTTTATCCATTTTAACCTTTTCTAACCAGAGCTGTATATGTTTTTGTCATATTTTGGATGAAAAAAATTAACTGAACTTCATTCATTTTCTCTTACTCCAGTGGTTCATAACCTGTGATCTACACACTGTCCTAACAGGAGGTCCATGAAGGCTTGAAGAAAAGTTATGAACTTTCACATTTAAGAAAGAAAGAAAGAAAGAAAGAAAGAAAGAAAGAAAGAAGAGACTAAAGACAAACAAATGGACAAAAATGGACAGTCCATTAATCTCAAAGACCAGGAACCTTCTGACGGTGATAGACATCATTTGTACAAAGTTTCATTACAATATCTCAAACCATTCAAAAATTATGAAAATAACTGTTTGATTGCAAAATATGTACTCAGCCCTTGCTACTTCTGCATGTGATGAGAACATGCAAGTGAATGATGCTGAATGGCTGAGAGAAAGCATATAACATTTCTTGCATCTGTGTACATAGCCAAAAGCCACCTCTGTAGCTGCAGCAAACTCTAGTGTTGTCCTCATTGTGCCACCACATTCCCAGAAGTTTAGGGTTTTAAATATTGAGTTAAGTCTTGGTGGTCCATGGCAACACAAGGTATTTGAAGCGGGTCCATGGTAAAGAAAAGGTTAAGAACAGGTAAAGAAAAGGTTAAGAACCTTAGGTCATATCCTCCTTGAGCATGCAGCCCTTGAGTAGTCAGCCAACCAGAATAATGGTTCATTACCTTGTAGAAATTTCCCACCCTTCTTCTACACGTAAATGGCTTGATAGATTGAGATCTATTCCATACTTCTTGGAGTAATATGAAGGATTATTTTGTGAATACTCTACAACCAAGTAACATCTACCCATGAATCTTTTGGAGTAAGTAGGATGTCATTATACATGTGTAAACAGATTTTCCATCTGCCTAAAAGCTATCCAGGTGAACAGTGACATTTCATAATATTTTCTTCATTGACAAGTACAATAAGGTCTACTTCATAAAAACACGCAAAATAAACTTGGTCTGAATGGCATACGTTATTTCATAAATATGCAGAAGATCTACAGAGCTGAAACAAAGTTACTTAAATTTGAAGCAGGAACATTTCTCAAAATCATGAATATGAAAATAGGAGTTAATACAGAATAATACATGCAAATCTGAAGATATATTCTGCATTAAATACAATCCTTGCTCAATAAATCATGCCAAAATCACTGACATATCTATTCCTTGCTCAGAAATTCTCAAGATACTACACCACTTCTATTGCAAAGAACATTCACTGTACTAAGAGCAATAGCAATTTTAATCTCTAAACTTCAGAAACTGCTTTCAAAGGCTTGCCACAAAGATTCTTCATGATTTTCACACCTTTACTACTTGGACCCTTCACATCCTACATATCCCACACTGACCCCCAGCCAGGCTTCCCTGGCAGCAATAGCAAATCTGTTCACAGGTGCTGAGTAGTTGCTCAGCTACATGTTGAATTTTCCAGGGAAATTTCCCGAATTTAGCATAGGAGCCAGATGGTATCAATGAAAACCAAGCATTCAAACAACAGAATGTACAACAAAAGAGCGCTGCTACTACTAGGTAAGCCTAACAGGAAAGTGTGGCACATTGAGCTGTGGGCTCAGGAGGAACAGCTATTTGCACCAGTAGAACCTACCTAGGACCCTGGGAGCAGCCCAAGAATGCTAGATGTAAACACCACCATGGCACACAGGTTCCATTCGTGACTTTTGAAATTGATCTGGGATTAAGGAATTCCACTGTTAAAATCTGAGTTCTAAATTTAAATGTCAAATATGCAATGTCTTAAAAAAACAAAACAAAAAACCTCCAAACATGCAGTACCTAATCCTGACTTCTAATTCAGCACTAGTCTGATCACCACAGGCAACAAAGATTTTCAGGAAAGTGAATGAGTGGTGAGTCACAGGGAGTATACAGTACTGTCTTTCTTCAAAATTTAGCACAGGAAGCCAATGGGCTTCTAGACCAGGTATTCTTCTCTGAATCTGACATCAGGGCATTTTGGGAAGGAAAGAGTTCTCCAGCCCTTCTCTATCATCTCCCAACAAGCTATTGAATCATAATCCTACTTTTCTTCCTGCATGTTGATGACTTGTACAGGGCTGGTGTAAGCTAATTACAGGGATGTAATTCTTCACAAAAATTTTTCTTAAAGGAAGCAAAGTAATTTAAACATTTTTCTTCCTAATATCAGAATATATATATCTATACACACACACACACACACACACATATACATATATATACACAAATATACATATACATATATATATGGATTTTTTTCCTGCAGTTTTCTGAGCAGGAAACAACCGTGCAGAAATATTTTCTGTGCAGACAATGCTGTTTCCTCCGCTGAAAATGCCGTTTTCTATCCAAAACTCCACATTAAAATTTTATACAGCAGAAATCATGAATGGGGAAGATTCTCACCGCTCCAAGGAAGATTCTCACCGGTTCAAGGTTTTCTTCATCAGTTTCCCAGTACTTGAGAGGTCTTTTTAAAATATGTTTAAATATTCTTTCCATTCCTACTTAACAGTTACATTATTCTATTTCATAACAACAATAAACATCATATAGCATCCTTATAGCAGTCACAAGTAAGACCTGGAAATTCCTGACTCTAGGGGGTTTGTTCATATGTCTAAACATCTCTAGACACTTGACTCCAAGCATGCTCTTATTTGTACCAAATACATCAAATTTGCATATAAAGCTACTTAGTACTCTAAGAATAATTTGTTGTAACAATAAAAAGGGTAACATATCATTAAGTGTAAAGCAGATGTCGGGGTCTCCGGCCCTGCCGGCCCCACTGAAGCCGCGGAGGACGCTGCGGAGATGGCGCCCGAGGCCGAGAGCACGCCGGCCTCCTCGCGAGTCGCGGCGGAGGCCTCTCGTGCCGGAGACGGCCGGCCGGCCGGCGGTGAGAGCCCCGCCACCGCGGAGGGGGCCGTGGAGCAGCCCACCACCGGGGACGGTTGCCCGGCCGTCCCCACAGGTCTTCCTACCGGGGAAGAGGCCGTGGACCTTACCGTTGCGGCGGACGGCCGCCCGGCCGCCGGTTCGAGTCCCGCCGCTGGGGAGGGGGGCGCGGAGCCGCCCGCCGCAGACGACGAGCTCCCGGGTGCCGCAGCAGACCACGCCGCCGCGGAGGGACCGTCCGTCGTCGTTGCCCAGCGCCCGGACACCGCCGAGGGTCTGACCGCCGAGGAGGAGGGCATCGGGGCCCCGCCTACGTGGCGGCAGCGGCGGCAGGCCAAGGAGGCCTCCCGGCGCTCCCGGCGGCTGCTGGAGCGCCGGGCGGAGCGCTCACAGCTGGCCGATCAGGCGCAGCTGTGAGGCCGGCTGAGGGCCTGCAGCTGCGGGAGAGCTGCAGGATTGGTCAAGGGCCCTATTTAGGGCCAGAGGAGGGACAAGGCCGGCACGGGGCAACAACCGTCGGATATCCTGCGCCGTCGGTCCGTTCCGTGTCCCACGCCTGTTGAAGCTTCGTCCAGAGGTGTTGCTGGACGACCGTCCCTCCGTTGCCTGGGTGAGGAAACCCTTTCCTTTTGTTTCTCCGTTCGCCTGCCGCAAGGCTTGCTTTTGTTCCACGGGACCTGCCGGTCGCCGCCCCTTCGTTGCCTGGGTGAGGAAACCCTTTCCTTCTGTTCCTTCGTTGCCTGCCGCAAGGACTGCCTTGGACCAAGGCCGGTCCCGGCCTGAGGCCTCCCTAGCCTACCCGGCCCCGCCCTGCCACCGACAGCAGGTCACTTCATGAACCCAACATTTGTTAGATCAGCTACCATGTAGGACCAAATTGATAGCCTGGGGCATGACTCATTGCCCTCTGAAGGCAATAGAGAATATAAATGTAAACGTTCAACTTCCTTCAGTTAAGCTCTTCTATTTCAGCTAAACAACGTAAGTACAATCTCTTAATAACATTATCCTCACATTTGAAAAATGGTTGGACAGATTTCTTTGCAGCTCATTATATTCACACAATAACTTGGGCGGTGAGCAATCTTTGTGAGCACATTATACTCCAGCCGATCAAGTAAGTGTAAGTAAGGAATGGATAAGACAAAATATTTCCAATGGGCTGAAGCAAGTGAGGTGGGATGAGTAATGGCAGAAAAGAGTGGAGCCTTGAAACACAAATATTCCTTACCTCTGACCCCAAAACATATTCTTTAGCAAGTGCAAACTAACAATAAACATGAGAAGAAACACACCTCTATCACCAGGCACAAATGTCATTCTGTCACTGACAAATACAGTATAGAGTGTGTAATATCGTCATTGACAAAGGTAGTACACTAGGCACTGTCAATACCCAATTGCGTACCTAACTGTATCATGGCTTGTTCATATAAATTAAGCTCCAGTCCTTCTTTTCTTCCCCCCTCTGGTGGTATATCTTAGTTGGCAGACTGAAATTTGCTATCTTTTTGGCTGTAAGTGCTTGCTATCAAATCACTTTTTAAAGTTCAGTACAAATCACACCCAAAACAAAATGCTGATATTAGGTCCTACATGAAGGTTTGATTTTATGACTTTTGTTTTTGGTGTTATTTTGCCCACTCATGGCCACAATTTCATGTCAATGACTTCAGGTCAGCTAAAGGTTAAATCCCACAATGGGAAGTTATTAATCATTTTTCATGTTCCCAAACAAGACACCAAAAACATGGAGTAAAAAATTACTGATATTGTACATGTTGAAAGTCCATTGCCTAATGAAGCCCAAAAAATAAGAAGAAAAGAAAGGAAAAAGAAAAAGAAAAAGAAAAAAAATGACTTAATTCATGCATCATGAGAAGTCATGGTATGGGTTGTTGTAAACCAGCTTGTTGTGATATCTACTAACCGGCCATGGGTTGACAACCACAGCCTACACCTATAGTTAGGGCTTGGCTATAACCTCTGCCTCTTTAAGACCATGTTTTGTTATCATATCTGGATTGCACCTCTAGCATATCCCTAGTTTCATTGTCTAGTTGCCAGCTCTGAAACATAGGGCTTTTTCACCATACACAGTTACAGTGCTATTATTCCACTTCCAACATCCTATGCAATCCTGGGGTATGCAGTTTAGGAAGAGCCACTACTCATTTAATGTTCCTCGTTCTATCCACTGTCCAGCCACTAAGATCTCAAGGGACCCCTTGTAGAGAGTTCTCCCTATAAAGATCTATATTGTATTCTATATGAGAATACAAAAGTACTCACATCTAAATAGACCCCACAAGTTAATCCTTAGTTTGGTGCAGATGAAATTGAAATAGGCAATACTCCTTGAAACACTGTGAGAGAGAGTCTTATGGAAAATGGGTCCCTTGAGTTATTAATGGTTGATCAATGGATAGTATGAAGGACATTAAATGTGGCACAGTTGTCTCTTCCAGATAGGCAGCATGGTGTAGTGGTTTGAATACTGAACTACAACCCTGGAGACCAGGGTTCGATTTCTGCTTTGGCAATAGAAACCGACTGGGTGACCCTGGATGCATCACACACTTTCAGTTCCCAAAAGCCCCATGATAGTTCTGACTTTGTGCCACCATAAGTCAGAAATGACTTCAAGGTGCACACAACAACAACAACAACAACAACATTATCTCTTCCTCTAAGGATACAAAACAGTGAGAGGAAAAACTATAGCTTCACCGAAATTTCAGCAAGATGGTTAATAGCAAGAGGTCTAAGAGCAAAAGAGTTTCAGTGACTCCTAAAAGTAGGGATGCCAGAAAGTGCAGGAGTCCACATAAATTAAAAGCCTACAGCAGGATCTCAAGCCAAGACCTGAAATCTGTTCCTCTGCATGACCAAGAAGATAGAAGATAAAGAATTCCAGATTACAGCAACATCTGATGAAGCAAGAAGTTCCTAAAACAGTTCTCCACAAAAGAGATTGTTGTATAATAATAAAGTTTTTGAAAAGTAATAATCCCATTCCTCCAAGCTGACCGGAGGGGTAGGTAGCCTGAAATAGTACCAAAAAGCCTGCTTATTTCCCATATAAATATCCTGAAATTCCAACACTTAGGAATGCTTTAGTGGAGTGTTGATGTCAACTCTGATTATTTGGTTTAATCACCATCACAAATTCAGTACTCAGGTGTCCGGAAGGTGAGGGAGGTGACCCCGGAAAGAATCCAGATTAGCTGAGAAGTGGCAAGGAACCGCAGTCCTTCACTTTAAGAGATAAGGGTGGGGAAACACCCTTCCTTGGTTCACAGGCTACATCACTGCATTTCTATGGCCAGAAAAACACTTGACACAAAAATGTCATATTGCATGTTTTAATTAACTAGAAATTACTGGGGAGGGGAGGTTGAGAATGGGAAGTATAAATTTTATTGAATCCAAAACAAAACAATAAATCTAGGATTAAACAGGGTTTTCTAAGCTTCAGACATCTGCTCAGATGGTAGTTTATTCTATATAAAGTGTGATGCCTCACTTTCCCCCAAGTATCTGTTGACCAATGTGGATGAAGAATGTTGCATTTGATAGAAATATATTTGAACTAGCCAGGATGATTTTATCTTCTGTATCCTTATGATTGACTAATATAATGAACTACTTCATTTGTTCTGCTGTACTTCGATACTCTCTTCTTCTAGCACTTCTAGACATCACTGGCAAACCAAAAACTTCAATGCTAGACAGAATAACTTCATATAAAACCGTAGCTTCTAGTCTGATAAATTGTTTATTTATCTCTGCACTACATTCTGCACTACCCAGAATGCCAGCTGAAAATAGTTCCTCTTAATATAAATGTATTAGTTATAATAAACAAATACATATCAAAGATCTAATAAGAAAAACACTTCTAAAAGCCAACAGCTGGGATGCAAAGAATGCACATTGCCCTTGGTTATCTAGCAGTGGTTCTCAACCTGTGGGTCCCCAGATGTTTGTGGACTTCAGCTCTCAGAAGCCCCAGCCACTATGGTCAATGCTCAGGGCTTCTGGGAGCTGAAGTCCAAAAACATCTGGGGACCCACAGGTTGAGGACCACTGATAGAGAGTTTCTCTGTTGAAAGCTACCTCTACAGTTTTAACACATCAAAAGGCAGGGAATTCATAGCCCATCCTAGAAAAGCTTGGCACAACCCCAGTATGAATGGTCTCACAAGTATTTAGTCTGCCAGAATAAAGGCAGAGAAAGGCAGGGTAAAATTTGTCCTAGTACTGAGAAACATATTTCTGTCATCTCGCATCATCTCAAACCATAATTTATAGAAAATTAATCTAACTGGTTTACTCTTGGAACTTTTAACATCATGAACGAGCTATTACAAGCAGGGAAAGTATGAGACATCTTTGTTTCTGTCCGTGAAATATAAGTGCACAAGAGTACAAAGCAAAAGCAATGTCTTTATCTTGTGACATCTAATACAATATATAACTAAACAGAATTAGCTGGGAAACAGGTATTTTAAAAATTTCCCAGCCATGTATAGTTTACACATTTAATTCCATGCCAAAAGAAACACGTCTTTTAAAACACATACGACAAAAGATTCTGATAGTTGCTGTATTATAGCTTCTAGAATGAAGATTATGGCATGACAACAGAGGAGGATTAAGTTTCAGATGACATGCGGTCAATAAGAGAGAGGAGGGAAAAATATGGAATCCAAGGTCTTGTCAAAAGTATAATAAAATAGGCAAAATGCTGTCAACAAATGTAGAAAAATTTCCCTGAAAACAAGTAATTTTTTCAGAGCTATCCATTCAGTCTCACTTTATGAACCACAAGAGGTAACAAAAGAAGGTAGAGACATTTTAATTATTTTCGTAATTATAAAGCATTTTTGCTTCAGGCCATAACATTAGTCCTTCTGTTGCATACTTCTAAAGAGTCCACTCCACTATATACTTCTGCTCATGTAAATTAATTAGTGACAACAAGAATAATTATCCATGCATTGAATCAACAATATTAATCTTCCCTTGTGTCTGTTTTTAAAGGTCATTCAGTTATATACAGCAATCATATCACATATCAAAAAACTAGTAGCATGATGCCCACAAAATGGTGGAAACACATAATGAAATGTGTGCTGGGTGAATGGATCTTTGAATACAGGAAGCCTCCACTGTTTGACATCCCGTTATCTGATGACTAGCTCTTTTGATGCTTCAAAATTTAGGGCACGTCCCATTAATTCAATGGCGGTTCCCTCTTTCATCAGTTTTTCTTGCCCACAGATGCTTACTTAGGATTGCTTGTGTGTGTGTGCTGCTTGCAATGTGAGCTGAGAAGGTGGAAAAGGTACTAAGATGGCTGAGAGACTTTGCAAACAGGGCATATGTGGTTGGTAACAAGTGAGCCGCAATGAGTCCTTCACACTTCCTGCAATGCAGTACATGGGTTTCTTTTTCAATCAGTTCCATTTTCTGACAGTGCTCCGGTCCTTAACCTGTCAGATAAATTGGGGAAGCCTGTGCTACGCAGAAAGCTTTTATTTCAGACTTTCTTTTAATCTTCTGTATATGACCCAACCTCCTTGGACGACACATTTTCATTTGGTTACCTGTTTAGACAATACCAGTGCTGATCAGGAAACAATTTGAAATCTTCAGTTTAACCAAATTGACCATTATGAGCTCAGAATGTTTAAACACACAAAAAAGAAAAAGCCATAGTGGAAGAGGGTTGGTGTACTGACTGCTGACGCCATAATGATCTTAAATTCTGTGTAGTGGGCGATCTTTTAACATTACTATTTGGCAAGTGGGAGAGATAGGACATGTGATGAGGGTCTTGAAAAGACAAATTGTTCATCTGGGAAGATAAAAAGAAAAAAAATAGATAGGTAGCCTGGATTAAAAATGGAATGGAAATTTGTCAATTTCCCAACTGGGGTCAAATTTGCAGCACCTGACCTCTCAAAAAGATGGGAAGAAAAATGGCACATCAAAAGTTCCCACAAACTGTGGGAACATTTGTTGTTGTCATTTTCCAGCCCAACATAAACTGACTAGTTTCTAAGAACTCCACAAGAGTTTGAGAAACTGTGTCAGTTAGCAATCAAAACCTGTACTCGCAGTCCTTTTTACTGTGCTCAGAATGCTGCACAGCTTCTGAGATGGGGGTGGGAACTTCACCCACTTACATTATTTTTCATTATATTCTGGGAGAAAGGGCAAAAAAAAAAAGCAAAACTGAATAGTACACTATATCTTTATACAAACAAGGTGGTAAAGCTTTCCTTGTTGTGGTTGCAGTCTTTGCTGGTTCAAAAGTTGTGCAATTCAAATATCACACAGCAGAAAAATAAATTCAGGCTGACTAAAGCTGCAGCCATACATGGTTTTGTTGTGCAATATTGCTGATTTTATGCAACATTCTTGTTGTGCAACACTGCTGCTTTCTGTGTAAAAAAAAAATCAATGTTGCAAAACAAAAACGTTGCACAGCAAAAAATATTGTGTAAACCACCAATGTTGTACAACAAAACCACGTGGCTATTTGGTGTACAACATCACTGATCTGCATAACATTTTTGTGGTGCAACATTTGGTTGTGCAACATTGATGGCGTTTTTTTACAACATAAAATATTGTGCAAAATTAATAATGTTGCACAACAAATAGTTACATAGTTTTATTGTTCAACACCACTGATTATGGAGAATATTTTTGCTGTGGAACAATTTTGTTGGGGAACATTGCCACTACTACATAAAGAAAGACATACCCCAAAGAACATGTGGCTGTCTGAAAGCAGTTCTTTCTGTACTGAAAGCTGCATAGTTTCCAGGGTAGGCTTCTGGAAAACTGCAGTTATCTGGGGAAGGTGCATAGCTTTCACAGAAAAGCTGCACACTTTTCCAGCACTGCGGGAGAAAAAATCCTGAGTGTCTTGAAGCTACAGGATGAAAACTGTTTCATTGTTCTCTGCATCTGTTGGAACTTGGAGAAATCAAGATTTACCATCCTTAATCTGGATAGTCATGCTAAATAAGCAAGAGAGCAGTTATGCTAATAAGTTCTCCCCATTATCCAAGAAACATATCTGAAGCCGGATAGTTTCCTCTCTAGGTAAACAAGGAGTTAATGAGATGTTGGATTTAAGTTACATTTACTGGGGTCAGAATCACAATGAGCAACAGAGATCATGAGAGACAGTTGACCAATCAGTAAGACCAGCTGGAGGACAAGGCGAGAAGCTTTGAGATGCTTTGAACAAATAGCTATAAAACACCTCAAGGGGACCATGAGGGAAAGAGAGAAAGAAAAAGGAAGACAAAGAAAAAGCATGTCCAGAGCTGCAGTCCACATGCCATCCCAGTATCCAGGCATCACATCATGAGTAGAATAGGAATGTTTAGCTAGTCACGTCTGAAACTTGTCTGACTATGACTTAAGCTTGTTTGTAACTTTGCAACTATTTCCAAGTAATACTTGAAGGAAGGTGCCTACATGTACAGGATACCCTCTTGTCAATGTAGATTGCTTGATTAGAATAAACGCTTTTCCTTTTAAAGTACTCCTCTGTCCATGCTCTCTTCATACGCCTTGCTCAGTGCATGCATGTGGACACACAGATAGTATTCTCATCCTCTACAGGAGGGTTGGAAGGGAAAGCCATTGCAGAGTCTGAGGCAGAAGTCTTAGGCCCTTTCCGCACGTGGGAAAGGAACAGCGAAAAAACGCTACTCACCGGCCTTCTTCAGCATCTGGGCGAGTCCGTCGGGATGAGGAGCAGTGCAAGCTCATCGCTCCGCACTGCTCCAGCATCCAAAATGGCGGGTTCCGGTTGGTGGAGGGTTTCCACCAACTGGAGAAGCTCGCCAGCCTAAAGCCTGCCCCCGGCAGATCTGCAGGCACGCACTTGTGCGCGCCTGCAAATCTGCACCGGAGCGTGGGGACAGAGGGACACAGAGTTGCACGCTCCGTGCTTTTTAAAAACCTCTAAAAAGAGGTTTTTAAAAAGCACGCTGCGTGACCAGTTCCAGTCGCTCTGAACTGGACTGAGGTGTGGAACTACAAAAAGTAGTCTGCCCCAGTCCACTCTACGGTGCAGAAGACTTCTGTCGGAGGTCACTCTGCACCGTTTTAATAGGCCGTTGTGGAAAGGGCCTTAGTTAACTCTTCAGTAACTTCCCACTGAATTACTGAGTCATGGGGATTAAATCACTGGGTGGTGGCTGGCTAGATGATTTTCAGGGGTCCCATCTCCTACTCAAGAGCAAGAGACAGGATCAAGTAAGATCCCTCACAGCAGGCAACACAGTGAATGGGCTGGGCTCTCTACAAGAAGATCGTTCTTTGCCTAAGTGACAAATTGCTTTAACAGAGGAGCCAGACCAGACCAAACATTTTCTAGGATATGCTGGAACTTCAGTAAGCCTGCATGTTATTGAAGTTCTTACAGAAATATTGGAAGAAAGGTTCTGGTCCAGCCTTTTATTATTACTTTTAGGTGACAAAAATAACTCTCCTCCCACTTAATTTGGGTCAAGGAGCACCAAAGGGCTTTCTAATCCACGACTACCTCTTTTTAGCAAGCCCAAAAGCTTTCCTGCAGCTAACAGAATAGCCTGGCGGTATTCCTTTATGCTGCAAATGGAAATGAAGGTCCTTTTCACCACATTGTCATTCGTCCATGGCAATGATATTCTGGTTTGGGTTAGCTATTTTGACTTATATCATAAACTGCTTTGGGTCCCAAAGAAGAAGGGAAAGTGAGATATAAATTAATTTAATACACATATGCTGTTGTGCTGTTCAGATTACAACTCAACCATGGCTTAAAGGTGAGAAAATAAATCTTTTATGCTTCTTAGAAGAGAACAAGTGAGGAGAAAGCCCCTTGGCACCTCTTCTTAAATTATGGTAACTCTCTCTGACTGAAAGCTGGCAGCACAAAAGACCCCTCCTTTCTTTGCAATCCATCCCTCAACTGTAGTCTGGATATTTGGAATACAAGTCCCTTACCACCCACACTGACTGCTTGCCAGAAATTCTGTCCTTCTAGCTAGTCATAATGTTATAGTGCAGTAACAAAGGCATCTGTGTGCAACTGCTAGTGACCTGGAAACCTTAAAGTTATACACAGAAATGTAACTGAAATTATGTACATCTGGTTGAGGGAAGAGCATTAACAAAAGATAGGCCACTAGTTCTGAAGCACTTCTTTTGAAATCCATCGTAAGTCCAGAGCAAAAACTTCTGAAGACTGAAGCTTACAGAAAGTGATGGATCAGAGAAAAGGCCAGACATGAAGAAGCAAAAAAGAGTTAGCAGGCACCAAAGATTCTTAAAAGTTGGATAGGTTTTCGAAATAATGCTCAGAGATATCACAGTGATCAGAAACAGATGTCAATATCAGATAAAGTTCAAAGGTAGATTTGAAACCCAAACTGTAGCCTGTTAAAGGACATCCGTAGCTCTGAAGGGAAAAAAAATGTGTTACCTTAGTCAATTTACTCTCACTGAAGTTTTTCACAGGAGTGGTGAGGCACAGAGATCACAAAAGTGGCATCAGAATGGCAGCATTTGTCTTCCATGTTAATATACTCCCATATCAGCCTGTCTAGAATTTGACATTTTCAACAAAGGTCCTGTTGCATGCCTGACTATCCGGAGAGCTTGGGTTGGTGTATACATCAAGTACGGCCAGCTCTATAACAGCACCTGAGTTGTGGAGTTCCCTCCAAAAGAGGTCAGGTTGGCTCCATCTCTTCCAGCAGAGCTTCCAGCAGAAGAGCCAAATGGATATTATGCCATCAGGCCTTCCTTTTTTTTTAGATTTTTTAAAAAATATTGTTAAAGTATGTTCTGAATACATTTTATTGTACATTGATTTGTGGACTCCATGGGCAGAAAGGTGATTAATCATTTCTAATGATAAATAAATGGGAAGTGGTTTCCCATAGTGTGATTCTATTTTGCTGTGGCCTGTCGAACACTAAAACCATAACACAAGGGTGTGACTATCAATGTGATAGAAAAGACCCACAAAATTGTTCCTATGAACATCACAGTATTCACAAGGAAAGCCTGGAAAAGTTATTTTTTGGAGTACAACTTCCAGAATCCCTGAGGCAGCGTGGCCCATGGGTTTGTTGAAAAGCATACTGAAGAGCTCTATGGAACCTATTCTCATACATTTAAAGATATTTATTAATGCCTCCCACACACACAGTCTGGTTACAATTCAGGTAAATCGGATCTGCAGAAATCAAGTTGAAAAAAGCAGTGTTATGGAACACTGTGTGTCCTTGGATTCATTACATTAAGTGCTCAGAATACAGCCTTAGCTATTTCAATAATGTAAATGTCGGAGGATGCACCGTTCCAACTTTCAAAGTCTACCTATGAGTGGATATTTATAGCAGCATTTGCATAACTGGTAGGTAATACAGGCCCCAGAAACTGGCTTGAGCACTATTTGCTGTGTCAGTCTCATTTCTATCCAACAGAATGAATGTCTTTCATGCCTCTGTTGGGGTAAATTTAAAGTCATTCCAGTGGAGTTAATGAATACAGCAGGATATAAAAAGGCATAAGAAATCTTGGGCTGTGTATTTCTGTTTGCTTACATAATGCATGTCAACTAAGGCAAATATGGAAGCTGACCATGAAATTAAAATATACATTAGCCATATATTATCAGAAATATGCTTCCCCATTTCCTGTAGGTGCATTTCACTTCACCCACTTTCTGCCTGAAACCATTGCTCTGAAATCTTTAAAACATGTCTCTATAGCAGTTTTATATATTTCCCACCTCATTGGGAAAGTGTCAACATTTGGGCATTCAAAAGATGTTCACCACCCACAGTGAGCATATCTAGCAGCTGCAACCAGCAGCAGAGGCACAAACCACAACAATGAGTAATATTCTAGGAACCAAAGCAGTATAATAACATTAGTATTGTATTTTGAAAAAGCACACTGAAAGACAATGCATACAACTACATTTCCCCTCTCACCAGAGTACAACAAAATCTGCAGTTACAGGAGTCTACATTAAATTTTATTGGAAGAACCTACTCCCCTCCCCAAACAAAAAGAAACCCTTTTCGATATCCATCTATATCTATCCCAACTTTTCTTCAAGGAGCCCAAGATGGCATACATCAATTTATCCTACTTACAACAAATAGGAACAGCAAGAAAAAGTTGAAGTAGTGAGTCCATTCATTGAACATGAAACCAAGCAAATTTTGACCTGGGTATCCTAGTGTGAGTTTTACACCTATTAAATCACACAGATTTGGTATAACTGCAATCCCAATTTGCACCTTGGCCACAAATATCATTTAGGGAGCGCAGAAAACAACCCTGCCCAACCCTTCTGATTCCAGCTTCATGCAGGTGATAATTCTGTAGGAATTCCTTCATCTGTGCCCAACTCATTCATTCTAGTATATTCTGCCTCCTTTTTAAAAAATAAACAATTAAACAAGTCTACATGCTAGAAACATTCCTAAATCCTTAGGACACTTCCAAAAGGTTTTTTTTTGGGGGGGGGAGGTAAATAGGGCATTGTTTGCTGAGGTGGATCTAATTTTTTCCTCTCTGATTTATTTTAGAACATTTTTGCTAGAGTTATAGTCAGTGGTGGGGCTTGGAGTGTGTGGGGGGGGGCGAGAAGAGGGTGTGGCTATGGTGCACGGGGGGCATGGCCTCAGTGCATGGGGGTGTGGCCTCAGCGCATGGGGGCATGGCCAGGACATGCAAGGGCGTGGCTACAAGCTGAGATGTCCCAAAAACATTGCTGCCCAGGGCGAAGTGCCCCCTGCCCCCCATTTCTACACAACTGGTTACAGTATTGTAGTGCAGAAGTGTCATCTCACTGATACACTGTAGGAATGTGAGTGTTAAAAAATCAAAGGAGGAAGAGAAGATGCTTTGCTGTCCCAATATGTCTGAGAATTTTAAAAAGGAACCCACATAATGGTGGGAAGAAAATGTTGCGGCCAGTTCCAGGAATTGCCAAGAAATAGCATGGGACAACAGAAACATAACGTGGATATTTGAAAACAAAACAAAACTAACCCTGAGAATTACAGTAACATATATCATAGCCTCTAGCAACCTCCTGAAATATTTACCCCTTTTCACTTTAAGCTATTCTTTTTATGTTACTGTTCTATCTATCACAAAGCTGTCCTGTTTTGGTTTTTTTAAAACACACATCATACCTGCAATCAAACCAGATTTACATTTGGCACAAGAAATATGTTTATTTCTTTTGTTCTTGCTTATATTTTCCAAAATATTTTTACCCTGCCTTTCAAGCCAGATGGCTGTCCAGAGCAAATCTATTTCTGGATATTTTAGCCATCTTTCTGTTCTATTTAATTTCTACATTACTGTGTTTTTTTGTTTTTGTTTTTTTAAATCATTTTAAAATATGCACTGGAATATATAGTTAATATGCATTTAACCACATATTTTCTTTCAGTTAACATATATACATTTTATTCTGATGAGTTTAAAGTATTGAGTACCATGTCACAACATCAAACGAAGTGCAGACTTTAGGGTATAACTAAGTTCGTTCACACACATACATGCACAGAAGTATCACACACAGACAACAAATCCTATAGCAAATCACTGTGGGTGAATGTTAAAGTTACTACGGTGTGACTTCAAGCTCACCCAATCCCAGTTATAGTCAGAGCTTAGAGCAGTTTTTTTAAAGAAAAAGAAAAAGAAAAAGCAATTTTTTGTGTCACTCATTGAAGGGCCTTCCAAAATACAGTTGGCCCTCTACATTCGCTTGGGTTAGGTGTGCAGGATACCTGCAAAAGTGGAAAAATCGCAAATATCATAATGTGTGTATGTATCTGAGCGTATAGAAAGGGGGCTGAGAAATGGCGAGGAGAACAGACACCCAGGGTCCAAACCAAGTAAAGAAAGTTAGAGGGAAAGGGGGTGGATCAGTATGATGACCCTATACTTCCTCTCTCTTGTCCATCTCCTTCGTTGGATGTTTGGAGGACATTGGGAGAGGGTTTATGGTGCTGAAAAATCACACTGTGAGCCATCCTTAGCTGGCCACGCAATGGCTGTTGGCGGAGGAGGAAAGGGTTTTTAAAGGGCTGTGTGGCCTGATCAGAGCTGCCAAGAGGGAACATTTCCTTGGAAAAGAAGTGCCTGAAGTGGAGGGGGCAGGGGTTGGAGAAATTCACAGTTAATCAATATCTGTAAAAGTGAAAGCCACAAATGTGGAAGGCCAACTGTAACGTTTTATAGTTAACATTGTGCAAAATCCTGTAGTATCATGGTGGTGGGCTGCTAGTGTTAGAACATTTTTAAAGCAATGAAAATGGCTCCGGATTTCATTTTTATAGGTGGGAGTGTTTGCATGTGAAGCATGTGATTTTAAGCTGGGACAGGAGTGAGGAGGATGGAAGAAGAGGGTGGGGGTATTTCCAAAGGACAAAATTTTATACCAGGACTGGAGTGAAGTGAATGGAAGGAGAAGGGAGGAGCACTTACAAGTGAGGGATGAGATTTTAAACTGAGAGTAGAGTGAGGGAGAGACCCAGCACGGTGTAGTAGTTTGATTAGGCCAATGCTTCTGGAAGTCAGCATTCAGCTTCCCACTCAGCCATGGAAATCTACTGGGTGACCTTGGGCATGCCACACCCTCTCAACCATAGAAAACCCAATGATAAGTTTGCCTTTTGGTCATCAATAGTTGGAAACAACCTGAAGGCACACAACAAGAGTGAGGGAGGAGGGTAGAAGAAGGGAGAGAAGGTATTTGCATAATATTTGATTGCCACAGAAAGCCAATATTTGTCTACACCAAGATGCAGCAAATGATATTTGATGTAAGTATGGGGGTCTCTCCACTTTGCAGGGGGGACTCCAGAGGCTTGGGGCTGCATGTCTGGGTATGGTGGGCCATATGCAGCTATCAGGTTGCCATTTGCCCACCCTGACATGTAGTGTAAATCCATTTAAGAATAGCTCAGAGGGTCTGTCATAGGTTTCCATGAGAAGAGATGGTCTCTCTTCTATGGTAAAGTGGTGAAAATTCTTTGTGGAGAGAAGTGGAAACAGCATGCAAGCATGGTAACTCCTGTAGGAATAAATATTTTTAAAAAATATAATGAAAGGAGCATGGAATACCTGCATCATGAGTGAGGCATTTCAGTGGCAATTCGGCAGAATCCTAGATCCTTGGTGTCGAAGGAGAAGCCTTGGGGAAAGGTTTTGTCCCAGGACCCTGCCCCAGGACCCAGACAGGACTCTTCCCAACAACCATACCCTAGAGACATGAGAGGGACAGTACTTATAGCAGCCAGTGCAGATGGAAAAGGGAGAGTCTGAGCCTCTAGAAGTGTTCATATAGAAAGAGCTTATTGGTTAGGCCACAGTTGGCTAGGATGTGGAGGCTATATAATCAGAGGCCAGTACAGCAGAAAAGCTGCTGGAATCTAGAGCCCTGGTGGCGCAGTGGTTAAATGCCAGTACTGCAACCACAAGGTTGTGAGTTCGATCCTGCCAGGCTCCAAGGTTGACTCAGCCTTCCATCCTTTCGCAGGTCGGTAAAATGAGTACCCAGCTTGTTGGGGGCAATTAGCTAAAATACATTGTAAACCGCTTAGATAACACTAGTTGATAGGCAGTATAGAAATAAATGCTATTGCTATTGCTACTGACTCCATCAGTGGTGACAGTTTTGCTGATTCCTGTACTCCTTGCTCATGCTCCTTGGACTATATATTTGGCTTTTGGACATTCCCTCTCTGGACTATTGGTACATTCTGGCTCAGTTCCTTGGGGCTTGCTACAAACCTGAACTGCTTTTACAAATGCGGCTTGCTAGTTGCTGTTGTCTGCCTGATTGTACAGCTGTGAAACCTTCGCAGGCTACCAGCACAAGACAGGTCTTTGTTGCCACCCCTAGTATAAATGAGGCAATTTCATACAAGAATTCACAGAGATCAAATTCCTTAATAAAATACAAAGTGCAAGTATCAATATAACAAAGATATAGAAAGCTAAAATTAAAACTACTAAAAGTCTTCAGAACAGAAGACAAAAAAAAGGAAAATATTATTTTTATAGTAAAACATGAGTTTACAAATCACATGACCATGACTTTTGCAAAAACAATTTGGGCCTAGTTCTCTCAGAGTGCATTTCATTAGGAACAAGTACTGGCAATCCTGATATCTTAAGTTGGTTTCTAAGATCTTGGAGAGAAGAGACAAGTTCTTACAATTAAGCTAATCATGAATGCCAGTGCTTAAAAAAAAGAAACTTTTTTTTTTGCTTTGTTTTGTTTTTCTGTCAGGGCTTGGCTAGATCCAGCTTTTAGAGAAAATGACCAATGTTCACTCGTCTAAGAAACTCATAGGCAAAAAGACTGCTGGAATTATTGTGTAGCATGAAGCTCACTGATCAACAACTGTTTTGCTCAATAAGACCCTGGATTTAAAAGCTAACAGAACAGTGATCTGTTCACAAAGCATAAACAAGTTTTAAACAAACAATTTTTTCACAGAAAAAATATATCCCCCCCCAAAAAAAAATCCTTCAGTAGTTGACCCTGTTTCTCAATGCGCTCAGAAACCCTTTCATATCAGAGGTAAGAAAATCCGTGAATATTCTTTACATCCCTTGCTTATGCACACCTATGGGGATAGTTGAATATAAAGGTTATACAAATGTATCTTCTGCTGTCCTCAGTGGCCTGACCTGTATGGATAAGGTTCTTTGTTTAGGCATCTCTAAAACATGGATAGGAAGGAGGAAGTTGGTCTCTAACATACCATAATACTCTGTGTTGCACTGCAGACTAATAAGGTGATCCCTTCCAGTACTGTAATTACAGGGACTGTCAGTAAAAACCCAAGTGTAGGATGGGACAGAAAGAGAAGGTTTTTCGTTAAACCTTTCACTCTCTTTAGAAAGGGCTCACTTCTGCTGATCATTCAGATTGGATGCATTCAGGGGTGAAATTGTTCATGCAATACATGGGGAAGCAGGAAAGCTACATATTTCCACACTGCTGACGCAAGCAGAGAACATTCCGTCTCCCTACATGCTGCACTACAAAATCAAGTTTCAGGGTTCCGGTTTTTTTAAAAAAAAAAATCCACCAAGCGATTGTCTTTAGACAAAGTGTCTCTGTGTGTTTGTATACACACGTAACTATAAAGGCATGTTAAAATTAGCAGGTAGTCAATTTGTAATGTTTCTTATAATCTAAATAACGAATGAGAAGCTTCTGGTACTGACCTGTCATGTGTTAAAAATTTAAAAGACCTCCCATAAAGATTTTCATTGGTTTGAATATAGCATTTCAACTACTCTGCACACCTCATGTTGGTGCTCACTAAGCAGAAAGACCAGCTATTGTGACCTCAAGCTGATGCTGTCTTCTTGAAGGAGAGAGACCAGCCATTGTGACCTCATGCTGATGCTGTCTGCTTGAAAAAGAAAAACCAACCATTCTGACCTCATGCTGAAGTTCTCTCTTCAGAGAGAAGGAACTGCCCATTGTGCCACTCTGCTGTTCCTGCCTGCCTGCCTGATGAAGAGAGAGGGACCACTGGCACTCCACGGAGATGACTGAAGGAGAGAAACTGGCCACTGTGCTCACATGATGATGCTGCCTGGCTGGAGGGGAAAGGGTGGGGAAAGGGTGGAGATACTGTGCCCTCATGTTCTTACTGTCATTCAGAAGAACATTCGCTTCCCGCTAGAGGTGCTGGTCTTGTGCCATGTTACTGATCATTTTTATAAGAAAGCTACCTTTGTGACTAAGACCAGACAAGGCTGTCTTAAATTTCTTTCTTAGGCCCTTTCCGCATGTGGGAAAGGAACCGCGAAAAACGCTACTCATCGGACTTCTTCAGCGTCCGGGCGAGTCCATTGGGATGAGGAGCAGTACAAGCTCATTGCTCCGCACTGCTCCCCCGTCCAAAATGGCAGCTTCCAGATGGTGGAGGCTCTCCACCAACTGGAGAAGCTCGCCAGCCTAAAGCCCGCCCCTGGCAAATCTGCAGGCAGCCACTTGTGCGTGCCTGCAAATCTGCACCGGAGCATGAGGACGGAGCACCACAGAGTTGCGTGCTCTGTGTTTTTTAAAAACATCTAAAAAGAGGTTTTTAAAAAGCACGCTGCATGACCAGTTCCGGTTGCTCTGAACTGGACTGAGGTGCGAAACTACAAAAAGTAGTCCACCCCAGTCCACTCTACAGTGCAGAAGACCTCCGTTGGAGATTACTCTGCACCGTTTTCATAGCCCGGTGCGGAAAGGGCCTTAGTCTTTTGTCCTCTCAACTACAACTTTCACTCCTCCTCAGGCAGGGAGGCATCACTATCCACCAGAACCTTTTTAGTACAATGCAATTTAACTTCTGCAACATGCCAGTGATAGAATCCTATCTCTATTATGTCCACATGTTGCTTTCCAGTCACTTCTCTAATGAAGGGGAATCATTAAAGATTAACAATGAAAAATTATTTTTAAAAGCCCATCTGAGAAGTTTTGTATTTATGCTCCAGAGAACAATGCAAAGTTATAGCTAAAACAAGACCCAAAATAAAAATCAAAACAAAATAAAATGTTGGGGGTCTGGGTTGGTGAACCACGTTCCTAGGTCTGCCAGCATGGCTCCGGTCTGACCAAGAGTGATGCCATTGTGCCTCTGATTGCCTCAAAGCAACACATACAAATTCCCATTAGGATCACTCTGTTTTACCTCTAGTGTGCTATTTTTACTGCACTGATGTCACATTACATTATCAGCAAAATGAATATCCGCTTTGTTAAAACTAATATTACTGAGAACATTTCCTTCTATTCTGTGAGCAACATAGAGCAAACTATATATTCCCTTAATTGCTGACCAGCCCTGGAATAACAAGATCAGACACAGAGTACTGGGCTGAACAAGGGCCACTTTATTTAACCCTTTTCTAGTGAGTCATGTCCCACACTAAGAAGAAAACTAGTGTGGGGTCAACTGAGGCTGGAGCCACTCCTTGAATTCTTCCTCAGTCTTCCCCTAAGCAAACCACCTGAGCCACGAGGACAACCAATAGCTTGGGAATGCTCCTCATCTGGCCATCTACTGGAAGGCAGACACAAAGAACCCCATCCCCAAGTCACCCAATTTAAAGTGAGGGCAAAGACCCCAGCCAGCCCCAAGGGTTGTCTTCTCCCCACCCCATGCATCTTAGGACCAAAAGAGGCAAAATGGTGCCAAGGTGTTCACTGTACTTGTATTTTCTCACCCCACTACCAGATAAATTACCACCTATTTAAAGACACCACTGTAAGCCAATTCTCAAACTCCCCCAAATACAGTGTGAGGAAGACAAACACACCCAGGTAAAGGAAGGAAAATTCTTGGTTCCCCCAAAGCACCCACCAAAGCTAACACTGCAATGGAGGCAGGAGGATGGGTTGAAGCAATATCCAAAGAGGGAGTAAAAGGGGTAAGACAGAGTTTATAACCTTCTGGCTCTGTCCTCCCATGCCCAGCATTATGGCAGTCTGTGCCTGATGCATTCATCTCTGGCCTCTCATCCATCAGGGACCAGCAAAGATAGGTTCTCCCTTACAGCACTTTGTGCAGGTACAGATCTGCATAATGGTCAGAAAGAAGAACATAAATATTGACTAATTATTCACCAATGGCCTATGCTTTAAGAGAGAAAGATAGTTCTCATAGAAAAGAAGCTTCCCCCATGCACTCGGAGGTTCTGTGTCTAGAACAATTGACCTTCCACGCTCATTCTTTGGGAGAAAGGGGGAAAAACAGTTTTACCTGAAAATGCACAGTCCCTGTGTTCGTGATGTGGCTGTTTTATCAGTAGCAAAGTACCATGAAACAGAAGAAATTATGCTCCTTGAAGATTCCATAATTATTGTGCTTTTAATGCAATGAGAGGAGCAGAAACAAGTTTCCAATTATTTTCAAATGCCCTACGGAGAAGAAAGGAGTAGCCACACTATCTCCAATCCCCCTTTATTACAGTCATTATTTCTTTGCAAGGATGTACAACTTTTGTCAACTACGTTAATAATGACATGAAACACTGAACATTACAGAGGCAAAAAGCTTTCTGCTTTCCAAAGGTTATCAAAAATGCTGAGAATGGAAGAATGGGAGAGTAATGGGCTGCTGTTGCTTTTTCTTTTCTTACACCGCCCCCCACCCAAACAAGTGGAACCCTCCCCAAATTGTTTCTTTACTGATGAAAGGAAGTGCAATGAAGCTTTCTGAAAGGTAGAAGTCCTTGAAAGGAACATAGGTGTATAATTACTAATAATATGTTGCCAGTCCATATCTTTCCTAAGTTTTAACACCATATTTAATTTTTATCTCCACTTTAAGGGAGGGGATAAGTTAAACCCTTGAAAAGAAGCCCAGTTATTTCACCTTGAAGCAAACTTCTCTTTATGTGTAGTCTATCCATTCTACAAAGGCTGCGTCTCAATTGCCAGACAGATCTATCATGTACAGTCCTTCCTCCACATTCCTGGGTTTAACCTTTGTGAATTTGATTATTTGTGAGACATGTGCTTGCCTCCCCCCCCCCAACATTTTCCTTCTCCCATCCCTTGGATTTGTCACCCCGGGCTTGCAAGGCTTATGCTTAAAATGGACATTTTTCAGTTTGGGTGAGCAAAGCCCTCTCCCACTACTGAAGACGTGATCTCTCTGCCACATGGTTGCACATTCTGCTGTGTATTGGCTGCTGATTGGTCAAGTGCTCCTTTCTCCCCAGAAGTAATTAGAAGTCCAGAACGCCCCTCTTCTCTGTCTGAAGGGAAACTACCGGTAAGCTTTTTAGGATTTTTTTTCTCTCCCCTCCCTTCCAACGCTGAGGCCAGAGGCAAAGAAATGGAAGGGGGAAGCTCTTGAGCAGAATATGAGGGGAATCACAGGGACAGTTATTTGCAGTTTTTCCATTTCTGTGAGGGTTTTGTGCCCCAAACCCTCGCAAACATGGAGGTATTACTGTACTCCTCTTTCTCTCTAATTTCTCTCCACTGAGTCCACTGAATTCAATGGGACATACTCTCAGGTAAGTAAGCATAGGGTTGTAGTCTGAACCTTTTGATTTATTCTTAAGGGCTGCCTTCCTTTAACCATTCCTGTGCTTTAATAATATCACCTATGCTGGTCAGAGCAAATAACTATTTTCTTAATGATCATGGCTGTTACCTTAGTCAATTAGTAATATAACTATTCCAACACTGCAACCACTCTTTCCCTTTGCAGTTTACTAAAACAGTGCTCATTACCAAGATGCTCCATATCACATTTTGAAATTTGTCAATGCTACCAAATGTTTTGTAGGTGTGCTTGTTCTCTCTCTCTCTATATATATATATTAAGGTTGCACTTTACTTTTAGCACTTCTATGAGACTGAATTTCACAGTGCCTTCTTCTATGTGAGTATTTAGAAGTAATCCCTATTGAGTTTAATAGGAATTACTCCCAGGTAAGGAGAGAAATCTGCAAAACATGCTATTTTTCAGCAACGACCAAGTGTTTTCATTTGAATGGTTCACTCAGAGGCAAACTATCCAGAGAACTGAAGCTTGGGAAAAGAGAGCTATATATGTAAGTGGCTTGCAGCTCTAAAAGCCTGGTCCCTTTGCGTGTTACTCTGTGAGACACAGGTGGGCTCCCAGGATTTATGTCCAGCTCTTAAGGCACGTTAAATTGTAACACCAAAAGGGTTGTGCACTTTTTCTGTTTTGAAAGAAGGCATGGCAAAAGAATCTTGCGACTCCCTTTTTCTTTTAACTCCTGATAATCACTTCTATGCAGCTGAGGAAAAGTGACCAAATGTTTGCAAAGTAGTTATAGAAAACCCATGGAGCCAGCAGGAGGCAATGCCTTTTTGTGCTACATGATGTACAATCAAATTTGCTGTAATGAACAACTGGAGGGACTCTTTAGGACAATAAACAAAGTAGCCAATGCTTTCAATGGGGATCTAGGCTAAGCACTAGCAAATCAGTTAGCATTTATGAAGCAGAATTGGATGAGCACTAGCACAGAAGTTGGGGATGGAATCAGACCTACTGTACAGTCAGCACCAGGAATGTAAGGAATATTTTCAAATGTTCTCATTCTTGAGGAGAAAGAGCATCTCAAAATGTGAAAGTCTACCATTAAAAAGTAACAATTTTGCCAGCATATAAGATGCACCAATGTATAAAACAAACCCTATTTATACACCGGCAAATATTATTTGCCGGTGTATAAGATGCACTGGCTTATAAGACACATCCCATTTTCAAAAAGTATTTTTCAGGAAAAAAAGTGAGTCTTATATGCCAGCAAATAGGGTAAGTCACGTCCCATGAGATCTGTCTCATTTTGGAATGCTTTTGCAAAATTTTCCCATAAGGCTGCTGCAGCAAAACACTAGATGTTGCACCAAAAAGGTTACTGTTTTTGGGAAAGTATTTTTTGTGCGCATGTGTGCAAAACAAAATGAAATGACACACAAAATCATGAAAGGTTTACAGGAAAGTTCCAAAATGCAAAAAAAAAAAAAAAAATTGTCAATAAATTTAAAGAAACTCTCACTCAAAAAGGATAAAACTGGCTACATTTTTTTCTGGAATTAAATAAAGGAATATTTTCATTCTGGGTACATACTCTGGTAGAAGTATCATTCATGAACTGATATTAAGATTATAGTAACATCTACTTATTATCCTTGTAATTTATATCAGCTCATCTTCTTGCAATTTATATTATCGATGCATAATTAATTAATTAATTATGGAGTTAAATATCATCATATCATACCACAAGCACTCTGTGTCAAAAGAACAAGAGATAGAATGGAAACAGATCCTGAAAGATTTTCATAAAAATGATCCATAGAATGCCCTAAAGCCAATTGCTAGTCACAGCTATAACAAACCCACTGAATCAACTGCTGCAGAATGGTGAGTCAACACTTGTGCAAACTCCACTGAATTGATGGGCCCACTGTAGTTGGGACTAACAACAGAATTTAGGCCAACATGTGATTAGTGATCCAAAATGGAGAAGGACAAACAGTTTGAATGTGTACCATGTCATCACAGAGCAGGTGGTACACTGTCCATATTTTGAGGCTGATGTAAGTTTAAAAGGTCATTAGCTCACAGCAACAGGTTGTATAATCAGAGCTCTATGTATGAACATTGATGGAGATTCTCTATCTTCCATGTTATTTCTCTGTGAAATAGACTGAGAAACAAACTGGACATAACAGGAGAATTCTGACACACAGTTATCCAAGGAAACAAGATACTTTCTCCTCTCAATTTGAAGAAAAGTGCAATATATTTGTGCAGTTTATCACAGAAAAAAAAAGTTCATTGTTCAATACACTGCTCCTATTTTGCTCCTTCACTCCATGAGACTATTTGCACAATATAGTAAGGTGAAATAGGAAGAGGTCATCAGATATCATTTTAGGAGCATACAATTGTAGTTGATTTTTTTTTTCCTTGAGAACTGTTAATTCAAGTTGGTGGAGCCAAAAACATTATGTGTTCTTTAAAAATCATCATGAAGATGAAACTCTGGGAAGCAGAGTTCTTCTTATTTATATATCCAATGACAAGAACAAGCAGAATGTGTTGAAATGCCTCTTTTTGTCACAAATAGTAAAGGTTCAGTAGTCATTTCTATCACACAGCAGGTTCTGAAAAGTTTAGGGACATCACAAATAGCTATGGTTTCCCACTCCTAGCATACAGCCTGGAACTGTAAATATACAGCTAATTGTTAAACAGTGGAAAAAGTTTTACCAATATTACCACTGGATACAGAGAGGAGAAAGTGGTATGTTGATGTGCAAACCATTGTGCAAGTCAGGATGCAACGCTATGAACCTGAATACAGTGAAGCCTACTTCTGAGGAGACACACACAGCACTGCACTGTAAGCCACGATAAATGCAAGCACAATGCAGATGAAGGAGGATATTTTAGAACAGACATACCAAGTCTTTGTACAGAGTTAGGATTTACCAGCCAGTCAAAACAAGAAAGGGCATTTACAACAACTATTTCATATACAAGAAAACAGGTCATTATGTGCTGGTATATAGTCAGCACATCCTGATCTTGGGTCAGCATTCCTCATCTGGATTATACCAGACATTTTGGACTACAAGCAGCATGGCCAAATGCATTCTAATCAATATATTACAGGGACAAAGATGGGGAAGACCTCCTACCAGATATCCATTTAATTACAAAGACTGAAACTCCTTTTCTTGCATCCATGTTATATTAATCATGTCAGTGGGAAGAAAAACCTTTTAATGGAACATCTAAACCAAATAATGTTTGCCTATGGGTATAGGTTGCCAGATCTTGAAAGCATAACCCCTGTGTACGAGACATTTGTCTGGGTTTCTGCAGGCACCAATCTGTTAGGTGACGTCAAATAAGAACCATAACAAAATGAAAATGACTGCTAGCATTCCCACTGAGGTTATATTTTACCTAATTTTGTTTTGCTAATAACTTATTCAGCATGCACAGTCACTTACTGAAAGTCAAAATTGATAATGAACAGTAGTACCAGTTCAATGATAAAGACGGCTGGACATAAGCAGAGAAATCAAAGGTGTGGTAAAAATAGTGAAGTGATCCAAGCATATAGGGAAAGAAAATTAGAGGCTGAAATGTCAATATAGACATTATAATCTCCAAGAGCAAGTACAATGGACATGGATTAAACTTAATATAGTACAGATTTGAAGACTTGCTAGATCTACTTTTTTACTGAAATATCACATTATACCAAATAGAACTGGGAATAACCCCCTCATACATGCATAATTAAAGAACAGGAAGCTTCTGGGAACCTTTGGAGCCTCTGAATTTATTTTCAGTATCAGGATGGAACCAAGCTCCCAATCTTCTCATACACATGTCTTCTTCTTGCTACCCAAAGCTTTCTTCATCAAAGCTCCTTTCTGATCTATTACAAATAACTCAGAGAGCAAATCACATATGTTGGTCTAGACTAGCACTCCTTAATCTGACCTTCAATGGACGTTTTGAACTACAGTCACTGGGATCTCGTCATTCCAAGGTCAATGGAGAGGTGAATCCACTCTGGCATTCAATCCAAACTATTTTGGAAATAGACTTCAGCACATTGGAAAGCTCATGTAAAGTTTGAACTAAAACAGATTCAGAGTCCTAGTGACATTGGAGCTGCTTGCTTCCACTGACTGCCATCAGTCCTCACCAACTCAGCCAATAAATTTGGAGGGAGTTTACATAGGAAAGATTTCTCCACAGAGGTATTGGAAGGGAAATACAAGAAAATTCCCTATGAGAGCCAATTTTGCCCTTGCAACAGTGATGCTATAGAAACTATAGCCCATGTTCTCTTGTACTGTCAGTTTTACAGGGATATTCGCCAACAGTTGATTACTCCCCTGCTAACCCAGTTCCCAGGACATTCCGATGTTTCACTATCTGTTGGATAACCAGGAACAAACTGTTATACTTAAGAGTAGCAAAAAAATTTTAAAAAATTATATTATGTGCAAGATATGCCCTCAAATGACTAATAGTAGTTGATGTGAGTTATCAAAATTATCTGTGTTACCAGTTTCTATGACTGTATTTATTATTTTATTGGTCAGTGACCAAAATAAAGTGTCTGTCTGTCTGTCTGTCATAGGAAAGATTCCTTTAGATGGAGAGATCTTAAAACTGAATCTAAGATCTCCAATATGTCAATCTTGTGCTCTATCACTCAGGTTTGAATACCATGCCAGGAGAAAGATAGTATATAAATAGAATAGAATAGAATAGAATAGAATAGAATAGAATAGAATAGAATAGAATAGAACAGAACAGAACAGAACAGAACAGAACAATTCCCTAGCAAGACTCAAGGCTACACCAGAAGTTACTTCTACGGCACCATCTGGCTTGTTTTGTGTGGCGGAGAGGGATGGGTCTCATGACAAGAACACTTGGGAAAGGAAGATTTAAAACAGTTTTAAAAAACCTGCAAAAAGAAAAAGAAAGGCAAAAAAGAGATAGTTGCACCAACATTTTGTAGCTTTTAACAAACAGCTTAATTTGTCAGAAAAAATTTCATCTTACACATCTTATGCGCTAAAATTTCACAGATGAAACCTAGGACATGTATGACCAAGCAACATCAAAGCATGGTCAAGATGGCAAAAGTTATTAATGAGGAAGCATACACAAGCTGGTTTGCTTTTGTCTGAGCCTACTGAAAATGACAAGATTCTAGCTCCTCATCTCCACTCCCACCTGTTGAGTTAAATGAGTACAAACTAGTTTTGCACTTTCAATTCAGTCTACAACAACTGAAGTAAGGTGAAGACAAAGGACAAAGTGGAAACAGGGGAGAGCTGGGACATTTTTAAAAAGCCGAAATAGTGGGACAGCAGAGGATAAACTGGGACTGTCACTGCCAAAGGGCAGTTGGAGAGTATGAAATTATTGCTTGGAATGTTCTCTCCTCTAACTGATTCAGCTGTAATCCTGACACCATCTCCCCAGTCCATTAGCATTTGCTAAAAAAACAAAAAAAAAATCAAGCCTGTCCCTAGTGTCTATTCTGTATCAGGACTTGCAAGCACCAAAATACTTTCTAGGACAACAGAGACAGCAACAGCATAGGACACAATGCCTGCTGCAACTGAAGGAACCTTTTCATGGCACAAAAATTTATAAATAATTCAGTTTTAACAATGAATTGACAAAACAGAGCAGTACAAGTATTTAGATATGAGCAGTTTGCCAATATATCCAGCCTTTGACCTTCTCAGGTTGGCCGCGTCTTGCTGTGATTCTCTAAACCACATAATTAACCAGGACATAAATGCTAACTCTCTATATATGCTCAATTCAAGCCACTTCAAATTTCTCCTAGAAATCTTTGAGCTACAACATTCTTTAAAGAGCCAAACCAAAACCAATATATCCTAATGAACGGACACACACTTGCTGCTTGCTGCAATTCTCTGCTTCTCCAATATGTGTTCAATTATGCCTACAGGTCATGAATATGATTACATTTGAATAAATTAACTCTCATCCAGGTCCTTGAAGACTTTTAGGTACAGCAGCACAATTTGGAAAACACAGCAAAAATTAAAAAGAAAAAACCTATTTCACCATTTATGTCCAATAGAGAATACATTACTTTTCCTTAGAGTGCTACTTTGTTATTTGGAGTTTTAACACTTGAATATTTATTGATATTAAGCACAGACATCTAATTAGTTTTGTTTTTGCAGTGTAAACATTAGTGCTTCGCAGCACATAATGACAATAACAGTCAATTAATTTGCTTCACTGTCCTCTGGTGGATAGCGTCAGCACAACATACCTGTGTGCCAAAGACTCCCTCAGCTTGCCAGAAAGTGCCAGTTGTGTCTATAAAAAGCACTTCACAATCACTTTACATCAATATGACTGGTAGATTAAAAAAAAATTACACAGAAACACATATACACAATGTTAATGAAGGTGTGTGTCAGAGCGTATACCTGAGTAGCTTTTTGAGAAGATGATTTGGTTGACGTTTTGGTTCACAGTGTGCACTGTCTGGACAACTAATCAAAGGTGCTCAAGTTGACCTTTAAAGCCCTTAACGTCCTGGGTCCTGAGGACCTCAGGGCAGTCTATTCCAAGGTTATGGTGGCTGAAACACATCATTCTCAAATTTAATTGGAAGCACACTTCTCTCTGAGTGAACACTTCACAGTACCCATACAGAGAGACAGGGAAATAATCCATCCTCAGAGGAGATCACCTCTTGTACTTCTCTACAATTTTCTGCTTTGTCCCTCTACTTTAAGATCCAAATTTTTTATATACTCCCTACATTTTTTTTTCTTTTCACTGCTTCTAAACTTCTGTGGCCTTGATATACAAAAGAAGCAAAACTTATAAAATTAAAATGTTTCACCTCCCTACTATTGTCGTTTGGAGACATGTCTATATAATTTCTGAAGATGCTTTTTAAAGTTTTGTAAGTATAAGTATATTGAATTTTCTTCCTTACATGTATACCTTTTTATTTGATTCACTGTATTAATTTCTGTTAATTCTATTTTATGTACAAGTTCACTTATATGCACAAGCAACTTTTGTACTGGTTCAATACAGGGCTTTTAAAAGTTACTAATATGACATAGATTGTATTTCTTTTCTTAATGGAGGCTAATGTGACAAAGTTGTTTCGGGGTTACCTATTTGAAATGCCAGTGAAACTTAATGGCTGGTTGCTAAGCAACAGGTTTAGCACCTCAAGAATGAAACCTAGTCCAGTGGTGTGTGTTGGAGAATCTTATGGATGAGGGGAATTCTATATAGTGCAAAGTTTTTTTATGTGTGTGTTTTGAGCTTTCAGTTGTCATGGGCCAGGAGTCAGTTTCTCTAGGTGAACAGCAGCCTGGAATGAGAACAAAGAGATACAATCACACCAGGAAGAGAGCCAGCTGGCTCCAGCCTTTGTAAGGAAGGCAGAGGGACAGTGGCTCAATGCCAGAAACAACACATGAGTTTTCTAGTCCTTGCTTTCATGTGTGCTACAGATTTCCTACTCTTTATCTGCTTTCCTTCTCTGACTTTTGGACTCTCTGACCTTGTAGTCCACTGGATTTCTGACCTGTGGACCAACACTTGACTTCACTTCAGTTTCACCCTGACCAGGCATACTTTATTGGATTGCTAAGCTGTATCCATTTGCCTGCTGAATATCTTGGCACTCTGCTGCCTGACAATAGACAGCGAGCACCTACAACATCAGTGAGAACTAGCTAAAGAGAGGGTGGCTTAATTTGTGATTAAGCAGCTAAGGAAAAGACTGGGGGAACTGGTGTCTGAAGCAGGAATTGATTGTCCAAAGTCTGTCAGACGTTTAATGCAAGACTGTATGATAACTGAACTCTAATAAGATACATTATTTCCACTGTTACTACAATAAATTTGTTTTATAACCACTGAGACGGTCATCTAAAGTCACTGTAATAAAGAGAACACATAACCTTAAATAAACACTTTGGTTCTGAGGAAAAATTAAAATTCTAGCCCTGTTACACAGAGGTTGTGATAAAAGGGTGGAGTCAGGGCAAGGTGATAGTGACAGGGCACCTTATTGGATTAGAACTGTCATACCAATCTGAGGGAGAATAATGGGCTACCATAGCCACATAAATGATCTTTGACCAAAATGCCTAATTTATGGGATAAAGCTTTCTTCCTCTTCCTCTTGAACAACAACTACTATTACTTCTACTTCTTCTTCCTCCTCCATTACTATTACTACTACTTCTAACATCCTGAGACTTGATCTCCCCATCATATCTGGTTTTATCAGTGATTTCCACTAGTTTTTGCTTTTGGAAGAAGTCATTACCTACAGTATAGTTGTTTTAATGAGTTCTCTCATTTCAGTGATACTGATGGACAGCTAGAGCAGGTGTAATCTGCTCATTAAATTGCTCCTTACTCAAAAATACAGTAGAAAAGTATCTGCTGTGATTAGAGGTAAGAAAATCATTTACACCAAACCAGACGTCAAAAGAGGAAACCCATCTGCATAAAATCTAACAGATATGCAGGGATACTAGGCTTGGACCTGATAACATTTAAAGTAAAGGGCACCTGAGCCACTGTAACTTTAAGGAGGCATATAAATAGCATCACGTGAGCTTTTAGTTATTAACTTCTCATAGTGGAGTAGAATGATTATCTGACAGAAATGCATCTCTGGCACACTGTTGACAAACATAAAGCCCCCTCCCTTAACCTTGAGATATCAAAGACGATTGCTATATATTATAAAAAGAAGAAAGGGAAGGAAAGAGAGAAAAAAAAGCAATGTGGCAGCACCTTGAAGACTTATTGGTTTTTATTTTAGCATATAGTATTGTATGCTACCCACTTATTTACCCTGCCCACTTTTTTTGGAATCAATACTCAACAAATGTCTTGTGGGATATTTTTATATGCTTATTTTTTTTTTAGCACATCTACTTGAAGAGCAGCTCGGACATGTTACAACCAAATTAACATATTAATAACTGAAATATTCAGAGGCCAGACATGTTCTGCAGTCTGAAGTCATGATTTACATGATGACAGTAAGACACAGAGCATAGTCTCTCAGAGTGTTTACAAAATGTGTCACTCATGCAATATATTGGCACTAAGTGGGCAGCATTATTGCCAGAATCATTTCATTCTTGTTTTGACAGTGATAATCGGGCTTTAAATTAATCCTTAATTGAGCAACATTTTCTTGCTGATGCAACAATCTACCAGGGGGTCCTCGTTCACTTCAGTGAAGGGAATCATTCTAATGCATTACGGAATTAATGTCCTAGATTCCAGCTACACTCTTTGTTGCTCTTGCATGTTCTTCCCTGCTGGATAGGGTTGCCAGAGTGAAAACTGAGAAGGGCCCCTGTGCATTTAATAGCTCTGTAGAGTAAAGAACTCCAGCAAGTATTCTTTAGTACCTGGCTGTGTGACAGGCAATACCTTCTGAAATGTCCACTTCTACGTGACCATTAAAGGTACAAGAGCCATCTCCATCATTCAGTCTGACAACCTTATTGCCAGCATATGAAACTCTGAAAGTTACTTACACACATACCATTAATGCACTTATAAGACGTATGTACAATAGGCAGGGTCTTCTCTATGGCGGTGCCCTGACTTTAGAATACTTTTTTGAAGGAGATATAACAGGCATCAACTCTGCTTTCTTTCCAGTGCCAAATCAACATGTTCCCATTTAGCCAAGTATGTAATAGTTTAATCAATTTTAATTGATGATTTAATTGATTCATTTGTATCCTGGTTGAATTGTTGTAATGCTGCATATTATGTAATTTTAACATTGTCATTGTTTGAGGGTTTTGGAATTACTTTCTCTCTTGTAGATAAAGGATGATTTATACAATTATAAATAAATACATACATACATACGCACATACATACTCAACGTGCTAGACTGGATGAGGGAGGGCAACTCCATACTTTCTCAAACCTGATCTTTTGATTCATTACTTCAGAAAGGAATCTCTAAAGTAGGAGATACTTCAGTGTTCCTCATCTATAACAGCATAATGCATGCAGCCGGTCATGATAGTTTTCAATTTTTAGAGACAATGAGGTAGTATACCTTCCTGAATCTATTTCCACAAATAACTATCTTACTGTAAGGTCAATAAAGGCATAGACGTGTTTTGAGAACAACTTTATGTTAGGCCAGTTCCAAATCCTTCTAAGTTAAATGACATTGTTCACATACATAAAATTACTCACTGTTCAGGGGATTGAATTAGCCTAAACAATGCACGCCACTAATAAGCAAATCCTTAGTGGATGAAAGAGCTGTTCAAAAGGGATTTAAATTTGCAATACACAGACACTGTTTTAAAATTAATCTATTTTTTTTAAACGACAGAAAAGAAAACATTCTTTCTCTCACCCCCTCTCTCTCTCTCCACACACACACACACACACACACTCACACACACACACACATACTTTGCTAATCCTTCCTCTTTATTTTCTACTGCTGTACTGAAGTTGCTGACTTGGTAAAATTAAGTCTCTCTATCATCTTTATTATGTTTGTTAAACCCATAAAGACAGGGATACAAATCTTGCTGCTAACTTTGTACTCTTTGCTCTTGACACAGGAGTTTAAAGTTGATGAGACTTCTTCCAGTCACAGCACGGCTTAAAGGAAAAAATAAAAAAATAAAAAATTCAAAATCTTCTGTTTGAATTCAAAAATCATTTTGAATTCAAACATAAGATTAAACATCTTCCCAGAACAAAGAAATACATTCAGCCTTGGAACAGGGTTGGCACAAGACATTTTGGTGCCTGAAGTACAAGACAAGATGGCAGTCCCTGCCCCTCAATATATAGAAGCCAACTAGAATGGGAGCCAAACTGTACTTCTACAATGGTGATAGGACAGCATCTTTCACCTTGATATATGATAGGGCACCCAGCTACTTGTAGGTGAGGGGAGGGAGTAGTACATGCAGCCTTATCCATCAGCAAAGGGAAGCAATAACCTGATCACATGGCAACAGCTAACAGAAAGGACTTGCTGTGGTGGCAGTGTGTCTGCAAGTTATTTCCAATTTATAGTGACCCTAAGGCAGGCCCATCCTGGAATTTTCCTCATAAGATTTGTTCAGAGGGGGTTTCTCTTTGCCTTTCTCTGAGGCTGAAAGAATGTGACTTGCCTAGTGCTGCCCAGTGGGTTTCCTTGGCCAAGCAAGGATTTGAACTGTCATCTCTAGAATCAAAGTCAAATGCTCAAACCACTACACCATGTTGGTTGTAACAGAGAGAACTTTGTTGTTAACTGCCATCAAGCTGACTTTCACTTATAGTAACCCTATGGATGAGAGACTTCCAAGTCACCCTGTTATCAACAGTCCTGTTCAGGTCTTGCAGACTCGTGGTTGTGGCTTCGTTAACTAAGTCTTTCCATCTGTAAGGCAGTCTGCCTCTTTTCCTACTGCCTTCTACCTCACCAAGCATCATTGCCTTTTCTAGTGAGTCATGTCTGCTCATGATAGGTCCAAAGTATGACAATCTCAGTTTATTCATCTTGGCTTCCAGGGAGAGTTCTGGTTTGATTTCCTCTGGGATCCAGATATTTCTCTTTCAATCCGTCTATGGTATCCATAGAAGTCTTCTCCAGAACCACATTTTGAATGAGTTGATTTTCTTCCTATCAGCTTTCTTCACTGTCCAGCTCTCACAACCATACATAGAAATTGGAAATATGAGTACACGGTCAACCCTAACATTAGTATTCAATTATATATCTTGACACTTCAGGATCTTATATAGCTCATTCACAATTACCTTTCCAAGTCCTAGTCATCTGATTTCTTGACTGCAGTCTCCATTCTGATTAATAACTGAGCCACCTCATTCTATTTTGCTCTGCCTAAAATTATATTGGTCTTAATTTCTGTGTCTTTCCAAAAAAAAAAAAAAAAGGAGCGGTCAATGTTTGTTACATTGAATATGTATGTTTCCTACAAGAACCCTGTCAGGGGGAAAAAAATGCCATCTCTCTAGCAGCACTGCCTGGTAGGCTAGTCATATAGATATACAATGGCTTAGGCCCTGAAAACCACAAGCAGAAAGAAGCTGACTGGGGGAAGGTTGAGACAGCCTGTATCATAGTGAAACTGCTTCACTTTCCCAGCTTGGTGTGACATAAGGTGTGTCTGTGCCTATGATTTTACATGCGCTATGTCACATTCTCACTCCAAATTTACTAAGCAAATTAATGACTTATCAGATTCATGTGTTTGCCCGCCCTCAGACACTCACATCTACAAAGTGTGCATGGCTTGACACAGTCAAGACATGAATATGAAACAAATGGAGTATGGGTCTGTATACTGCAAGTATGCCAGAGTATGAAAAGGAGTATGAAAAGAAGACTCACAAATGTTCTCATCTCGATTGAGAAAACAGACAATGACTGTGAGATTATTCACAATGCAGAGCTTTTTAGTCACTTTTCTTTTTCTTCTTTCTTTCTTGCTTTCCTTTTTTCCTTTTTTTTTTTTGGCAAAAAAATATTTTTGGGGCAAAAAATAAAACCTTGAAGATTTCCAAAAATAAATTTAAAAACCTCTTAACATTTTTATGCATTGAACAGTGCAAAATGCATTGCTTTCTTGGCAAGAAGTTAAGGTTTGTGCAAAAACCCATTTTCTGCACAAAAGTGATGCTTTTTGCAGAAAAGAATTTTTCACAAAAGTGGCCAAGAGTGTGAACAATTGTTGAAAAATGGGCAAAAATCTTCAGAGCCTCCACCAATGGGGAGAAAATTTTTGAAATTATTCATTCTCACATGCAAGAATGAAACAGGCAAAGATTTGCATGCTTGCTGCAAAGAGGACACATTGGAACTCTGGCGGTGTAGTCCCAACCATTGTCTGTATGTACATCGCTTTCACATCTGGATGAAAAGGTAAGTTTTGCTTCTTCCCCTGAGGATTGCTAATATAATGTATCTCACAGAATTCAGTGGAAATCACTGAGAACAGAAAAAGTTCCACACCTTTTCTTTCATATGTTTTGCCTTAAGTTCTGTTTCAATGTTAAATGGAGAGACACAAACATAAAAGCACGATAGCCTAAATGCAGGCAACTACTCATTTTAGTATCTTTTCCTGGCAATTAGACTTAATTCATCCACTCACTTTGGATCAAGAAGGGATGTAGTAATTCCATTTGAAAATAATGATGTAATAATGTATTTCATATTAGAGCACTTCCCACTAAAATTCAGTCACACATATTGCATCTCCAGTGGGCTTGAACACTGTAACATTCTAATTATGAAGCAGTTTGAGAGAAGCAAACATCGGCTGTGCAAAAAAACCATCATTTCAAAAGTCACCTATTTTTAGAAAGCTGGCTTTTTTTCTTTTCCTTTCTTCTATTTTTTAAAATATAGCTTAAAATCTCCAATTGTAGAAGGAAAAAAGATGCCATATCGATAGTAGAAAAAGCAAGGGAAGCTCAACAGGGCCCTAAAGTCTTAACATGAACTAAAGGGAAAAGTGGTATGGGAAATAATATCCATACTTAAGGAAGAACCATTTCTTAGTAGCAGAGCACTTGCTTAGCATGCAAGAGGTTCCCAGGTTCAATCCCTGGCATTTCCAGGAAGAGCTGGAAAAGTTCCCTGTCTGAAACTCTATCAAGTCATCCACTCAACACTGACAACACTGAAGCAGTTTGGGAGCCAATTCAAGATAAGGCAGCTTTCTATATTCCTAAACTGAAATGTGTCCCAGTTCTCTACATCAGCATTGTTGGAAAGAGTCTGAATGTTCTAGATCTCATGGGCTGTCATGGGAAAAAGAATGTTGGATTAGAAATCTTTTAAGAATCCAACCCTGGGGATACAAAATTTCAGGAGGCAGTATAATGAAAAAAATGGAGTATAAACAGAGTGCACCATGTTAGGCAAACAGTGCAACAGGCAGACTTCCTCCTGTCCCCTGATTGGCTGGCAGCCAGAAAGTGGCCATGTTTACAACAAAGGGATGTCACATTTTCAGTGTCAAAGGCCACATATGTTGTTTTCTAGGGAGTCAGGGGCCCCACATGCATAGGTTTTTTATTTCAACAGAGCTTTGAGTTCACTGTTAATGGTGAAAGAGCTTTAAATAAAGTGCTGTACTGTCTGTATTTGCTTCTGTTGCTGTTTTCAGTGGGTATGTTACAGTGTCACAGTGATCATCATCATCATCACTTGTACACATCTCAGCATGCAGCTATGGGAACTATTGATGCCTACTGATATCTAAAGATTGCTGGGAAGTGCAAATGGAGGTGTTGCAGGGTCACCTCCAAGATGGTTATTTCTCTGCCACATCTAGCAATGGGAAAAGATTGGTCTCAGAAATGGAATCAGTGGGTGCTGGGAGAGACCATTGACTCTCCCATTCCTAGTAAGTACCATTGAGATAGCTGCTTTTCTGGTAAGTACTAGTTGTGGGAAAACAGTGGTTTCAGAAGCCAGGATACCATGTTCCGTCTATCCCATGTGGATGGGGAACTGCCAATTTGGGGGTCTGTACAAGCTACAGTTGAAGGTCTTGCTTCTCTTGGACTCAGAAGGAAGTTTATTGTGGAGACACCTATTTCCATATTTAGCATGAACATCCAGATCAGCTTGGAGCCCTCCTTCTACATACTGTGGCAAATGGCATTGCATCTTCTAAAAAGCCTAAGTAGGAGCTGTTTGATTTTACTAATTCCATTCAATGTTGAATATGTGAAACAGACTGTGATGGCCTACTTGCACCAAGATGCTGATCTGCCAGATACCCAGCCAATGTAAATCAACATGTTCACAGGGATCAGTGTGAAGCCAATGGAGTGTCACTGATTCAGAACATCAGAAGATATGGGCAGTTGACTTCAGTAGGACAACCTATAAAGTGTAAAGTGCTATTCATCAGAAGCAAGGACATAAAACTAAAACTTACTATATTTCATGTATTACATTTTTATTACAACTGCATAGGTTAAGCAAATGTGTGATAGACAAGTAAAGGGTTTAGTTTTATATGAGTTTAATCTGTATAGACAAGAAGCAAGGTCTAGGATTTTATGTTGATACTTTGACTATACAGCTGTAAAACATAGCATCTAGTTTACCATAGATTCTAGGATCTACAGAATGGAGTTCATTGTGCTATCACAGTTTTAAATGGCCTTGCAGCGCTTTGATCAGAACTGTACAATCTATGGTCCACCATTGCAAATACACACCACTATATATTATGGCCTCCTAGTGGTGGTGGTGGTTGTCATTGTTGTCACTGTTATTATTATCATTATTATTATTATTATTATTCCTATTCCTATTATTATTCCACTTCTTTTCCTAAAATTGGGACACTAAGCGGTGCATCACAAGTTATGCAGATCTGGTTGCTAAGGATATCAGCATCTAATATTTTCACTTTCAAATTTTTTAAACTATAAGTTCTTTCCATCCCATATACAAATTTGTTGAATTTTGGTATATTGGTCAAAAATGCACTGACCTGAAATTCTCCCCAATTTCCACCAGTCCAATTCCCTCACCCAAATTAAAATAGAACAGAAACGGACACATCATACCTAATCCCACATAGTCATTCAAAATAAGCAGCCTCTCCGGAAAAAAAAAATTGACAAACCTAATTCAGAACTAACGCATTTGGGTTTCAACTTTTTCTTATGAATCAGTACAGAGGGACTCAGCAGGACTTTTAAAAAGTTAAGCATTCAACACCCATTGGGAATAGATGAATCTGCCATTTTGTTTGTTTTATTTTGTTTCGCTATCCCACATTCAATTTATTTTAACATGTCAAGGGTTTTTTTTTTCACACAATTTGAGAAAATGCACACATTATTATCTTAAAAAACACAAACAAAAATTCTTATCATCCCTATTTTCAGAAGCCATGTCTGAAGCACCAAAATAATCCATGAGTTGTGTCCTGCCTTCCCTATTTGAGCTTCTTCATCTTTACATCTTCTTTAACACTGAACTCTTATATACACTTTCCTTCAATTAAATGAAATTCACACCAAGGAAAGTAAACCTTCACTTGATTCCATTTTTATACATAAAAATAAAACATTCCAAAATTCCCCCACTCCACCTTTCTAGATGAGACTGCAAGAGTTTTCTGAAATTATTCATTTATTTAGAATTTGAGGAATTATTTTTTAAACATTTCATTTGCACAAAAATGTATTTTAGACAAAATATAACATTTTTTGCACAGGAATAAAAGCATTATGACCCCAGTGCCTGAACCCTATTGTCAGTCAGAAAGGTAAATCCTATTGTTTGAGTGGACTTATTTTAACAAGAACACTCAGTATGATTCAGACTTACACTAAAATACAATATATTTTGTGCATACGTTGCATTTTACACAAAATACAATGTTTTTACACAAATGCAAAGCCCTTAAAGGAAAGAAAAGGAAAGAAAATATCTTGCAGTGTGCTCAGACAATTTGAGATATGAACTTTTATTAAGCACAATAAAAAATGTGAATATGCTTTGCATATCTACTTTCTCCACATTAGGTACATCTGAGATTGTTTTGTAGCCTCCCTAGGCATTTGGAGTTTTCCTTCTCCAAAATGATTTAAAAAAAATACCAACGCTTACTTCCCTATCTGTGCTACTTCATACCCTGGATGTTGCACTTTCTACAACAAAAGCTTTGGTTGTTCTAGGGCATTTAACACCCACCCACCCAGCCACCCAGCCACAATTACCTATCTGTGTGGTTCTGTTAAAACCTGTTCTAATGTGAGGTCTCCACTAAAAGGATATTGGTGTCAGTGAATCTTAAAGTGAACAGGAAGGAAAGACGCCAACACTGGAGGGGAAATGGTAATTCAACAATATAATAATGGTGTCATGTTTAATGCAGTATTTAAGATAAGGAGCTTACTGATAAATATTATTTTTAATTACCATTAGCTGAACATAAGCAAAAAATCCATCAGTAAGGTATTAAATGAAGCAACTGTCAAAAACAGTAACGGTACCAAAGTTTAGGAATTAACACTGGAAGTTATTAAAGAGTCTATGTGGAGCTATCTCAGCACTATAAATTATGAGTTCAGATATACTTATACACTAAATTGGACCCATGGTCAACTACGGCTATTTCCGCACTAGACTGTTATAATGCTATTATTCCACTTTCAACATCCTACGGAATTCTGGGGCTTGCAGTTTAGGGAGGGGCTTCTAACAGTGTAGTGCAGAAATGGCCTACATCTCAGTCACTCTTCATTCAGGTAAAAGAATGAAGTATTTATTCATATATATGATCCCAATATCAAGTTTCTAAGGCATTTATTGGTGAACTGATCCAAGAAGGATAGGCTGGCTTTAAAAAGGAGGAAAGATAATGTTGTATCATAAACAAATACAGATTTTCTTTAGAAATCTTTAGTTGCTCTTCTACTTTGTGCTGAATGAAGAGCAATACAGTCATCACATTGGCTGGAATAGTGTGAAAACAAATTTACTTGATACATCTAATAAAGTACACTGAAGTCTATGAAAGCTTATGCTACTAACTTCTTTCTCTCAGCCTCAAAATTGCTACAAGACCCTTTTGCACAGTGAAATATGGTATCTGTATGGATACTTTAGATGTGGAAATTCAAAGGTTTGTCAGAATTTTAAAAATTTCTGTTATCATCACCACCGTTCAATGGGATAGGGACAACTCTTCCCACATGTCAAATCATATAAAGAAGTAATCCACCATGGGAACTTACTTTCATAATTTGGCACTTAATCCCTTGGTTTAGAATCTTCTGACACTGAAATTTCAGATGAAGAGACCACAACAGCTTTGGCTGACCCATGTGTACAGAGGGTAGAGTGCTGTTCCTTTCTACACAAACCCTCACACTATTCCAAAAAGTTACACAGTAGACAGATGGTGTGAGGAGTAGAGGAGTGAGAAACAGTTGTTTTAGCAAACGGAGCTTCTGCTCACACAAGTAGAAATTTGGATCTGAGGTTGTAATACTACGTGTATCAGAGATTATGTATGTACAGTAGACAAGTAATAAAGGATTACTGTATTATTTATGGTACTTTTCCATATATGAGAACCCAGGAAGGATTATTATTTATTTCTTATGAATTAAAATTGTATCTAAAATGATAGGGTTTTTTATTATTAAAAATCCTTCATGCTAAGATATTTGTGCAGAAGTTAAGGATAATGACTATGAAAGGGAATGCCGTTAACTCTTACCGTATCAAACAATCTCATTAAAAATAATAACGGTAGAAATTAGTCTATCACAAGATTCCCTATAATGTCCTTTTGCAGAAGTAATTTTTATAAAGTGTAAAATATTTGTGGTGGTGGTGTGATGCCCATCTTGGTGATAAAATACACTGTAGACTGGCTAAAATGGTTTTGAAAAAAAGCAGTCTCAGGACTGAACTCCAGCTGGCACTCTCCAATTTACACACACACACACACACACACACACACAATGTTTTATAGATGAAGATGTTTATGCTCCTCCATACTCCCACCCCACATGGTTGGCATTACATAGAGATATGTGAAAATGTGCTGAGCATCCTGAAAGATTCTGGATGGGCCACTAATCTCAACCAAGTATGCTGGCAAAATGGGCTGGAATCTTGTTGGTTCACTAAGCTAGCATATGTATTCCATAAATGAAGCACTGAAAGAAGTGAAACAATGGAGAAATGGGTTTCTTGAGGCTGCCTCCCTTCACTACAGCTGCTTGAGCCTTTAAAAACAGTACCACCATGAGTAATAATACAGGTATGATAGAGTAGACAATACTGTCTGTCTGTCTATCTCTTTCACACATAGCAACAAGACTCAATAGTGATTATATAAGGGTTCTACAGCAGCTCTGGAACAAACCTACTGACAAAATACTCTCAAGGGGCCCAGAGAATCTTCAAGAGGTGAATCATGCCAACAAATTGTTCATTCACATTATTCTCACCATTCTCAGATGTCTCATAGTTGGCCCTGTAGCTAGTATAGCTGGTACCCACTAGCATCAGCTACTTTCCCCATCCCTGGAATTCATTCCCTGTTTGGCCCACCATTGCTGTTTAATTAACCTGTAAAATATGGTTTTGCTTCCAGATCACAAATCAACATATCCTAGAGAGAAGACAAATTTTGCCTTTGACCATTTTTCAAAAGTAGTTTTTGTTCTGTGACTCCTAATATCATAGCTGCTTTTTGCCATTTTGTGCATGATACCACAAAACTAATTCCTCCCTCTATCTGTCTCTCTCTCACACACACACATACACACACAGAGAAAGAAGATATAATTTCACCTTTGTACACTGGATTATTGTTGTTATGTTTTTAGCTCTCTAATATTCAAAATAGGTGCCCTAGATATTAATCTTCACTGAGTTCATTACGAAGTATGCTCTTTAAAAGATCGATGTGTATTTTCAGAATAAACTGAATTATGATCTTACATTTGAGGGCAATTAACATTGTCATTTCCTGGTTCCTGAGTGTTAAGTAAATTGTTCTGTCTAATAACACTGCAGTTCTGAATTTAAACTAACCAAGATAATATTCCCCTTCCCTGCTCGTGTATTTATAGTGCATGCTAATACAGATGATGATGCCTTTGAGATGTGCCCTGCCACATCAGAATTTTTAAATGATACTGTTACAAAGCAAAACCTACAGATTTCCTTTTCAACAATGGATCTCTTATCTCAAATGTCCTTCTGGGAGAAAGTTTGTGAAATCATCTGAGAAACATTGTTGTTACTCTCTTCTTGGTGTCCACCATTCCAGTCCACCATGTTCTAGTCATGTTAGAACAAGAAAGGTAATATAGGAGGAGACTGATGAAGCTCCATTCCAAAAGGTGAAGCTAGCATGGGATGTAACTACACTATCACTTCGTCCCATATGGCCACTCTTTCTCTTGCAATATTGAAGTGGCATGGGGCAGAGGCCAAGAGAGGGTGACAGTGACACCAGTCTTGTAACTGGACCAAGGCTGTGCGACAATGATACTACACACTCCTTAACTTCATAGATAAGGAATGTGTCCAGAGGAGGACAATCAAGATCACAAAAGGTCTGAAAACCATGCCCTATGAGGAATGACTTAGGGAGAGAAGTATGTTCACCTTGGTGAGGAAAAGACTGAGAGGTGATATTATAGGCATCTTCAAATATTCAAAGGGATCACTTGTAAAAGATTGAACGAAGCAGTTTTCTGCTGCTCCAGACACTAGGACACAGATCAAAGAATTCAAATGATATTAAGAAGAATACAAATAATATTAAGACATTAAGAAGTACTTCTCAATGGTACCAGCTATTCAGCAGTAGAACAGATTGCCCCAAATGGTGACAGAGACACCTCTGTTCTAACGTATTCTAAAGTAAAGGTATTCTAAAATACATGAAACACTTGCAAAAGAACAAATATCATTTTTAAGAATATTGTGTGCAGACTTTCCTTCTTTTGGGATCTTTAAAACAGGCCATCTTTTGGGAGTGCTTCAGTAATGTATTCCTGCATAGGAAGGGTTGAACTAGATGTTCTATGCAGTCCTTTCCAGCTCTATGAGTCTATGATTCGTGAAGCTGAGATAATTCCATCCTTTCCCTGAAATGGGAAGTAGCCCTGTAACATCCCGACAGAGCACCACCATCCCAGTAGTCAGAGCAAAAGAGAAGGCAAATACAAGGATGAAACGCATTTTGCTGGATTTAACAGTATCAACAGAAATTACCTTTCCCTGAAATTCACTGCAAGAAGAAACACTTCTCACTTTGCGAACCTGCACATTTGTGAAGCTTCTGGGGAGTTCTGAAGAAAAAAAAGTACATACAAAACAAGGTGCACGTTTGAAGATGCCAATGACTAAAAAGACATGAAGTTGAAAATAATGCAGAAACATACCTCAGTCAATGGGGAAATGTTTACACTAGGTGAAATATGTACATTTGATAAAATATATAATATTTATTTGCAATAGACAAAATGCATTAAATGTGCAAAAAAAATTCAATGCAGGAAGAAATACCAAGTCTCATCATTGGATATAAAACAAAGTGGGAAGAAAATGCAGGTGGGATACAGAGAAACTTGACAAAATCAAGACCGAGGGATTTCAAATCCTTCTGTAAATGGACAGACAGCCTATGACAAAAAGACACAGTGCAAGACTATTCCCTAAGAGTGTGTAAGCCTAACTTAGAAGTCTTGATAGGTTTTCAGTTTCTTCTTCTTCTTCTTCTTCTTCTTCTTCTTCTTCTTCTTATTATTATTATTATTATTATTATTATTAATTTTTTATTTGAGGGAGTTTATACACAATACAAGTGCTTAACATTATTTCTATATTATACAACAATCTTACATTAATTCTCCATTAATTCCTTTCCCGCTTTGTTAACAAATGTACATATTAATTTATATATTCCAATCCCCCTTTCCTCTCCCTCCCTGTCTTCCCTTCCCTCTCTTTCCCACCCTCCTCCCTTACCTTAATAAAAACCATCTTTCCCCTCCCAATCCTCCCCCTTCCCTCTCCCTACCCTTTCCACTCCTTCTTCCACGTTTTCTCCATTCCAAACTCTTTATTCTCTTTCTTAAACTAAACCTCCTTCATGTGAAGTCTTTTTTTGTTGTTGCTGTCTCTACTTCAATTAATAATATTTTCCTCTCTCTCTGAATTCCCACCTTACCTTAGCTGTTGCCCTACAATTCCTTTATTGTATTCTTTACCTCTCTTCTCATTTCTCTTTCACCCATCTAATAATACCTTGCCACTGCCTTTCGAATTGTTGAATTGAATTACCTTTTAAACCAGTGGTTCTCAACCTGTGGGTCCCCAGATGTTCGTGGACTTCAGCTCCCAGAAGCCCCAGACACTATGGTCAATGCTCAGGGCTTCTGGGAGCTGAAGTCCACGAACATCTCGGGACCCACAGGTTGAGAACCACTGTTTTAAACTGTTGGATAGTTTTTCCATTTCCATGATGTCCATCACTTTTAATTTCCATTCTTCTTGAGGGGGCTCCTTTTCTTCTTTCCAATATTTCTCATAGTTCAACCTCGCTGCTGTTATTAAATTTAACAATACTTTCTTTTTCTTCTTCATTTCACTCTTCTCTTCAATCATATTTAATAAGTATATCTCCGGTTTCATCTCAAAATTCATTTCCAGTAACTTGGTTAAACTATCATGAATTTTTTTCCAATATTTTTTTGCTATAGGACATAGCCACCATGTATGAAAGTAGGTTCCCATTGTTTTTCCACACTTCCAGCATTGCCCACTTCCTTTTCCTGTTATTTTCTTTAATTTGGGGGGGGGGTCATATACCATCTATGCATTGATTTGTAAAGGTTTTCTCTTAATGCCAAACTCTGTGTAAATTTTATATCTTCCTTCCATACTTTTCCCCATTTTTCTAATTCTATATTTCGACTGAGGTTTTGTGCCCATTTTATCATATAATCCTTAATCTGTTCCTGCTCCAATTCTCTTTCCAATAAAATTTTATAAATTTTTGAAACTGTTTTTTTCTCCTTTTTCATTAAGATTTCATCCAATTTATTCTTTTCCCTTTCCCATCCTCTATTTTTCAAATCCATTTTATACCTTTCTTTTATTTGCCGATAAGGGGACCAATCTAATTCTATATTCTGCTCTTTAAATTCTTCTTTACTCTTCATTTCCGGTATTCTTCCTTCCCATCTTATTATATCCGTATGTCTTAGTATTCCACCTTGTCTTGCCCTGTTATTCTAAATGCTTCTTGGGGCGATGTCCAAATTGGTAATTTATTGTAAAATTTCTTGTTGATCGTCTGCCACACTCTCATCAGGGCTCTTCGAATAGGTTTTCAGTTTCAACTGATACAAGAAGCAGGCTTTCTTGTCAGGGTAGCTATTCTCCCCACAGTCCCTTCTTTTGGCTAGAACAGGGTGGAATATCCTCCTCAAAACAATTCTGACTGCCTGCACAGCACACTCATGCCCGTGTGGATCCAAGCCCTAAGAAGAGACATACTGGATCAGATGAAAGGCTTATCTAGTCCAATAATGTATTCACTCAATGGCCAGCCAGGCACCTATATGAAGCCTGGCAGCACGGCGTAAGTGCAACAACATTCTCCTTCTTCCATTTCCCAGCAACCAATATAAAGACTCAAGTTGTCTCTCATACTAGAAAGAATATATAGCTATTCTGACTAGCAGATGCTGATGACTCTAGCCTCTGTGAATATATCCAATTCACTTTTAAAGCCCTTCAACTTGGTACTGGATTCTAGAATTGTTTTTGACTGCTTTTAGTTTTTAAAGAGTATTTTAATGTGTTTTTAAAAAATATTTTCTCTTTGTATCATTTTATATTTTATTTAAACTATGACTTTTAAATTGGAGTATTTTAAATGGTTTTATGTGCTTTTAGTTGTACAATTGTGTGAGGACACTGTCCTGACATATCTGTGAAGACTGCTTTTCGTTTTGGTCATCTGAGGGATCTGATGCTCAAAATCAAGCTGCATTCCCCATCTGTGAGTGCATGAGAGAGGGTGAAAGGGAGCTGGGATGGAAAAACTCTATCCTTTCTATTTCTTTTACTAGATTACCCATCCACCTGAGTGTTTAGGAAGTGAAAGCTCATTTGGTCTCAAAAATACACTCAAAGAAAGAAGACATCAGACATCAAAAATGTAGCTTATGTCACTATTTCAAATAGACTTAATGTATGGTTAGCACTGCATGAAGATGTACTATTAAGTTACAGGAAAGTGAAAACCAGTAAGAGAAAGGAAATACCTGAGATGTTTTGCTGGGAAGCTGAGTCAGGATTTGCATTCATAGGAGGAGGTCTTCTCATTCCAAATGGAGTACATAAACAGGAACACAAATTGCACTGCTTTGCATAGAATTGTCAATTAGCTGCATGCTAATGGGACCTGCAACAAAATGCTGCAGCCCAGAATGTTCCTTTTTAGTATTCCTGTCATGCCATCTTCAATAATACTTCATGCGTATCTTGGAAAAACCTTCAGTTTTCAGGGGTTTTTTTTCCTCCATTACAACAGGCATTAAGGGTTACTTATTCAGTCTTCCCACTGGGTATTCCACCCCATTCCTTCTAAAGATCTCCTGTCTTTCTCAAAGCCTTGGGGCCTCCCTGAACAAGCTGATACATCCTTCTTCTTTGCAGATAGTTACATGAGGGCTAAATTTGCTGCTACCATATAGAATGAAAACACCTAAATATCTTAAAAAGCATCAGATCCCACTTGATCTTGGAAGCTAAGTAGGGTCGGCCTTGGTTAGTACTTGGATGGGAGACTGCCAATGAATACCTGGTGCTATAGGGTACATTTCACAGGAAGGAACTGGCAAAACTACTTCTGAGTATTCCTTGCTGAAGAAAACCCTATAAAATTATTGGGGTTGACATAAGTCTACAGGTGACTGCGCACACGCACACACACACATAGAATAAAAACTTGAATGAATGGAATTACTTTGCTTGAACTTCAGGCAAAAAAATCATGGCTGCTGCTTCAGGGCTGATCTGTCATATCTTTTCTCAGAGCTCACATAAGTAGACAGGGATCGCTTGGTTAGCAGATCTTACCCATGCTGTGTTGCCAAGTGAGGCTCATTTATCTTTACCTACTCATTTAAATCAATGGTGGGCAGAGTGATGGCCATGGGCTCTGTGTGGTCCTAGACCCCACTCTTGTGGAGCCAAAGCTCCCCAACAAAAGGCCCCATCTCCTCCATTTTATCTTTCCAATTTTCTGACAATTTTTGCCTGTAAACCATACAGAATATCCCCCAAATGCATATTATTCTGATAGCATTTAACATCAAATGCTACTTTTATAATTCTTTATTCTTCATATAAAACTTGAGTGATGAACATTCTGTAACAAAGAATGTTAGTAATGTTCACTAATAAAACATAGTTTCTTAGATATTACCCAGACTACACTGCCAATTAACTTTTGATATCAGTTCTCCAGAATTTATTATGCACTTGCTGGAGTCATCCCATATACACATACACACAAATACACATGCACTTATTTACATTTCCAAATTCTTGTGTATCATTAAGCATTTTCAGTTGCTCTTGGCTAGACATTTCCTTTTTTAAAAAAAAAAATCATCCTTATATTAGTTCAAAAGAGGTGAGCTAGAAATTTTTCAGCAGCTATCCCATTAGCTCCATTAGGGAAAGTACAACCACAGTTCTTCATACTGTACATCATTAAGCATTTTCAGTTGTTCCTCATTGACTTTTCACACAGATTCTAGGCAATGAGCCTGGGAACAGAAATGCAATGTTCAGAAGAACAAAGGCCTGAGAAGAATGAGAAATGCTAGTCATAGTTCCAGGCTCATATTTATATCCTGCAAGTGGCTTTCCACTTGATTAGGGTCTCATGTAACAGAGAGAAAACAAAAAGGAAAGGGAGAGAGAGAGAGAGATGGTCTCACAGGTATTTTTTTCTGCTTACCAAGCCAAATAAGCCTCCTCCTAAAAGAAAAGTGTTCATTACAGAGAACCATCCATCAAAGAGTAGGGACAGAAATCTTTGGTTATTTCATCCTTGCAAGGGAGAACAAAAATTTTCTCCCTGTTGGTAAGGTAAGATTATTGGAGTTTGTGTACATTTTTTTGGAAAATCTTACAAAATTTTGTCTGGGGACTTTTCTGTGAAAATATATAGTGATAATTGGGATGTTGCACAAAATACTTTTTTTGCATACATAACACACAAGCACACAAATTGTGCAAAATGCACTATTTCTTTCACTATTGCTGCTGATGGGGGAAAGTGCTGGTCCTTATCTTCTCATGCAGGGGCAAACAATCTTGTAGTAGCTGACATGCCAATTCTCCTTCCACCAGGAGCAAAAGTGAAGGAATGCACTGCCTTGACAACCTGGCTAACACCCTATGTTGCATCTGTGGCTTCATAAGTAGCTTGCTTGCTGTGCTGGCAGTACTTTGCTAGTGCTGCATGTTGCGGATGTGAGAATATAGAATCACAAAGGGGCTGGCATAGCTTGGAAGAAACCATGTTTGCTAATACTTTAGCTCACTTGAGCGAAAAATCTGAAATGAAGTTTTGCTAGTGGTTACAGACTTCAGGCCTTACAACAATTTCACTTAACTACAGACACAAAACCAGTTGCTGAGCTTGGAGGAATATTTTTGAAAAATATAGAGCCTGAATCTGAAAACATACAGGATGGATCTGCCTTTGCTGTATTAATGCAGGACAAAAGCCCAACAGAAAGGGCAGAGGGTTAAGCTTAAGGAACAAAAATACCAGACTAGCATATCTATTTTTGTATGATTTTTGCAGAACGTGTACAAACAAGTGTCGCAAGTGCCATTATCGTTGCTGTTGTTGTTGTTGTGTGCCTTCAAGTTGTTTCCAACTTATGGCAACAGTAAGGTGAATCTATCAAAGAGTTTTCTGGAGTTGAGACAGTGTGATGGACTCAAGGTCACCTAGTGGGGTTCCATGGCTGAGTGGAGAATTAAACCCTGACTACTAGGTTAATAGCCCAATGTTCAAACCACTATACCACACTCGTTCTCCATAAGCACCATACTAAGAAGGTAGTATGAAACTTAACTGTAAATTTTGGAAAACACCAATGTGGTGATTTCATCATGGAGTATCTTGAAAGAGAAGTGTATAAAACTGCTATATATTTCTTTGTTCAGTTGCTCCTCTCCTAGTATGGACTTTACTCTGTGCAGAGGGGCTGTGTACACATAATAAAGCTTTTGCCTTGCCTGATCCATTGTTATGCTTTGTTGGAGTCCTATCAGGATTCAGATTTTGGAGAAATGGCTTGTGCACCATACAGAGTATATTTATTTGTTTGTTTGTTTGTTTGTTTGTTTGTTCCTCCATTTTCCTTTTATTTAAATTTCCCCAACATATACAAGGATGCTTTAAAACACACACACACACACAGAGAGAGAGAGAGAGAGAGAAATAGCTCTGCTATTGTGCTTTATCATTCTGTTACACATGATGGATTAGGACACAATGTAGATGTCCAAACTGGTGACATATGGGTATATTTCCATGGGACAAAATTTCAGCAAACACTCTCCCATTTCAGCTTAGCACTAGACCATTCTTCAATAGAAGAAGTCATCTTTTTTATACTCTAAGAGGAGTATCAATAGCTGACAAAGGCAGAAGTGTGCCACCCATTATCTCTACAATATCCCTGTGCTGAGGATACTTTTCAGCTCTCTGCGCACATGTATGGAAACCAGCCTTCTACAACTTCACACCTTCTAAATGTAGTAACTATAGATGCAGGTTTTTTCCTAATTTTCTTCTCAAAGGAAAGAACAAGTAATCTGAACAATTTTCTTCCCCCTGTGAGAAAGTCTTCAAAGCCACAAAGTTTCCAAAGCCTATTTGCAATTCAGGACTTACGAGTTGGAGACTTCTATTCTGCACAAAATTCATATGTAGTTATTTTGCACAGAATATATTTTCTATGTCAGAAATACAGTTTTCTGCATAGAAATATAATCTTCTGAATGAAATAGGTGTTTCTCACAGAGAAAATGTTGTGGGTTTTTTATGGAAATCAGCCATGTGGGAATTTTATTCAGAATAAATCCTCAATTACAGCATTCTCTGTAGGAGAGACAGCTTTATCAGTCTTCACAGAAGTAGCCATGTTAGTCTTTTGTAGTGTAAGAAAGAGGAAGGAAGGAGAGGGGAAAGAAAGGAATTTAGCAGCACCTTCAAGACTAACTGGTTTTTATTTAAGCATCAGCTTCCCTGGATAGAAATCCACTTCTTTAGATGCAGTACAGAGTGTCTGAAGAACATACAGGGTACAGGTGCACCCTCTGCTGCATCTGAAGAAATGGGTTTATATCCATGAAAGGTCATGCTAAAATAAAAGCCAGTTAAGTCTTAAAGCAGCAGCTTTATCTATGTAAACACTAATATTTCTGTGAAGAAATATTATTTTCTATATAGAAAAATCTGGAGGATGGAAAATCTTAACACATTTTTTTCATTCTCAGTTAGAACTATAGCACCCATCACCCCAGTCTATGGGCTATTGGCTATACTTGCTGAGGGTACTGGGAGTTGTAGTTCATCATATCTGGAGCACACCAAGTTAGGCAGAGTTGATATGGACTAAGTCTTCTTATGCTCTTCTCCTCCCACACAACTTTTTATCTGCATGTAATATTAAAACACTCCAGCCCATGTACATCTGAGTGAAAAGCAAAGGGTCAGATTGCTAACTTTCCCATTTGTCATACCTAAATTACTGTGTTTTATATTGCAGCAACACAGGATGAAAGGTGCACAAATAAGTAATAAATTTAAGCCCAAAGTTCTTAAACTAGATAATGAGTTTGCTATATCGGACACATTTGCTACATCCAACATAGTTATTCCCTTTTGTTCATTCAAAGAGCTGAGGCAGTACACATGGATGTCAAACTGTCTTCTCCTCAAAACAACCTTTTAGCTTAGACGGACTGACAAAGGTTGGTCAAAGCTCATATTGCAAGTTAAATGCATTTGTATCTAAGGATGTGCTTTTGAGTAAATGGGCAAACATTTCATATATTTTTATCAGTTTTTATAAATAAACGTTTGTTTTTATTCACTGTATGATTCCAGATCATCATAAAAAAATAAGTTAAGCACTGAAACAAATTTATATGTAACCATTTCTGTGGTTTTATCTAATGTAATAGCATTTTTAATGTTGAATGTGTATTACTAAATAAAAAGGCCAACAGGAACGACAAAATTAACACTTAAATCAGGTAATCTAATTACGCAAAGTGCTTCTGCATTTATGAACGTGACTGGGAATGAAAATGAAATGCATAACATCATTTACACAATGGTCTTCAAACCAAATTCTGTCAATTAGAAGTATTTTTCTCTCTTTTTTTTGACTGATAAAACAACAAACTAAGCATCGAACTAGGGGCAGGAAGAGAAAAATCCATCTGTGTTGATCCCTCTCAATTTCAGATAGTTACTAATCCATTTTCTCTAATTGAATGAAAAGCTTACTATAAAGCTATCAGAATATGTCAGTAATCATGGTTCCAATTCATGTTGTTACCCTGATCACTATTCCATCAAAGATCTGACTGTAAATATGCTGGGGAAATCAAAGAAGCCTGCAACTAACTGATGTTGGTACAACTGCAGCAATCCCATTGCTGAAGCTAATCAGGCCTGAAGTAGATTCATCGCCCGACTGGAAGACAACTGGCAGTCCCATGGAATGAATCCACTCTGAACTTCCATAAAAGAATGAGCGAGTTATAAAAAGAAATGAATATCTGAACCATCCTGATACTAAGTATACTAGCTGACAGAAAACCACTGAGAAGCAGTAGAAACTCTGACACATCTTCTGCCTCTTGAAATGCAAGATGAGAAAATTGTGAGGTGAAATAGTAAATATGAAGGACAGAGTTATGTCTTGTGCGTATAATTTTTGAAGCACACTCTGTTACAAAACATTTTTTCTTTTAACCACATACGCCTTCAAAACCTTCATAAACTAAAGTATAACATAAGAAGATCAGGAAATTTTACTGTGAATATGTGCAAAGACATAATATATACTATTCTCAGTCTGTAATTAAGGGGCCACTGGCTTCTTGTTTTTGCATCGCTGTCCTCATAAATCTTCATAACCATTCAGCTCGACTCCAAACATTTCACTTGCAATCCAAGCAAACAAGGTGTGCTTTCACATTTAATAGTAAGCCACAATTAAGAGCACAAGAATGGTCTTCTGCACCATTAAGAATGCAGGAATGGTCTTCTGCACTCCTTCTGCACTCTCCATTTCCACTTTATCATACTCCTAGTTTGTCATAAAGTATGAACCAGTATTCGTGGCTTAAAATATACTCCAGCTTTCTGGAAAAAAATACAAAAATAATCTAGTGTCTATAGTTGGTTTGTTTAACAGTTCTCTTTTGTGTACTTTAAACCACAATTCCCAGTTTGCACATAACACGAAAACAGGAATCTGCTGTACTGAAACTGAATTCTGGTTTATTTCTCTAGGGATGTTGATGATAAGGTGACTTGCAGGTCTCGCACTCACAGGGCTGCCATACATCGAAGCTGACTTGACGACAGTTAAAAGCAACAACCAAGGAGAGGGGGACTACTCAAGCGAAGTAAATGAAAGAAATGTGGAATCATAGGGTTGAAAAGATACAGAAGTGGACATGTTCCTGCTTGTGCATGTAATGTCAAATTATGCTTTATATGGTTTATGTATGAACTTACTAAATGCCATCAGTGATCAAGTTATAGAAAGTCTGAGAAAGAATAATCTTTTCAACTGGCACAATACAAAAGCTTTCCCACTGACATTCAGAGGCAAGGTGGGGCAACTGGGACACATGCCCTGGGTGCCAATGCCGGGGGCATAAAAAGCCGAACACCCTCCCACCCTTCCACCCGGCTCTGGCCTGCCCCTGTCCCCTGCCTCCTCTGGGGTCCATTCTGGCCCTATGTGGGGGCAGTGGTAGTGCCAGCAGTAGCCCTCCCACCCACTGAAAGCCCCTCCCCACTCCCATCAGGGTCCTCCTCCACCCGGGGCAGTGGTGGCAGGAGAAGCAGCACCTAGAGGCACAACTTCCATGCTTGCTCTAGACACCGTTGACCCAAGATATGCCACTGCTGACAATATGTACCTAAATCTTCGTTATCGTATTGCCAGCATATAAGATGCACCTGTGTATAAAATGCACCCCATTTATACACTGGCAAATACTGTTTGCCGGAGTATAAGACACATTGGCATATAAGACACACCCTATTTTCAAACAGCATTTTTTGGAGGGAGGAAATGAGTCTTATATGCCAGCAAATACAGTAATTTACCAAAGAACCCACCCAAACCCATATTTTCATATTGCTTGAAAGTCTAAATTTCCTATTTTTGGAAAGTGTTATCATAATTGAATTTTCAAGAAGAAAATACCTTAATTCTGCACTTGTCATTAATTCCTATTTCATTCTAACAATTCAAAGCTGAATGCTAGACTGGGGCAAGTAAGACATTATTTTTCTATGGGTCTGCCTCAAATTTATTTTGTTTCTTTAAAGAACATGTTGACCACTTTTGGCAAGGCTTAGCATGAATGGCATTTGGAAAATATTTAAAGGAAAACAAGGAGATAATGAGATAGGGTGGTTCCTTGAACTGTTGTTGTTTTTACGTGCCTTCACGCTGACTCTGACTTATGGTGATCCTACCATGGGGTTTCTCTGAGGCTGAGAAAGAGTCACTTGCCCAAGCTCAACCAGTGGGTCCATGTGACTGACCTGGGATTCTTCTCTGCCAGAATCCTAATCCAACACTCAAACCACAACAACACACTGACTCACAGTTTGTAGCTCCTTGAGGATACATATGCATATGTCAAGATAAATCAAATTTTCCAGTAGGAAAATACTAAGTCCAAACTAACATCATTTTAACTAAACATACATAAGTCTTTGTGCACAGAAAGCACTACAGCTGTCCCCACCTTTCAACCCACATAATGCCAGTGCCATCTAAATGTGTACATTCACAATGTAATCATGTATGTGTCTACTCAGAAGTACATTTGATTGCAACGGGGGTTAAGGCCAGGTAGGAAGTATGGGACTGCAGCATTACGATTATAAAAAGCCCAGCCCCCGAAATAGTTTAAATTTTTGCTTTTATTATTTTCCCTCCATTCCTCAGCATTTTTTTCTACTTCAGCAGTTCCCACAGCCATTGTTTTCCACAGAGAAAGTGGAAACCATTCTTTTACTGGTAATAATGGGAATTTACTGGACAAACCAGAGTTCTGCAGCTTTACATAAATATTTAACATATGTTTTCAAAGGTTTTTGTAGTATTCAGTGGTTGACCTAAGGACTCAGCAATGATACAGCTCATAAAATTTAGCATTGATTTGAGCTGTCATCTTGTGATCATTTTCTAGGAAGCTGTCACATCCTTCATAGTAAGAGGGATGTCAAAACAGAGGAAGGGGCATCTCCTGGAAACTCATCAAGAGTCCACTGGCCTCCTCAGGGTGTCTTGAAACCAATGTTTATTGCGTGCTGCAAAATATACTCAGAGGAAAGAGTATGGTAGTTTAACCTCATTATGTCATAGTCTCCCCTTAGGTTTAGAACAGGTCCTGAAGGGAGAGATGTACACCTGTTAGGGGTGGTGCCCTGATGGGTTATTCCCATTTCATGCCCTAAGTATTCCTGGCATATGAACTCACTGGTAGTGCAAGTGATCCACGGTCAGGACCATGGTTCTGACGAATACCAGTAGGAAGAAATTCTTCCATCAGATGGGTCTCATTCAGGCAGCCAGTGGATCTGGCTGCCCCCTTTGGACTTCAGAAACCTAGGAATTAATCTGTTAAACAGTAGAGATGTGAAGAGGGAAGGTTAAGTATGGGATCACAATCTTGTAATCCTCTCTCAATTTTATGGGAAGTTTCCATATCTGACCCAGGGGACTATCACTATAAGTTGATGCTCTGTTGTCCCTGAAGCTTCAGCGGGCTTCAGAAGCAGTCCTTCCCTTCTTGCCAGATGCTTCTCAGCTTTACCGGATCTGTTGCATCTGGGGGAAGGATTCTCCTGGGTCATGTCCATTGCTTTAGTCTTCCTGTTTTAGCAGAGCTGCAGACTGAGGAAAGCTGCACTTCAGGCAGACTTCAGGAGGGTAGCTGTACCAATGACAGAAAACATTGTGGGGTCTACAGACCACTCCTTTGGTGAAGCCTGAACCATGGCATTTAGAGTTCTCTTCCCTTGCCCAGTGGCACCACTGGCATTAACCCATTACTGAGCAGTTACCCACTAATGGGGTGCAGTGTGGGTACAACAGTAACCAGAAACTCTGTTAGGTCCCTTCCCCTTCGTAGTCCCAGTGTAGGGTAGTGATTTTGTTTTTTAAGTAAACACACTGTGCTGTGCTGCAGGATGAACTGAAAGCAAAACAGTGGGATTTAAGGATGACTTGAGTCTCATTTCATTATTTCTGTAAGGCTTAGTAATGCCCAGCTTTTATACAATTCTGTCCCTTTTTAATTTGAAACAGTGACCTTCCCATTTCACTTTACTTTTAATTGGCACGGGTACATAGTATTCACAAAACTAGCCTTTATTCACAAACATTTAATTTAAACCTGTGTTTACATTTACTAACCAAAGTTCCATTTTAGATTAAAAGGCTCCCCTACACACATAATTATACACAAGCTTTTCTGTATTGTGGAACAAAGGAGTAATGCTGGCAAAATTAGACACTTCATAATCTGTGTTTACTACCCATAAAACATATTTCTCCCCACTCCAAATTCTCCCTTCATCTGCCTGTTCAGTACTCTCTTTTCACAGTGAAGCAAAAAATACAAAACATGCATTTTGTGATTTAAAATCCCAAAGTGTTTGTGCACATTCATAAACTGAACAAGAATTTTTTTTTTCATACTGTGATCCCAGGTCACCATATCACAAAAATATACAAAAAAAAAAGTGCCTGCCAAAGTATGTTTGTTATTCTATAATAAAAAGTAATTATAATTAATGAGGGCTCTCAGACATGGTCCTTGGGATCAAAATAGGACTTCTAGTGGTTTGTGGTATTGTGGTTTGAGTGCTGGGTTAAAGCTCCACTCAGTCATAGGCCATTTCTGCACTACACTGTTATAGTGCTATTATTCCACTTTCAACATCCTATGGAATTCTGAGGTTTGTAGTTTAGGAAGGGGCATTTAGAATTCTCAGCCAGAGAGTTCCTTGACTTCAATAAACTACAAACTCCAGAATTACATGGAATTCTACCATATCTGGAGGGCCAAAATTTCCACATCCCTGCATTAGAAACATCACCAGGTATTCTGCAATGTCTATAACTGAAAAGCCTTTTATTAAAAAAAAATACATTATATACTAGCTACTTAGATATCAAAAGTGACCCAAAACACCATCACCACAGTTGGGTTTATCATCCTCGGAGACTGCAAAAGGTGGCAGGAGGTCTAAAATCCTGTTCCAGCACAGCAGTAAATCTCAAACTAGACCAATAAAGTGCCTAGTTAAGTTTTGATAGTCAGGAAACTTCACCTCCACATTGATGACCAATCAAGAAAAGCCAGCTTCCAAACTGATTTTCCCATTGCAAGTATTAGCAATTTTCCCATTGCAAGTATCATTAAATGTCAGTCTCAAATCTTGATTGGCTATGACCCCTAAAATGAAATTTCACCTACCATTTTTCCTTCTGAAAAATGTGGGTTTCACATATATCTGTTGGATTAGGCATCAGTTTGCAATGCTATCTTTCTAAGGGAATCCTCTGCCTTGGAGAAGAAATAACATAAAGAGAGTTGACATCCACTGCATACCTCTATCAATATACCAAGAGGAAGCCATTGTTGTCAGAACCTGCAATCTCCTTTGCAAAGAGGAATTTCAAACCTCCTCATCAGAGCAGTCTCATTGCATTTACCTCCTAATACCATGGTTACTTTCCCTTCCAATATCATTATATTTACTTCTAATTCTGCAGCTGCTCATACCTGTTTTGTCCTGATTCTGACAACTACATCTCAGGCTTCCCTGTCCCTAACTCCACTATCTGATGTTTTCGTGGCTTTGGCCTCTGATTTGTCTTCTTGTCCTTTGCCCAAAGCTTGATACTATAGACTACAGCAAAGCCTCTTTCACACAAACCATAGCAGGGATTTTAAAGAAGGTGACTGTGTGTCCCCCACAATCAGCCCTGCCTCTAAGAAGATGTCAATCACATTATGGAAGAGCAGTTCTTATTCTGAAAATATGCCACCTTGTACAACAATCACAGTTAGTGACTGAGACAACAATTAAGAATGGAGACAACATCCTGGAATCACGGACATTTCATAAACTTAGGACTTGGAATAAACTACCCAATTCAATGGAAGAGTAAGAATGGGACCCCAAATTCAGACCAGAACCACAGCAGGGGTCAAAACATTAAAACCCTTTATGCATACTCCACTGGGGTTTTGACACAGTTGGGCCTTTCTATTTATTCTTTTTAAAAATGTGGTAACAAATAACCATACGACTGGCATTCCACTAAGTTTGGCCAGATTTTTCCTCTTCAGATTCTTCAACATATTAATGGACATCAATATTTAAGTTTTATGCCAGAAATAAATTCTTCATGTGGACTGTACTTAAGACAAAGGGGTAGTGCTATTCCAAGCATGTCAGACATAAGTTGCTGTGATATTCCATATGGGAAAGGGGACGCAGGGTGAAATATAAATTACACATGTGGTAATATGGTATATTAATTTTTAAAGCAAGCAATGAAGAAACTTGAAAAGGAGCACATCACAGAGACCAGTCTGGAACTCTTGTTGTGTACTGCCTTGCATACAGTATATGAACCCTGCCAATCAGTGTCAACAGTTTATTAATATTTGACTGAAAAATTGTAAGATGAATCAAACTTCAGCTGTCTTGATAAGGTGTTGCTAAGCAACTTGCAGTCTGGCTGAAAATTAGTTTTCACAGCAACCTTTCAGTCAGAAAAAAAGGGGGGGAAAGTGTGCCCATTCAAAATGTTTTCCCAGTTGGTTACACAAAAACCAAAAACATGTCTTTGGTCTACCTTCTTCTGCAGCAACAAAGAATACAGAATGTTCAAAGAAATGGAGACTTGGGAGACATTTCTGAAATGATTCATGCCACTTACCATAATCACTGTCATAGAATACTATAAATTTTTGCCAGCGCAGTTCAGTGACTAGCTTCAGCATCACATCATTGAGGCGAACCGGCGGTCTGGCTGCTAATGTATACTCTTCCTCCTCAAGGCTAGGGTTTAGGTGGCAAGCTGTCCGTGGGGAACCTCCCGTGTTGCGCTGTACAAAGAGGTGTGGGATGTGCATGGCATCTGTCAAGGACTGTAGGGCGTTGGCAGAGGCACAACCAGTGGAGGTCACTAAGGCTAATATCCCAAGGGTCATCAGGTCACAGGCTGTGGAGAACAAAAACAAACAAGACAGATAGGTGAAAATATAGAAAGTTGTGGCTAAGACAAGTCCATCAACAAAATGAACATACTGAAGCATGCTTGGGACACTGTTACTGTAGTTTCTAGCCTGGACTTGTGGGATATTAGATATCATTTTGATATCAATAATTTGGCCTTCTTTACTTATTCTGCTCCACGTGCTGCGAGGTCCTCGGACAAGCTCGCATACAGGCACGGCCGCTTATCGCTGTAATATTCCACACAAATATAGGCAGACCAGAAATAGCCATCCCTCCGCTTCAGGAGACCTCAAGGCAAGTACCACATTAGGTATGCACACTATTTACAAAGAACTCCCTGCCCCAAGCAGGCAGTTTGATGAGCCGAATACTCAACTGTCAAGCATTCTGCGCTTGCATACTGGCTACTCTACTGACAATTCGGACTTAATCATGCTAAATTCTGACGTTTTGGAGGCTTTGTCTCCAGCCTGAAACTCGTTGTTTTCCCCAAGTACAGACTAGCCTACGGCCACATTTTCCCCTATAAGAACCCCTGACTTTGAGAGCTTCCTCAGATCGCTCCCAACTTCCATCCAGCCTTGTTGCTGCTTTGCTTGGTGAGCCTTCCTCTCAGTCCCACGTACTGAGAACTTTCATACCCACGAACTCTATCTTCAGACTACCCGGGCTTCAGGACAGGTGTAGTATTACCCATACCAAAAACCTCCTCTAAAAATCCCTCTATCCAAATCCAACCTTTATTTCTCTAGTTATCTGTGTGAGTGTGTTGCATACAGTTGTTTTATTTTAATAAAAACAACAATTATCATTTCACTTCTGTTTGCTCCTTGACTCGGCCTGACCCTGTAGACATTGGGTAAAAGATCTCGCTCCATTGCCTTGCCTCTCGTAGTGCTAACTTGTGCTCTTTGCTAATTTCCCCAACTTGTATAATTTGAGGAGCATTTAGGTGTCCCTCATGGGATCCCCAGAAATCAGGGTAACAACACACAGCACTTTAAAATCAATCAAAATGTGCAAAAATGAATATTCACTGTTAGACTGCTAGAAGTGTTAGACTGCTTGGTTTTATGAAGAGCTAAGTTCCCTACCTCTGAATCAAAAAAGGTGGAGGTATTTGGATCCTGAGGCCTAAATGCCCTAAAAGGGGCCAGATTGCTATCTGATCTTGGAAGCTAAGCAAGGTTAGTCTTGGTTACTCCTTGGATGGGAAACTACCAATTAATACCAGGTGCTATAGGCTATATTTCAGAGAAAGGAACTGGTAAAACCACCTCTGAGTATTCTTTGCCTAAGAGAACCCTACGAATTCATGGGATCCCCATACGTTGACATGTGACTTTTAGAAATTTTTGGTGTAAGTTATACCTCCCTCATTTTCTGATGATGCCACTGTAGATGTTCTCTCTTGCTCTGGGTACCAGAGGGAAGATGGGAAGGCATGATGTGCTGTTATCACCGTGAACTGGCCTGGCTTTGGAAGATATTAGATATCGTTTGATATCATAATTCGGTCTCATTTTGCCACCCTTGGCCAAGTGTTTGTGAGGCACCTGAACAAGCACAGAGCTAGGCATGGCCACTAATTGCTGAACATTCCATTCTCCACCCAGGCAAGCCAACTCAGCCAGATCTTGCTTTAGGAGACCTCCCTAGACAAACACCTCATTAAAGATGCACACTAATACAAAGAGCCCCCTGCCTCGAGCAGGTAACTTGCCGAGCTAGACGCTTGACTGTCAAGTACGCTGTATCTGCATACTGGCCATTCCATTGTCGATTTGGACTTAATCCCATCATGTTAAATTGACCATTCAGAGACATTGTCCCGCGCCCACACCTCATTGTTCTCTCCCAAGTCCAGACTAGCCTACGGTCATACTTTCCCTGTAAGAACCCCCAGTTCCGAGAGCTTCCACGGATCGCTCCCGAGTTCCAGACCACTCTGTTGCTGCTTTGCCCAGTGAGCTCCCCTCAGCGAACCACGCTGAGCTTCTTCTATCCATCTGCAACTTCTTCAGGACTACAAGAAAGGTGTCGTATCACCAATTTCCCCCGAAAACTCTCATTTCTTATTTCTTAGTTAGCTATGTGGTTGTGTTGTCTTAAGTGTTTGTCTGTTCTTAATAAAACATCATTTTTGCTATTTTAAAACTGTCTGACTGCTTGACTGACCTGACCCCGTAGACATTGGGTTACAAGATCCCCGCTAAGTTACCCTGCCTCTCGTTGGCTTAAGCGAGTGCTCCAGTTAATTTCCCCATCATGCGTTATTGTGTTTTGGTTATTTGGGTGCCCCTCCTGGGACCCCCAGTAAACAGAGTAACAGTGCCAGCCCACCTTTAGCTGTCCTTCCTCAGACGTTTGTGTCCTGGTGAGTTCCAGAGAGACTTCCTCTCTGAGCAATGATAGTGTGGGCCCAAGAGGGACACATAACTGTCTGAAGCTCCTGGTACTTTACCACCTGAGGTGATTGCCTCGCTGCACCTAAATGATATGCCAACCCTGCCTGGCTGGCTGGCGGCTGACATCTAGTATTTCTAAGGATTTGTTCAACAAACAGTACCATCTCTCTGTTTACCTTGCTATGATCCCCCCACAACAGCTTAGATATATTTTGAGTGCAGCTCTATAAAAAAAGAAAATAATGTTCTGAGAGCCTGTTTTAAAAGCACAGTGAAGAAATGAATGCAGAACATTGTTAACACTATCATATATGTCTTTTAAAAATCTGGAAAAGCAGATGCACTTTCAAAGGCCTATGAATTTCAAGCCACCTGCTACTCAGGACTGACTGTTGAGCAAATTCTAACTGTTTTTGTAGCTTGTTAAACTAAATCAGCCATTACTTGCTTCCAACAAAGGCAGTACGACTGAGGTGTGTGTGCTCCTTTTTCTTTCCCTTTTTTTTAACAAAAGAAGTGCACAAAGAATCTAGTATTGCCAGTTCCATTCTCTTTTCTTTTTTCAAATTATAAGAATCAATTTTTAAAATGCAAGGCTGAGAGAGCATACATCCTCTGAATATTTCAATACAGATCCAGCAAAACATTTAGTTACCTGTTTAGACAGGGGGAAAAAATTTATATGGCTAAGAATTTCCAGGAGAGAAATTCAGTGTTCTCTGCCTAAGAAAGGGGTGGGTAGCATCACTCAGGACAGGAACAGCCTGACATCTTGACAAAATGTAGGCCTGTGACTCTAACAGTGTCGTTTTTTACTCCTCCTTGTATGATTTTTAACATCTTTGCCTGATGAACAAGCCAGTGGAGCTTCAAAAGCTTGAATGATATCCTTGGGAATTTTTGGTTGGCCCAATAAAGGTACTGGTTTTTTTCCCCAGTTTGGTGGATTTTTCATGTTAGTCTGCTGTAGAAAAAAAAAAAGGCAGAAAGTCTTATAGTACCTCAAAGATTAAAATATTTAGCTACTTTAAGGTAATGTTCACTATTTGCAACAACATCATCATCATCATCATCATTATTATTATTATTATTATCATCATCATCATTATTATTATTGCTGCGTTTTAATTGTTTCTGACCTAACTAATTATAGCCCTCCATTCTCTATATACAGATAAAAGGTTACTTAGTAGCTATCTATCTCCCATTAAATGTGACATCATATACACTCATGCACAAGACAACCTCATGTATAAGTTGAGGAAAGAGTTTGGGGCCCAAATTATGGATTTTGATATGACCGTGGATAAGTCAAGCATAATTCCATGGAGAGGGGAAACTGCCAACCACCCCTGGCCACTGCTACCACCATTTTCCCGCCCACACATTCAAAAAGGCCATTCTACTCTGGGAAGGAGATGGTTCCTTTTTTGATAAAAGTTAAGATACAGTATTAACTCTTATCAAAAAAGGAACCAATTCCTTCTCTCAGTAGAGTGGCAAAAGGTAAAAGCTTAGTCCGTCCCAAGAGAACCTAAAAGAAGAAGCACCATCACCACCCATTCTGTCCACACTCCATTGAGAAGAAGTGCCATTTTCCTATGCAGACATTCAAAAAAGTCAGAAGGGGTGTTGTAGTGCTACTTTTAGGTTGTCTTGGGATGGACTAAGCTCTCACCTTTCACCACTCTACTCAAAGATAAGAGTTAAGATTCAAGGTACAGTATTTACTTACACTGACTCATTGATAAGTCAACCCAGGATTTGGGGGTCAATTTTTTACTAAAATTTTTAGACCTTTACATGAGTATATACATTATTTCTTTTCTCAAATCCACCACCTTCCCAGGTACGTAGGAACAAGGGAAAGGGCCTTCTTAGTGGTTGCTCCCAAGCCTCGGAATTCCCCCTCTCCCCAGGAAGTCTAGAATGCTTTCCTCCCTGCTCTCCTTCCACTGGCAATTGTTTGTTTGTGTTTCCAACAGGCTTTTAGGAATTGACTGTAATGGACTCTATGGGGTGTCCTTTCATTGTTTTTTTATCTTCTGTTCTTCAATGGATTTTTAAATGGTTTCAGCACTATACATTGCTTAATTGCATTTTAGAATAACTTTTATATGTTTTTACTGATCTTTTAATATTATTTTAAGCCACTTTGAGTCCCACTTCTACACTGCACAGAGTGGAGTTCCATAGACAGAACTCAGCTGTGGCTCTCTGAACACCATCCGCAGGACTCACACATGTTGCTATTAATAGCCCTCCTGAATGGTCATCCCATGACTGATAGAGGGAGGGATCAGAGAAGCATCTGGTTATGCTTCACAGCTGGACACAGACCCGTAATGTCCACCTAGATCTGTCACGGTCCTCCAAAGGTCTTGATGAATGGCGCCATTGTTCTGATGAGATGATATAGCCAGATGCCTCTCTAATCTCTTATGTTTTCCACTAGGCATGGAATGGTGGTTCTATGGTACTATTGTAGCAAAACAATGAGTCAGGGGAGCTTTCATTGTGGAGCATGGTGGAGAATACCAATATGTGCAACAACAACAGCAACATCAACAAGATATAAGCAGGTGTAAGTTGGATTTATGTTTGCCTATGTTATGAGAGCCAGAGTGGCTTTGTGGTTTGAGCACTGGACTATGACTCTGGAGACCAGGGTCCACTTCCCCACTCAGCCATGGAAATCCACTGGGTGACCAGGGGCACATCACACACTCTCTGCCCCAAAACATTCCATGATAGGTTTGCCTAAGGGTTGCCATAAGTCAAAAACAACTTGAAGGCACACAACAATATCAAGAAGGTGGACTTAACACTTGCCAATGTCACTAATAAGATGTCAGTCACTGTGAGCTACCTATCTACAGCTCCTCCTATATCAGTGGTGTGCATATTGGACATCTCCTTTAAAGTTCAAATGCACAATTACTTCCCGGGCACAGCCATACCAAACTATTTTTCATACATTTCCCCACACGCACTTGGGGGCCTAGGAGCAGTATTTTTTGAAAAAATATGGGAGTGGGTTCACAGTTCCCCCAAACAATCATAACCCAAAGCACATACCTGATTCCCCCCTCCCCGAATGTTGTTGCTGTTATTGCCTGCTTGCTTGCTTGCATTTCCAGGCCTGACATAGTCTACAGTAGGTAAGGGAGGAAGGAATTTGGTTCCCACCAAAGCTTCCCACCAGCATTTCATACCAACAATCTTGCTTGATGTGTAAGTTTTATAAACACTTACATTGGACACGAAGGCAACATAGAATTGGAGGGCATTTCAAGCAGAGACAGGCAAACAGTAGTCCATAAGCCAGTTCCACAGACTTCACTCCCTGATGAAATGTTATATCAAGGTGTGGGCAGTTGTTTCCAATTTCACATGTACAGAAAGAATCTTAAATATTTATTGTATAGATCAAGTTGAACACTTACTTAGAAAGGATAGTTTTCAAATTATAATCAAATTATAATTCAATGTTACATCTCTTCTTCAAGTGTTAAACATGGCATCTTTCTATACATGACTGCATGTACCACAGCTGTTAAGAATATGTTACTGCCAAATAGATTATAGAGCCTGACTGCCCATGAATTCAATTTGTGTAGCAAAATGAATTTCCAGTTTACACAGAACTATCTAGAATGTATAAGTGATGCATGGAGCATGAAGAAGTTGACTGCTGTACCACACAAAGTAGCCACTATACAGAATGCCAGAGAATACAACTAGAGAGAAAATGGTAAAAGGGGTCCATGTAGGCTTGACATTCCATGATGACACATGAGCAAGATATGTCCTGCAACTTCAGGGTTTGGTGTTGGATTAAAGCATCAGTTCACTAGGATATTAAATTGCCCAATTCAATGAGCTATTTAATCCTTCTTTTGTTTCAAAAATAAATTATCAGGGACCAAGGCTGTCTAAAGACAAATGGCTTAGACCATCCAATCACTGAATCATTATGCTTTTTTACCCATTTCTTCTTCTTACATTTTCTTCAAACACACTTGCCTTGAATTTAGGGTGTCAGAACAGATTTCTGGGTGACAATTCTAATACCCCTTGTTTCTGGCTGTTTTACAAAAGGGACACACTTGATCATAATCCATGGACTCCACATGTCAGAAAGAGTCAGAAAAAAACTATCAAGACCATCAGACCCCCTAAAGAATTCATGCCCCAGGGAGGAGACCTTTAGTAATAACTGCGAACAGTATCTTATATTTCAGAAAAATAGACAGTATTTAATATATTTTTTTAAAAAAAAGCTTCTGAAAATACATAGATTTTAGACCAACAGCAGGAAGGCTTATTTCTCTTTTATATGAATTGGTCAAAACATGCTAACACTGTGTAGCAGAGGAAGAGATGAAGTGCTTTTAAAATTATTTTCTTGATGGCCATTCCCATAAATGCATGCCAGCTGCATTATCAAAATTTACTCCCTGTTAATTATAGGAAGATAATTTTTTCTCCTGTTTGCCTCCAAAGGAGGTGACCTGATTTCACAAAAAGAAAATATTGCATTGCCAAATGGGAGGACTAAGTTTGGAAACAGATTTGATTTCTCAGGCTCTCTGCCAGAGAAAACTTAGTTTGTCACACAGATAATTTATTTACTCTCAGATGGAAGGTAAATAAAAGGGGAAAAGTGAGGTCAAGATCAAAGAGAAAGGGAAAGAAAGCCATCAGGAGGGATCACCTGGCATCTGTATCATCTCAGGCTAAGAACAATTTGATGGGCTGAAGTGGGTTAAACACGCTTCCTGAAAGACCATGTGTACATAAGTGGCATCATTGCTGAAAGCTGCAAATTCAGCATATATCAGGATTTATCTATTTGGGGTTTTTTTCAATGACAATTGAGTTCCTCTACAAAACTAAGGCCCTTTCTGCACCGGGCTATTAAAACAGTGCAGAGCAACCTCCGACGGAGGTCTTCTGCACCGTGGAGTGGACTGGGGCGGACTACTTTTCGTAGTTCCGCACCTCAGTCCAGTTTGGAGTGACCGGAACTGGTCGTGCAGTGTGCTTTTTTAAAACCTCTTTTAAGAGGTTTTTAAAAAGCATGGAGCGCACGACTCCGTGTCACTCCATCGCTGTGCTCCGGTGCAGATTTGCAGGCGCGCACTAGTGCATGCCTGCAGATCTGCTGGGGGCGAGCTTTAGGCCGGGGAGCTTCTCAAGTTGGTGGAGAGCCTCCACCAACCAGAAGCTGCCATTTTGGATGCCAGAGCAGTGCAGAGTGATAAGCTCGCACTGCTCCTCGTCCTGACGGACTCAACCGGATGCCGAAGAAATCCGGCAAGTCCCGTTTTCACGCGGTTCCTTCCTCACGTGTGGAAAGGGCCTAAGCTCAGAATGAATTCTGGATGAAAAGCTATGACTCTCGCCAAAATTTCAGACACAAAATTCTGTCCTGAACACCCAACAAAGCCTCCTCATCAACCCCTTTCCTTTCCTCTGAGGTTACTTGGGCTCTGCAGTATGGAAGTCTCACCTCAGGGCCCTCCATTAAGAGGCTCCACCACCCAGAAACTGAGATGCAACCACATGGCAGCATTTGTGATGAAAGGAATGCTTCCTATTTTATTACTAATGGTATCAGAAAACTGCACATCTCCTGCCTTCTAAATTCCCAAAATGTTGCTGCACGTGCTTGCAACAGCTCCTTATGGCACTGAGAATCATGTGCAATGCAGTTTCTTCTCTACTGGCGCCATTGTCACCACCAGGCATACTGGAGGGAGGACATGAAAGATACGAGCATGGAAGACAGGTGCCTTGAGAAATCCATAAAACTTAAACATCTGTTTAAAACTAGTAGTTATGGCCTTATGGGGAGAGACCTTATTTTGCCTTTCTGAACTCCCCTTGCTAAGTTTCACCACCACCACAGAAGAAATACCTTGATGATCTAGAGGAAATGAAATCACGACCTGCTGATGATACCTAATGCTTACACACTGAGGTGCTTAGGCATGCAGGAAAATGTGAGATTGTCTAAACCAGTGGTTCTCAACCTGTGGGTCCCCAGATGTTTGTGGACTTCAGCTCCCAGAAGCCCCAGCCACTATGGTCAATGCTCAGGGCTTCTGGGAGCTGAAGTCTAGGAACATCTGGGGACCCATACGTTGAGAACCACTGGACCAAGGCCCATTATTATGGAGGTCTACCTAGGCGTACAATCACAAAGTTTTTGGCAACAGCATTGCAACAGCAGAGGCTCCGTGCTGCTGCACCAGCAGGCCATTACCTCTCCACTCTTGGAATGGAGAAAGCAAATGGAGCTGTTAATTCTGCCCCACAGAAGGCAGGGCTGGATGATGGGATATTTGAAGAAGAGCAAAAGGCTCAACAGTAGCAACTTATTCCCAAAGTAAAAATAGATCAGAATTAAGCCACAGCCCCAAAAAGGAAATACTTTACAACAAGTAATCTAATTGTTGTTCTCACTAGGTGTACCTAGTCTTAGACATGAAACAATATTAATATTAATTGGTTTATACTTAGATTTAAGGGTGTGTATGTGTGTGTACACACACACACACACACGCATATATAATACTATAGATGCTTACATGCTTATATTTACTTTTAATGATGGTCAAATACTTAATGTGATGTGTACTTATAATGTTTTATTGGCTGTACTGATATGTCGTAATAATTTTAAAAAGCAATGAGCACAATTTAAGGTAAAATTGTATTAAAGGTTATTTATAATAGAGGAAAAATACAATGGTTATTTGTAATATAGGATAGCATCCGAGATCTGTAAGAACCTCAGCATTAATTCATAGGGTATTTCAGGGATCCTTAATATTCATACTGTATCCCCTTCAATTTACAAACACTTCAGAAGCATGGGGTTTTAAAAACACTGAATGGTAGAGACAGCATTTAAGAATGGTTCAGAAATGTCAAGATAAGGGCATAAATACAATTGCTAGTGGCACTGGAATATAGACTCATTGAATTGACTGTTGAATGGTAAGCCAATGTTTATGTAAATACCATTAATTGCATGGCTCTGCTCCAGCTGGAACTAATAATTGGAGGTAGGTCCTTAAGTCATCATGTAATCCATGCAGTTTTTAACCACGCTGGGATGCTTGTGAATATCTCAATATCTTGGATATGCTCTGTCCAATTTCCTCCATAAAAAATAAATAAATACATTAACTGGAGTATAACTGACTCCACTAATCTTCCTGTGAAGCCATCAAATGTAAATAAATAAATGAATAAATGAATGAATAAAATTTTAAAAATCAGAGGAGTAGTTAGTAATAAACAATACAAAAGCAACAATTTAGTAGGAGAATACAGAAATCAAATGTAGGAACTGTGCAGCTCTCTATATGTCACTGGCTTTCAACTCCCAGCATTCTTCACAATTAGCTATGCTGTCTAGACTGCTGGATGTTACAGTTCAACAATATCTGGAGGACTAAACAATGCCCACTCTTGGCACAGATTAAAATGGCACAGGTTAAAGGATAAACTTTGGTCTAAATCCAATATTAATTCTACCAAGAGCAGAGCCACTGAAGTCAAAGGGATTTAAGCTCATTCTTGCCTAAAATGTCCTATTCATGTCAATAAGCCTTCTTTAGGTAGGATTAACATGTATATCATTCTCTCTCTCTCCTTGCGGGCATTTTAATATCCCTTATATAGATGATGACATTCTCTGTTACTCAAATGTTAAAATGTCCACATCTACATTGCATAGCAATTGCTGTTTCCACATGTGCCTTTGAGTTGCCGTCAACCTATGGTGACTCATTAATTTCATAGGGTTTTCTTAGAGAGGGAATACTCATAAATGGTATTGTCAGTTCCTTCCTCTGAAATATTACCTATAGCACCTGGTATTCATCGGTAGATTCCCATCTACAGATTAACCAGAGCTGACTCTGCTTAGCTTCCAAGATCAAATGAGATTTCCACATAAGACCACAGAGAATAAGTTTGCTTGGCAGTTTCATTACCAAGGTGGTCTTTGGAAAGGAAACAACTTCTGGCCCTACAAATATGCCTAGCTAAAGTCTGATTATATATCTGACAGTTCAGCTCCAAAATGGTATGCTGAAATATTACTGAACCTGGCAGTTTACTGCTTATAAACAAGCTTCAAAGGTAGCAATCAATACATTTGCATGACTGTGGAGATCTAGTTTCAGTTTGGTTCCAGGCAACCTGGCTGAAGAGTTGTTCAGCTTGAAGGTTATCTTCATAAACCAGAAAAGACCTGAAAATGTATTTTTATGTATCATTACCTGTATGGAGAAACAAAATCTTGAGAGTCTACGCCTTCTGGCTCATGTCAGCTAAGATAAATAATGTGGCTATGATCCAGTCTATAGTGTATCATGTTCAAGGTTGCAATCCACTGTATATAAACCTGGGTACAAACTACAATGAGCTGAGTAAGTAAGCATTTATGTCGGTATATATAGGCATGAGTTTACAATTTATCTCTCTAACCCTGAAAACATTTACTTAGAGGTCAAATCCTACTGAAGTCTATGCCCCTTACCTTCCAAAAGAATGTGATTAGGACCAAATTGGAGATCTCCTTGGAATCTTTAATCGGAATTTTGGATGGAACTTTCCCCTTAAACCCATAAGGTAATTAAAGCAAATTTAAACAATCAATTTCAGTAGACTGAAACAGCTTATGTATATCTTAAATATATTTGGGTATAAACTGGTTTGGTCCTATTAATATTGACCACAAAGAACTAAGGTTACCCAAAATGAGTAGACCAAACTCTTTTCCTTGCATTCTTCTAAGCTGTGTTCTCTTTTGTGGTCACACTGAAGCGTAATTTTAAAAAGTTTTCATAAAAATGATACATGTATGTGCATCTTTTATAACACACAATAAGTTTCTTTTAAACTTCATTTAAAAACACAAATCAAAGCCTGACAGCCACACAAACTCTGAAGTGTTCATCCAAGCTCCCAGTTTGATTGGTTTTCTAAGCTGAACCCATTAAAATGATGGTGATTTCTTTAAGAGCCTTGATTAGCCAAGAGATCAAAATGTATCAAGTCAAAAGGCCAACTTGCTGTATGTTTAATTAAGGCTTAAGATCTTTCAAAAGACACATCTATAGTGATTCTCTCTCTGTGCCTCAGCTAATGACCTGGATTGTTAAAAAGAAGAAAAAGGAGATGTATATGAGTTTGCTTGACAAGAGTGACAGAAAGGGAACAAGAGGATCATAGTGTATCTGAAAATATCTGCTGTGCCAACAAAGTGAATATGAAGTATGACTGCATATTCATTTGAGATGAAAGTGGAGGAAAAAAACAAAACAAAAGAAACTAGCTATGCATATACGTACACTTAGCCTTCACTTGCTGTTAGACATTTCCACACCTAATGGACAAGATACACAATGCAAAGCCTACATCAGGAACAGGAAACCTGTGGTCCTTCAGATGTGCCTGAACTGCAGCTCCCATTATTCCCACAATTGGTTATGTTGACTAGAACTAATTGGAGCTTGAGTTCAACATCCAGGTTGACAGCTGGACCTTCACATCCCTGGATTGGCCTCAGATTTGACGTGGTGGCCTAGAATAGAAATCAACCATAAAAGAGGAAAGGCCTACACATAATAGAATTTCAAGAAATGAAAGTCCTGTATACACTGTAATAATCCTGAAAAACTGGGAGAAGGGCACTCATGCCAACAAGTGCAGAATGATGCTATATGCACAGAAGACCTGCTTCTAAAAGTTACCGTGAGTTTTGAGTTCCAAAAGATATTCATAGTATATCAAATGACACTGTATTAACGGTTAGCAGCAACTGAAACAACTCAAACTTCTCTTGATTCAGCACTTTCACTATGTCACTTACTTCATCAACTTGAAACCCATTTACACTAGAAATGCTGATTTTGGGACAAGCTTCATTACACGAGGGAAAAAAAGAAAGAAAGAAAGAAAGAAAGAAAGAAGGCAGCAAATAGATGCTTCAATAAGCTTCCTCATGTAATTGTCAGGTGTGGACTTTATTCCACCTAGATATAGATAGATAGACAGACAGATAGACAGACAGATATGTGTGTGTGTGTGTGTGTGTGTGTTAAACACAACACAATGTTATTTCTCTGTTTCATATTTGAAATACAATGTATTTGACATATAATGTTATTTTTCTGTTTTTATTTGCTGCATTTCATATTTGCTATATCACTCTTATTTTTCATTCCTCTATCCCCTTTCTAAAAGTGATATTGAAATTGGATTTTTCAGAAATACTTAGTGGGTGATGATCAGTTCAGATATCAATAAAAATAAATATTAGGTTGGCAGTACTAGTAAAAATAATTTTATATGCAGGTGCCATCTGTGTTCACGCACCTTCAAATCAGAAGTACCCACATAGCACCAAAACAAAAAACAAAAAAAGGGGGGCGGGGAATAAATGTAGAAACTCATTTCAGTTTCAAGTTGTTACACTAACACACCCATTTAACAAACTCTTGTCCCTCCTCACTATTGCCCAGGTTTTTATGCTGGTGACGTTATTACATCACCAGATGCCCCACACTGAAAATGTATCACGCAATCCAACTTCTGCTGTTGGTCAAGCTGTGGAAGAAATGCAGATTCAGGGTCTGGAAGTAAACAAATGGAAAAGAGGGACAGAGCTATCATCAATAGCCATAGCCCTGGAAGCCACCCAAGAATGCCGGGTGCTAATATTAGCTCTGATACCATTACTTTTTTTCCCCCCAAACTGGAAAAGGTTTTGTTTGTATCCTTTCAAATTCTGAAGTAAAATCTGTCACTCTTTTTTTCCTGGTATCTGTCCATTGCCATAGATCACTCCTACTCACTCACTATGAGTCAGGAGTAAAACTGTGAAGAGAAGTGGGGGTGTTGTGAGCTATGAAAAAGAAACTGTGAAACATCTCCTTGCAACACTTTTGTCAAATAATTTTCCAGTGACTCTTTAGAGATCAATCAAGCAAATGGCCAGGGTGATTTTTTTTTTCAAAGTCACTTGCAAGGCAAAGAAGTCTCTTGTTCTCTAGAAAGCTCTGTGCAGAGAGGTGCTTCTTAAAAAGAGGATGGGATTAATTTCTCTCACTTGAAGGAAACAGTGGTTTAAATCCCGTTGAAAATGTCTTCTGATCTCCCATACAAATGAACAAACAAAATGTCAGTAATCTTAGAGCTGCTCCACACATGCATGCCTGTCATTTAATGTCTGCAGTACTGAAGTGTGAAGAACAGGCCTCTGCAGTTCTTCCTACCAGAGATACAAGTGTTTATATTCCCTCACATCATCCCGAAACACAAAGCCTTTAAAATTTAAACTGACTCTGTCCACACATTCAGATGCCAGTCATTATGTCCCGCTTCACACCTGCCTGCTGGCAACAATTTGCATTTGTGAATGGGCTGTCATAAATCCAACTTTTATATCACCCAATGTCACTTCAAAGGCAATGCTTTTTCAGCATTGCCAAGCCACACATTCAGCTGTTGTTTGAGAAGTATACAGTGATTCTATATAGAGAGATCCAGTGGTATTATGTGCATTGTAAATGAGGCAAGAGCACCTCTGGGTTATCTATGGAATTTCTACTCCCCAGTCCATCTATAAATGCCTTGTACACACTAATAGCTCTTTCTTCCCTTCTCTGTCAAGACAGAACCCCTATACATGAACCTCCTCCTCACGGCGGTGAGATTGCCTCCTTCTTTATTTTTCTTTAGATGGGTAATAAAGACTGTTCTGTTCCATTGGTCTTTTAATGTTGTTTAATGTTCTGTTGCCCTTTAATTTCAATTTTAATGCCACACTTAAATTTTATTGGGTTGTTTTTTTTTCCTTTTTGTTCCTGTCATTCTTAGTTTTATGAGAAGTTAATTTTCTAAAAAAAGTGTACCTCGCCATAGGCACTTTGTACACAGAGGATGCAATTTACAAAATAAATAAATAAATTCCAACAAAGTATTTGGATATTGCTAGCTACGTTTTACCACATCACAATCTCTTGGAGACCAGCAGGGATTTTACCTATTACTATACAGGACACTAAATTTATTAGGTAGGACTCCATAATTTTGTTTCAACATAGAAATCCCCTTCTTTTTTTTTCTTTTTTTCTTTTGTTACTTGTAAATCTCTACTCCAAGACAAAGATCTCTCTCTCATTTTAAATATTATTGCCCATAAGTTACTCTTGCAGTTGGGAAAAAAAATGCAATAAAATGAATGCTCTGTGTGTGTATTTAGATACATAATTTCTAAAATCTGTACCCTGCATCCCAGCCTGCAAGGCTCTCGCAGTTGAAAATATATGAGAAAACAAAGAGCATAAAAGCACAAGCATTCCAGTTAAGTCAAATCCCATTACAAATTTCTGTCATCCACTTTCCAAGTGCCTTAATACTTTTTCTGGAGGAGGCAAGTTTTAATTTTATTCAAAATGAGAAAGAAACAGTGGCAACTTTAGTCTCAGGTCAGTGTTACACCTTGCGTGGAGATTTTTTCCTCATTAGCTCTGGAATCACAGAAGAACACTGCTAGTAAGAGGTTGAGGAGAGCACTCAGAGCATAGCACCAATAACAAATACTAATACAGTATTTTCTGTAGATTCTATAGAGATTCTTCACATAGAATCACAGATTTGGAAGTGACTGCAAGGGCCATCTAGTCCACCTGTTTGCTATGCAGGAATACACAGTTAAAGCATACCTGAGAGATAGCCATACAAACTCTGTTTAAAGACTTCCAACAAGGGAAAATCCACATATTCCCTCCTAAAGAAAAGTTACTAGTTATTGAAAGTCTTTTTACTCACTTCAGAATAACTCAATTAACTTCAAATTTTTTCTTGAACAATTTCCTTTGGATAAAGTGAGAAAGGGAGTCTTCCCCCTCATCAAAACTGTAACCTCCTGAAAGGGCAAAATGAGAAGCAAGCAAGAGTTCCAAATGGAAGGCATTCCTAAAAAGAGGGCATTGGATATTGTAGCAATCTAGATTTAAGAGGAGCCCAAAATAAATCCTTCTAGCTTCTTTAAAAAATACACAACCTAAGTTTGATTTTGTCCACAGAATCTGTACCTGGGTGAATGAACCAAACATCTAAACATACATATTCAGCCAACAAACTGGCTATTACATCCTGCTTAGGAATACATAGAGTTTGTATCACTCCTTTGCTTATCCAGATTTCTGATCAGGTGTGAATACCTGCTAAAATTCTCAACACTTGTCAGGATGTGTTATAGATGACCCAGTCATCAAGGAGTCTCTTACACATGATGCTTACTCATCACACTACAGTGTTGTTTCCATTTGCTCTGCCTTCTTCTGGAGTAATGATACCCCTGATTATATATTGATTTTAACTGCATGTTTTAGATTGTTTTAATCTTCCTAACAGTTTAATTCTATGTTAATGTTGTTTTGCTTTGTTTTGGTTTTTTTGTATAGTCATTTTTCTATGACTATTTTGTATAATATTCCTTTTAACCTGTAAGTGGCTTTGATTCCCAGTTTTGTGGAAAAGATGTAGCATAAATAAAGATGACAACAACTGCAGCAGAAACAGCAACACCCTTCCTGTCTTCAGATAAATTACGTACATAGTTGGCTACCCTAGAGGCAATCCAAAGTTTACTCCGGACAACTTGGCTTATATCCTCTGGGTATTTGACACCATTTCTTCTCTGTGACTTTCACTCCTTAAGTACTCATTACAAATGGCCCACATCTTGACCATGGAATCCAAAACTAGCAGAGCTATTTATATGTTTCAAATGTTCAGTTCTTATGCAAAGGACTTTCACCTTCATGCTGCAAAGAGATCTACAAGCACAGATCGGTTCATTGTCCAATATTCTGCTTATCTATGAAATCTTGACAGTGGACGAGTGATATGAAGTTTGTGAACTCTCTCTTTTCTCTCTCTCTCTCATTCTCTCTCTCTCTCACACACACACACACACACACACAAACGGACCTTTCTTTGTAATTACTGGAACAGAAGAAATTCTCATTTCTAGTCTGGCTAGGACAAGTTCTTCATTTCTGAAATGAATAGATTCTAACTGTCCCATTTTATCAAGGGAGGCCTGACTCTCTGGACTTCGATAGTCACTTTGCTAATCACCTAATTTGTTTTATTTAATTCCACTTTTAATATTTATATCCCACCTTCTATCTCAGAAATATACATGCAAGGGTAACTGTGTTTATTATGGAACACAGCATATTAAAATAATAATAAAAAGGTGCACAAGTTTTTGAAGTTCACAGACTTCTTCATCAGATATGGAGGTAGTGAGGGCACAGAGAGACATCTTTCTTGAGATGTTAAAGCTGAACTTATGATGGTGGTAGAGGGAAGTTTGAGGCAAGTAAAAGCCACACACTTGGCTGGAAATGAGGCATTTAGGACACAAAAACAAGATGAGGCAGTAATTTTTTTTCCTGTTGATATAAAAAGAGGAAATTCCTCTGAAATCTAATCCTTACCTGTCCTGTGCTAGGTTACAAGCCACTCTGTAGGCAAAATACAGAGTTCCTCAAGAAGCATCTTTACTGAAACATCTAGAGACAAATATGGTTCTAAGTGCTGGTGGGTGAGTGGGGTGGAGGCTGCTATCAAGTTGCCTGTCAACTTCTGGTAACTCCATGAATTTCATAGGGTATTCATAGGTGAAGAATACTCAGAGGTGGTTTTGCCAGTTCTTTCCTCTGAAATATAGCCTACAGCATTTGGTATTCATGGACAGTTTCCCTTTCAAGTACTGACCAGGTCTGATCCTACTTAGCTTCCAAGATCGGATGGGATCTGGTGCCTTTATGTCATGGCTCTAACTACTCATTCTTGATTTTGCCATTCAGCATTCCTTGTTAAAAAAAAAAAAAAACTTCATACCAACTTCCTGAAGACTGGTGATTCTTCAGGGTTCACCTGGGTTTACATCTCTTAGTAAGGCAAGAGGGATTCTTATTGCATCTCTAATGTTCATAGGTGTTAATGCCTGTGTACAGACACTAAGACCATTTCTGCTCTACACTTTTATAGTGCTACTATTCCAGTTTCAACATCCTGTGGACTTCTGGGGTTTGTAGTTTACTGAGGCCAAAGAGCTCTCTGGCTGAGAATTCTAAATGCCCCGCTCTAAACTGCAAAGCCCAGGATTCCATTGGATGTTGAAAGTGGAATAATAGCATGATAACAGTGTAGTGTGGAAATGGCCTAGGACACATTCCACCATTTCACATGCTGAAATGGCTGAGATGTATGTTGGCAATGCTGAAGGGAGGTTGTAAGATAATCAAATCCTTGCTCTTCCTGTAAAGGGATATCACTAACCCATGAAGCAGACATACTGCTCACTTTTAAACTGGTAACAGTCAAGTTACTGCAGAGTAAATGAATAAATAGATCATACAGTAGAAGAATAAGAAGTCAAGCTGCCAACCATAGCTAATGATGTGGAAGAGGCTACGAAAATAAACCTTGTTATGAAAAAGGGCTACATTAAAATATGTAGTTTTTAAAAAATCAATGAAACTTTGATGGATTTGCAATCCTCTCTCATGTTAAAAAGGGATCCATTTGGTTAAGTAAAAGCAAAGTAAACAGTATCGCTTCCTGTCCTAGTGGATGATATGGTATATTATCAGAAGCACAGTCAGACACAGTCACTTGGAATTAGGCCAGATGTTAGGTGCTGGGAAATCAAATATGTAGACCTCAACATTTGAGCTCACTCACTAAGAAGAAAAGTAGAGGCTTAAATGGGATGTAGGGCATAAATTGCAAAGGAAAAGGAACACTCCACTGGCCAGGAAAGGAGAGGGGGAAAGACAGGCTCCCAGCAGAAAAAGTACAAAGGGATCTTTGCTTCTGCAGTGGTTGAGCAAGTGCTAACAATGAGGTGAGCAACATGCAGCCCAGTCGCTGCATGCAGCCCTCCCCAAGCTGTTCTTGCAACCCTCAATCCCTCCAAAATCCCCAGAGCACAATTTGTTGGAGGGGGAGGAGAACTGCCTGTTCTGAAGTCCTTTCACTTTACACAAATATAATGCTATATTCCATTTCAACTGTCATGGCTGCATGCTGGTATTTGTAATTTGGAGAGAAGTACTAGAGGAGCTTTATGGCTGACAATTTTAAATACCTTTCCTAAACTGACAATCCTAGGTTCTATAGGATGTTGCCATGACAGTTAAAGTGGAAACATAGTTCTATAACTATGTAGCCTGAAAGGGATCCTCGGAGCACTCACAATGGCAATTCACCTATTAAACATGCTCATGCTCCCACTCTTCCCACAAGCACTGTTTACCTTTTTAAAAAAGACTCATTTTTCAAAATATGAATTGAACTTCCAGCAACATCTGTTTCGGTTTGGTTTTTCATTTGGGGACAACTTTTCTAAACAGCCCCCAGAGGTTCCCAGGACAGAAAACTCGTGTTGTGCCCCCGCCCCACAAATGTTCTTCTCATGCCAGTAGAAAAACTAGAACTGGGGTGGACAGAAGGTAAGTCAAGATCTACTGTTCTGAAATAGATCAGCAGTGATTTCTGACTCTCAATTCTTTATTCTGAGAATTCTGTGGGAATAAAAAAAATCATTCTACAAAGAAGGAATGGATGGTCTGTGAGCCCCATTCAGTCACAATACTTAAAATGAATTACTGGGCTCAAATTTCTTTAATTTTGAATTGTATGCCTTTTTGCACAATTTCACGTCAGTTAACATCTGGGTTCTAGCAATGAAACACAATAAACTCCTGGTATCTCTGGCATCTCTTATTCTCTACAACTAGTACAGATGACTCCAATGAACACGCAATTAGTTGTGCCATGGTATGTGGAACATGTTGTTCAATGGCTTATACAAGCAGACTCAAACATGCAAACTATAAATGAGTATCTGCAATAGGTGCCTGTGTTAGCTATGATAATTTTGGATATATCGCATAATATTTACAATAAACCTGGAAAATACAGAAGATTCTTTTCCTACCTGAAAATAATAAGGTCCCATATTTCATACCCCCATATCCCTGAAGAGAGTACCGGGAGTGTGGGTTAGGAATGTGAAAGTATCTCAGTCTCAGTTTCACTGAGTTTAGTTTAATCTCATCTGTGTTTTCCTTCTATCATTATTTTGTTTTGGGTCTTCAGATTTGGGGGGGGTCCCTGTACTGAAATTCATATAAATTCCTGATGCACTTTTCTTTATTTATGTGTTTCCAGTTAGGCATTTATTTGCATAAAGTAGATTTTACATTTTACATTTTAACCATTCACATTTTAAAATATGAACAATGTTTTATGTCAACTTATTTCTCAGAAATGCCAAGTAAGCATTACAAATGTGGAAATGTTGGAGCCAGATGTGCATTTTCTCACAAGACATATCAAGAGGTGCAAAAAAAATGCTACTTTCACTCAGATTCTCAAGTCCAAAGAACCTCCTTTCCATTCCTGGCTTGGAAAAAACTTCCATCTCTTCCTTGCCTCGGTTGACAAGGTTCCTGGTTAAAGTTCTAGACTGAATAGGAGGACAATACGTTCTATCGCCCAGTGATGTTACTTATTCTCTAGATGTTGTCTATTATCTCTTAGAAGACAAGTCTATCAATATCCATTGCATATGACAGCTATACAGTGTCCCCTCCTTGCGCAACCTCCACATAGATGAACATGAGGTTGCACAAAGCTTTGTGTCCCATTATAGTCAATGTACGTGACACTTCACTTTTTTTATTTTATGTGGGGGTTTCTGGAATAGCAGCCCAACACATATGGCAAGCGCACTGTATGCAGAACCTCTATCACCAAAAGCAAAACACTTCTGAATGTGACATGCCAGAGACAAAATAACAGTGGATGGTTACTGGCATCATGTTCTTGTAAGCTTCCCCCTCACACCTTATAATTTTCTTATCTGGAACACATACAAGTATTTGGAGAAGAGTCTGGACCTGGGAACCTCTGAAGCACTAAAACAGTAAAACTTTCTCTCAAAACTGTAACTGTCTAGGCAGGTTTTTTAAATGAATCCACCCAGAATGCTTCACAAGAGGGCTATAGTTCACCTACCACTGTTTTGAGTGAAAGAATGTGACATTGCAGCAAACAAAGAAAAGAGCAAAATGACAAATGCTTTCCGTGAAGCTGAAGACAGGGAAAAGGAAATCTAAATGGCTGTTCCACTAGTTTTTATACAGGCAAATAAAATTAATAAGACCATTTAGTAATAAACCAGGGGAAGAGAACAAGATTTGGAAAACTAGCACTGATGCTTTCATTTCATTTACTGGAGTTTATTAATAAATAGCCCTCTTCCTTCACTAGCACTCTGAAATAAAATGCTGAACATGTTCACTCGCCAAAGAAGTAAAAATGTTTTTTCGATTTGGAGTCAGCAATACAAATTCCCATATAACGTAGCAATGCCATCAAGTGGTCAACTGACGCACTGATCAAATGCATCATTTTAATATCCATTCAGCAAACTAGATTTGAGTGTGAAGAACTCACCAAAGAATTAGAAAGTATTATAGCTCAGTAGTACAAAGTTTCTTTTATAAACCACACTAAAAAGATTTCTATTTCATATTTGCCAGAACATTCAGCAAAAGAAAGTTGATGTTGAGGAACTATAGAGAACACAAGTAGGACTTACAACAAATGTTGCTCAAGGAAGAGGTCCTCCTCAGCCACATACCCTTCCAAGATAATCCACTCTGTCTCCTGGTTCTACTCACACATCCAAGAGTCAGCCAGCATTCTTGGCCTACTGAGTATGCTTAAGCCTCACTGGACTGTCTTGGGATTCTGCATCTTAAGTCGCCTCAAGATTATTTGCTTACATACAGGGTTAGATTTTGGCTGAATATCTGAAGAAGCTTCTTAACAGCAGCAGCAATTTGACAATGGGCCAATTACCTAGGTGGGTGATATTTTACCACTGGATGCTTTTCATTAATGAAAATATTATGCTAGAGGTGCACTAAATACTTACTACTGCAATGGATAGGTGAGCATTTTATTTCAGTTAGGTCTAGATAGGAATTTACCCCAAACTGCAAAATTACCATACTCACACCTCTCAAAGTTAAACATGAACGTGTCCTTGAAATCCATACACTGCCATTGTTTGCAGTAAGTTGAGGGAGGGGAAAATGAGGAACAAAAATAAATGAGGCACTTGAGGTTGTGCAGAAAAACATTTTGGGAGGGGGATCACTTGATAAAAAGATGTATTTTTTTAAAAAAAAAAAGCACGAGCATAACGGCCTTTTTTTTATGTGAACAATATGCTCCATGCAGTAAAAAATGCAATAGGATGCAAGAACTGGGATGGAACAGAGTTATCTAATCAGAACCTGAACTAAACAGGTCTTGGCAGAATTGTCCATCCTTAGCTATCAAATACTAGGTTTTTAGGTACAGGACTTATCATTTGCATTTATCTTGAAGGACAGCTGACATGAGTGAGGCAAAACATCTCTACAGTCCTTCCTCCAGAGTCCAAAACTATGAACCGCTGGCTTGTACCATTCAGTATTCTGAGCTCTCTCCTTCATATGTTTTGCTGATGCCGCTACAAACACGCCTGGGTCTCCAGTAAAAGCCTTCCAGTTCCTAGCTTCTTGTTGTCTCATTCATTTGGGCAGGATCTGTTTTCCTAAGGAAAAGGAAATATCACTATAGAAAGGAAAATAGTGTTGAGAGGGAAAGGGGGGTGAAGTTACAGGATTGATACAAACTGTGACAGACCATGACAGCAGCAACAATAGCATAGGTATGAGAAGGAAAGATGTGATCTTAACCAACCAGGCAGCTATTTTGGATTACACAGGGAAAATAGGATGTTGTGCCTACATCCATCAACATTCCACCTGCGTTTCCTCCTAAAGCTTCCATAGACACAGTCATTCTACACACAGAAAGCCTCTTCAAAGATATGGAATTAAAGTCACACATACATTAGCAACCTTAAACCCTAATTCTCAAGACACATTTTACGTACTTTACACACTAAATGGAGCTCCTCTTGAACTACAGAGGGCTCTCCAAAGAAACTAGGCACATCTCCTTCCCCACTGTAGTTCACCCTGACATTGCAGTGCAGTTCTTGAAGGACAGTATTGCTGCAGTCCTTGAGATTTAAACTCAGATTCCTTTCTGCCAGCTTCTGGTGGATGCCCAGTAACAGCCTTATTTATTGCCCCAATTTAAAATGCAATGAAATTCATGATAGAACAATACTAAAACAGACAAAGGTACTATTAAAAGGGGGTCCATTTCCTAACAGGGAGATATCTCTAAATCCTTTTGAAGTGAGATCTTTTCAAGATGCTTTTAAAAAAAATCAAGCCTGCCCATGAGAGATGTGGATTACTGATACACTTGGTAGACTTAGCCCTTTCTAATGTCCTAATCCACAATTTTCTGGTGCTGCAGATATCAAATCTATGGAGGATCCACTAGGATTCCTACAAGCACATTTTAAAAATGCCAACTTTTCAGGGAATGTCAATAAATTTAGTAGCATATGTTTTTGGTGGGTTTTTGATGTGCAGATTTATTAAGGTGGGGATTCCAAGAGCCATCGGCAAACGGTAAAGAATTTTGGTCACTGGTAGTGTGTTTGAGTATAACACAACCATAGCTAGCACAGTGTTTATGGCTGCATCATTTCTACTTCTGCCTCAATACATCCTAAGAAACTGGCACTTAGGGGAGAGATGGTGGCTCTGTGGGACACATCTGGCACTTGAGACAGATATTCAGAGAGGAAATCCTCATCTGAATTTAGGTGGTATGCTTAGAAAGGAACACGGTAAAAAGAAATGGAAAGCACTGTGGATGTAGATGTAAATAGGCAGCAAGTTATATGTTTATGAAGAACAGCTTCCTATAAATTTGCAAAGCAGTCTTTCATGGAGGCCAGTCATTGGTTCAACTAGCCTGATTTCTAGAGTCTTAGAAAGCAGAGTGCAATCTTCTCTCCTGAAGAAGAGAGACTAGATGCTTGATTTCATGCCAATGCTGCACGTGAGCTTAGGGGGAAATCTTTTACCTAAGCCAGCAGTTCTCAACCTGTGGGTTGTGACCCCTTTGGGGGTCGAACGACCTTTTCACAGGGGTCACCTAAGACCATTGGAAAATACGTATTTCTGATGGTCTTAGGCTCCATTCCCTCCTCGGTGGTGGTGCGCAAGCGTGAGCCATGCGCTTGCGTCTGATGCGAGCGCATGGCTCGCGCTTGCGCACCAGCACTCCTAGGTCTTTTCCGCATGTTACCTTATTGCGGAAGTGGGGGGTGCCCTCTCTTCGCTGCTCCTTTGTCCCGCAGCTGGCTTCCTGGTCGTGCGACCGCCCTGCCCTTCCTTTGGCAGTGCAGCCTGGGAGCTGCTGGGGGAGGGAGGGGTGGAGCAGTCACGTGACCAGGAAGCCAGCTGCAGGACAAAGCAGCAGCGAAGAGAGCGCTTTGCGCAAGAACCTGCTTGCGCAAATGGCACCCCCCCCCCACATCCGCGATAAGGTAACGTGCGGAAAAGGCCCAGGAGTGGTGGTGCACAAGCCCTCCTGTCCCTTGTTCAGAAGGGACTGAAATCGCTCCCCTTCTCAACTACCGGGAGAACCTCACGTCTGACAGGCCAGCTTGGGGAGTCGGCGGCAGCATGGGGGGCAGGTCCCCTCCTCACCACAGTCCCTGCCCTACTCGCACAGAGGGGGGTGCTGTGGAAGGGCCGGGGGGCCGTAAGGCAGCGCTTTTCCGGGGGGCGAGCTGCGCCTGGTGCAAAAGACAAAGGCACTGGGATTCCTCCCCCCAGCCTGGGTCAACACTCTGGAAACTTTTCCCACACTGCCCCCCCAGCGGAAACGAGAGCGAAGCAGAAGCAGAGCCCGGGGGGTTCTCGGAGTTTTTTCCTGGGGGAGATGCGCAGCTCCTCTTTCCCTCCCTGCCCCCCCCGTTCCTGGCCAGCGAGGCGGTCTTTGCTGCGGGGGGAGGCATTGTAAATAATAAATAAATAATTTTATGGTTGGGGGTCACCACAACATGAGGAACTGTATTAAAGGGTCACAGCATTAGGAAGGTTAAGAACCACTGATCTAAGCTGACTTTTAAGTAAAAATGATATGCATGATGTTGGTTTGTTTGATGTCCTGCTTTTCTCCCATATGGGACCAGAACAAATCCCCTAGCGAAACTGTGTCCCTCTTCCTCAGTTAAATATTTTGAAAACAGAAAGGTTTGGAGGTAAACATCGTTAAACACTTCACAAAATGGGGAGTAGAAGAAGAAGAAAAAGATGCAAAGATATAGGAAGTTACTACAAACAGTACTTGCAATGGCAACATTTATTGTGCAAAAAATTAATGCAGAGTCATGTGGGGAAGATTTGGCATTTGCTTCATTAAGAGATTTATGATTTATAAAAGGGATACATAAATTTCTTGTGGATTGGGCCTTTTCCGCAGTGTCCTCTCCTCCTGTCCCCAGGCAGCGTGATCATGGAGTAAATCATTGACAGGTTTTCCCCATCAGTGACTGCGATCATGCCACCATCCCGCACTTACTTCTTACCATGATAGTAGTGCTTCCTGTCCCAGCGCAGCCTGAGAAACTACCCGGTTGTGCTGTGGAAAAAAGCAGTTAAGACCCCTGAAGTTCTTTTCAGACTTTAATATGCTTTTTCAGTTTGTTTGCCCACGTGTTTGTTCACATTATGATTTATTGATTAAAAAGAAGCAGCTTTTCGAAATCATGGTTGCCTGGATTTACCACAGATCAGGAGGCAGGAAAACACCCACTTGATTCCTATTTCAGTACAGAAATAATAAATCAAAATAACTCAGTATTCAACACATAACTCATCCCACTAACTTTTTAAGCAATCAATTCTGCAACAGCATAGAAAGAAAGAAAGAAAGAAAGAAAGAAAGAAAGAAAGAAAGAAAGAAAGAAAGAAAGAAAAGGACATGTTTTTCAGTAACTAATGTTCAGCTAAAGATGAGGGGGTGATTCTCCAGAGAAATTAAAAATTGGTGGGAATTTGACAAACATGTGAAAAGATGTTTTATAATAAATAGTCTATGTGATCAGCAATTTCTCAAAGGGAAATTCCTGCATCACTAGCACTAAGAGCTCAGATGTTACACTGACATCAATGAGAGCTCATATTCTCTTTGTGTTTGAGGTGCCAAGCACACTGTTAGTGATTGAGACAGTCCTGTTTTCAAACATGAGGTTGCACCACCAGCCACTTACATGAAATGTGAATACTGCTATTTGTTTAATACACTCATTTTACCTTCTTACCTAAAAAGCATGTAAAAGGCTCAGTCAATCATCACATTTCCAAAGACATTTTCCCCCAAAGCAGCTTCTCTCTCCTTGGTATGATTATCACATGTTGAAGTAGCTGGTTTTGGAGAAAATCTATAGTCTTTCTGATGATTAAGATTATTGTCCCCAGTTGAAAACTGATTTTAAATCAATGATTCCTTGGCTTTTCCTTTCCAGTTCATAACTGGCTTCTACTTGTCCATGAATAAGTCCTTTCAACATATTGTTTCTTTGTTTGTTTGCGTTATGAACATGTTCTCCAGACTTAAACTATTTATGAGATATACTAGCAACTTATGACCTGTGGGATATTTTTTTCCTGCAGTTTCCAAATTGTAGCAATAAAAGGGAAAACTAATGTAATCAGTATTTCAGAGAACTGTTCATTTGACCATGCTTGATTTCATTTTGAGAACTGAGGAATTTTCTGTAATTGTTTAGTAATAACAATATGGACCAGCTCATATGTGGCACTAACATACAGGTTAGATGTCAGTGTATGGTACTAAGCAATGACATTGCACATTCTCCAAAACTATGCTGAGAAACTTGATTACAGGCCTTGTACATATACACATTATCCAATAATGTGTTGCAATTCACAGAGCTACTGGTAAGTTTGTAGCTTGGTGGAAAGTTTATGGAGGTCAGTAGCTCCATGGAGAAGCTATGCAAACTCTTAGATATGTAAAATTGTTGGAGAGTGGGGAGATCAGCAAAGACATGTGCAGCTATTTTCCAGTCAGTGGACGCAATGTGAACATGTCATCTCCCTGGAGGTCCCTGCAGATGCCCATTGCATTCAAGTACAGAAAAATAATGGGAGACATCTCTACCACTATCCTCCACTCTCTGGTGGAATGGAAGTGTTTGTGTTGGGAGGAAAGTTTGGGTTAGGGAGCGTAACACAAAGAGATATACTGTATCTACAGATGGAGCTACCTGCCAAATGTATGTCTCCTGATCTAGTACCTTAGCTACGTTTTTTATTGTTGTTAAGTATCATACCTTAGAGCACAATGAGATCTTCAGGTATTTTTAGACATGTACATCTTTCTTCCTTTCAAGACAGAGGGATATATCCAACTGACACTTCTTCTTTGTACAGAACACTCCCACTAGCAAAAAGAGGGTAATCCAATGTTTTGTTTTGTTTTTACTTCCCTCTTTCACTGCAGTCCACATGCCACCAAAGGAGGAATTTTTGGCATAGTAAACGATATAGCAGAAAGTATGGGATAACTATCAAAGCCTGGATGCAACAGTTGCAAATGGGAAAACATTCTTTGTTACTGCAAAGCTACTGTTTGATTATTTGGCAATCTGAGGGCTGATTCACCCATACATTATCTATTTCTTATCTTTACATTATTCAACACTTAATTACTCATAACTGAATGTGTGGATGGAGTCCATTGAAAAGCACTGTGTTGCAGCTATGCAAGGCAACACAGAAGTCCTATCTGCAATGACTCATATACATACGCAAGCCATCACCTGATGCTACAGCCATTAAGTATGAGCCAACCCTGACTTGCCACCCATCTATTTCTTTTCAAGATCTAACACAAAGAAATTTGACATTAGGCTGAGTACCTTCTAATCACTCTTTCTTTTTTAGCTGTTCATTAAGATGGTAAAAACTGTCTGTTATTGGAAATTCTCAAATTCATAAGGGTCCTAATTGACGTCAAGGTAAAAGCAATATTAACTATGAAGAAAAGACAATTGATACTTTTAATAAAATTATTGTAAGGTGTTAAAGAAGTTTGCAGAGACTTATAATTAATTTTAACATTTGTCTGATTTATTGAGCAATTTCAAAGAGAATGTCATAAAATAGAAATACTAATTGTTAAATGTGAAGCTGATGAGAAATACAGGTAATGGGGTTTAAGGCAATGATGGAGAGCACAGTAGAAATTAATCACAGATTTAAAAGTAATCAGGAAAAGAGCCAGTTCTTGTTGATACAATTTGTTCAGCATTTCTTTCAAAATATTAACCCTTCTCACTACTCTCTTAGCCCAGATATTATGTCTTCAAAGGGTTATTCCATACACATGATATATGTTTTAGTGCAGATGCAAAGCACTGGAAGGAATACTTTGGCAACAATGATAAACTGCTTGTTCAGAGATTTTTACACTTTCTCCATTGTGTGGCCCTAACAGCCAGTTCCAATTTGGGGGATGGGAAGGGAAAATATTTGGCAAGATTCTCTCAGTGCCTCCCTTTCTAATCGGTTCATCTCCTCTCTTTCCATGACCTTGCCCTCTCCCTCTGGACGGAATCTGTACTACCACCCAAAGAGTGAGCGCAAGGGAAGTGAAAAGTGCCACTTTATTTCCTCACTCTTGTCCCTCTACACTTGCCTAGAAAACATGAAGCAGCAGAAAAGAGGGTAAATGGCTAGGTCAAAAGAGTTGACATGAAGGATTGTTGGGCAGAGATATCCAATGAAGGCTCCACTGACACCAGCCCTGACTTTTTCATCTCTACCATGGACAAAACTGGCTTTTCTTTATGTTTCACATGTCTCTTCCACCTTTCTGCTCATTAACAGCCAAAGTGATTTACAACGACAATCAGCTACAACTCATCACCTGATTACTTAGTGTCTTAAAGTCAAATACAATCAATAAAATGAAGAATGAAATAATAAGCAGTAAGATGGATAAGTTGCAAACCATAAGACATTGACAAACATTGATTGAACCCTAGAGTTTCCTGTTCTCCCAATGAATAGAAAACCTCTATGTTTCTTCCTAGAGGTCAACAAGAAAGGAGAGTGCTTCAAAGAGAAACGTCCACCATAACAGTCAAGAAGTATAGTACATGTAAGGTTGCTCCTTTTCCCACCAATCAGGACCATGTGGAATGCTGTTAGCACTTTGTGTCACACGAGCCTTCCACAGAACATACCTATAGTATCGTTCCCTGTCCATAGAGTTCAAATGTGGCAACAATAAGCAAACATCTTCCTTCTCTTAAACATTTTCACACAAACACAGAAAATAAGGGTCCTGAGTCTTGCTCGTCCACTTCTGTGCCCAAGACACCTTGCAGCCACCAGGTGTCAAACTCCAGAGTGTCCCAGAATCCAGTCACAATCGAGACAGCGTAGATACATGACCTCATCCTCTTTCTCTTTCTTCCAAACCCCCTCTGTATATGTAGCACCCCCCCACACACATAAGATTTTTCTGTCAGAAACTCCTCATCACTTCTTCTGAATCATCCAAAGTATAAGACCTTTTCAAGAGGGCAATGCTGCTGGTAATATGCATGCGTTCCCTGAATCAAACTATTAAATGTAGAAATGAGAACGCAACCCCAGGAAAAAAAGTTATTATATGAAAGCAGCTCCATGCAACACCTGATTATACTTTTCTGCTCTGTGTTCCATGGCAACACTATTCATCAATGCTGTTGTCAAGACTAGAGCTCTCTTGTACAGATGGGAGATAAATGTTTAAATTTAGGAGACTGGATCTCACGCTGAGTTTGCACCAATTCAATTGGTGCCAAATACCTGCTCCCCATCTGGACATGCAGGGAGATCAATGAAACTGGGAGATGATCCACCCCCTTACAAATAGAGGGAGAAACAGCAAGGTGAAGAACTAGGGATGGAAATAATGGCATTTTTCAAATACCTAGTTTCTTCTCACCAATTACTAAATAAGAAATTATAGGCTAACTCTATGGATTGCACAGAGAAGCGTCTTTATGTATGGGAATTATTTTTATGTATTCCTAGCTCACTAGTTTCTCATTAAAGTCTTCCTCAACATCTCCAGAACTCCATTAGCGATTTGGTCATGCAGAAGTTATTAAGCAGTATGAGTCTTACACATGAATGTGATTGGAGCTGCTCAAGGGGAATGAAAAACTTCAGTAAACATGTCAAGAATACAATGGGCAAAACAATGGAGCCTAAATGTTTACCCTGAAATAGCTGTGGTTTGCTCATTCACTTTTTACAAAGTACTGGCATGGCATCGTAATCATATGAATATTCTCTAATATCTTCCCTTTTTTAATATATTTCCCGGTGGCAGAAGACTTGCACAATTTGGAACAGTTGTGCAATTTCAACAGATACAGACTGACTAATACTTTTGGTTCCTTTTTTATGGTTTTATTTATCATGTTTTGTTTTCTTTTGTTTTTGAGGTAGAGGTTTTGAACTGCCGTTCTCCTTCGCCTTGTTGCAGGTGTATTTGTATCTTTCTTTCAGAGTTGCTCTTTTAATATCAAAATGCTTTTTCATTGCTATGTTTTTTAAATAAAATATTTTCTCAAGAACGCCTACATGAAAAGGCATTTTAGGAAGCTTTAAAACGGGCAGTGCCATTTTACCACTGTGTTTCTCATCAATCATTTAATTATTGCTTTTTTTTTTTTTTGCTCTGGCTTTTAAAAAAGCAGTGCAAGGATTTGCAGATTTGTGTTCAAGTGTAAAACCACATTTCCACAAATTAAATTATTATTCATGATCAAATATTTGATTATATAAAGACAGGGCAAGCTGAACTATCTCTTCCCTACTCACATAGCTATGTCATATCACATCCATGAATACAGACCAATCATAACAAGATGTTGTCATGTGACTTCAAGTAATTTCCAATTCATGGCAATCCTAAGCTAAACCTATCGTGGGTTCTTTTGGCAAAATCTGTCCAGAGAATGTTTGCCATTGTGTTTCTCTGGGGCCAAGAGAATGTGACTTGCTACGTGACTTGCTTTCCTATGTAACATTACTATTGCTTGCTGTCCATTTTAGTAGGGTGGATTCATTTATTTATTTCTTCATTTTCCACCTTTTTTCATAGCACTGGGATATGAAGTGGTTTACAAAAAATAAAACAGATACAAATAAAAGCTCACACCATCAAAATACAGAAGGTTCAAATGTAATTAAACTGTCAACAGAATTAAAAGCAACTTGAAAATATATCCACTGAAAAGCAAGAAGAAGTATACAGCACATTACTAAAAAACATTTTCCTACAAGCAGTTTCCAATGGTCTACCAAAGTAACAACAACAACAAAAGTATTTCCCTGCCAAAGGGTACCATGGAAGGAGCCATCTAGCCTCTCTATAAGAAGGGAGTCCCAAAATCTGAGACCATCCACTAAGAATGTCTCCTGTGAGCCTAAATGGGATGGGATCTAGATTTAAAATCTTAAAACCAGGCAGATTCATATAGAGAACAGGATTCTTCAGGTAACCTGGACCCAAGCTGTATAGGGTATCATGAGTCATAACTAGCACTTTGAATTATGCCTTGAAGTGGTCAGGCAGCCATTGAAGCAGGTTTCTTATACCCCTATCATAAATCTGGCTCCAGCTTTTAGACTGCGTAAAGTTTCCAAACAGTCTTCAAAGGCAGCTCCATTTCAAATGTGTCACAGTTACTATGGGATATATCACCCTCACTGAGTCAGATAGCCTAAGAAAACAGGCACAGACGTGCACTAATTTTTATTGTGTAAATGCACTCCAAGTTACCACTGAAACCTGAACATCTGAGTTTAAAGATAAGTCCAAGAGTACACTCAAGCTGTGAACCTGTATTTTCAGAGGGAGTGTAACTCCATCTAGATCAGGTTCAATCCTTGTTTCCTGATCTATCTCGTGACTGATCAAGAACACCTCTATCTTGCCTGGATTAAGCTTCCATTTGTTTATCCTTATCTAGATCATTACTAATCACAGCTACCAGTTTAGAATTAAAACAGCTTCCTTGGAGTTAGGTAGAAAGTAGAAACAGAGTTGGCTGTCATAAGCACAGTAAAAATCTGGAAAGCCTTTCTCAGCAGTTTCATGTATATATTATACAGCATGGGAGAACAAAACTGAACCCTGAAGGATGCCAATGACCAAGAGGCTAAACAGGAGTCTCTCAACACCATTTTCTGGGCTTCTATTTCCAGAAAGGAAAAGAGCCACTATAAAAAGTCACTCCAAGTACCATCACAGAAAGCCAGCTCAGAAGGACACCATGGATGATGGTACTGAAAAACACTGAGAAAACACTGAGAAGGCTAGCAATACTAAGGGGAAAAATTCCCATTGTTAAATTCCCAGCATTGGTCATCCACTAAGACCGAGCCTTCAATATTTGGAAAGATGGCAGGTACTTAAAACAGATGAGGCATAAAGCAAACAGCCCAGCAAAGGCACTGGGAGTACAGTCAATTTCCCGTTGACTGAAGCAGAGACCTTGGAACTCTACTGCTGGCATGACATCAGATCGTTTCTGTGGTAAAGCAATTCCCAATAACAGAAGGATTCTAGTCTTCAGTGTGAATCCCTTCAACAAGGAGATCCTATGAAGTATGGTCGCATGGAGACTACTGCCTGACCTGCTTTCAAAGTTCATTGTTAAAATAAATTACATCAGCTTAGAATCCAGTTTCATGAATATTGGTAACTAACAGTTCACAGGGAAGCTCATCACATAAGTATCCACATTCCACTTTCTGTGTGACTAAAAAGAGGCAAGCCTAGAGGTGGGATTCATTCACACATTCACTGGGGGGGGGACTTGACCTTCCGATACATCGCGACTGACTGGAACCCCCAATTGTAAAGACAGGGAAAGATTTCTCAGCTAACCAACTCCAGAAGTGCCAGGGATGGTAGGGAAATCAAAACAAACTAGAGAACCTCTAGATATTTGGGGTTTACAGCCACCCTCTATTATGTACCTTATTTATTTCTCATAGTATCCAGTCCATTCTCTGACAGCGTACTGTTTGCGAATCCATTCTTTAAAGCTGGATTTATTTCTTTGGAGTCTGATTTTTTCTTTCTTTCTGTAGACTGTTTAAGAGAAGGAAGATGTTTGTCTGTTTCAACAGATGCCTGGTGGGCTGTAATGTCTTAGTTCACACACATAAATGTAATTGGTATAATGTACACTACATCACATATTGTCAAACAGCAATGCACATATTTAGCTCTGGAAAGGATTTACTACACATCTTCACTTCAGGCTTACTTTGTTACATGTGGGAAATCTCTTTAATCACTCTTCACGCCTGGTTAGTTAAGCTTGCTATAAGTCTGTTTCAGCAATATTTCCTGATTTCCCAGAAAAGGAGTTATATATCACACAAACTTCTCTTATCTAGCTGGGGTGGGCAGCAGGATGCTTTGTCTCCTACTCACACTCATTCCACATCTTGACTCTGGCAGACAATGACCTTGTACATTTATTATCCTATGTATTTCCACTGGGAACTGTCTTATTTCTTATGATAGATTTAGTCTGACACAAGTATTTCCCAGTTTTACAAGATGAAATTTATTTCTTCCATTGATATCCAACTTCCTTTGTTCCACCAGCCTCAGGCACAATATGCTATTGCCCTGACATGGTACTAAAATTGAATCTGAAAAAGCCAGATCCAAACATGCTCAGAGTGTTGAACTATAGCAACAATACTGGCCTGAACTCCCAGGTCAGGGTTAGAGGAGGAAGAACAATAACAAAATATTCCACATGCCAGCTCAGACAAGTACAACAAAATTGCCAACTGGCATGGGACTGCTGTCATAAATAAACAGTGTATCCCACATGCGCTTCTTATATATATATAAAAATCACATTCACAGTAATTATAAATATAGATGCTTGATTTAAAAGTTTCATTTGAGAAAAGAGGAAACAGATAACTAGGGAACAGAGCAATGGGGAGTTCCAAGCTGCCATCAGAGATGGTCAGGCAAAAAGGATCAGGCAGGGACCAACACCATTGATATCCAATTGTTCCCTTGCTTGCCTGCCTGCCTGCCTGCCTGCCCTGCCTGGGACTGGATGACTCTTTCAACGTTTTTCCCCCAGCAATGAGAAGAGTATCAGGCAACAGTTGCTGTGTGCTGCAAGTCTGTCAACTATTTTTCTCCATAATGCCCAATATACCTAATGTTCATTGGCCATAGCACTTTGTTGAAGCAAAATTACTTCCAAAACCAGTTGTATGGTGGATAGCACCACTCTGGAGCAAGACTGCTTCCAAGACCATTTGTGTGAGACTTCAAACAGCTGCTTCCTACCGGTTGTAGCACCTGCCCAGCACTCCTCACAGAGTCTCCAGACACTGTGACACCCATGTGATTCACTGCACCACCTGATTTCCACATATGTCCCTGTTGCTTGTCAGACCCGCTGCAGCAACATTGAGAGGAGAATGAAAGAACAGAGAAAGTAGACATCCAGATGTTAAAGGGAAAACAGAGTTAAGGCTGAGCAGGGGCATGAATGGTCACATCTGATAATGAAGTGAACTTGGTGAAGCTGCTGATTCTGTACTGGATCTTCATTTCAATACAAGGAACTGTGTATTAGGCACAGGAGAGAGGGTACAGGTCACTGCCACTACCATCTCTCTGCATATGTACATCCTTTCAATTGTCTAAAAAAGAGCCAACATGTGCATTGGCAGATGTTCATTGGCAAAGAGCCCCCTCTTGCAAGCCACTGAAAAGAATTTGTACCCCTTAATATTAAAGTTCATTTTTTTTATTGCCTCAAGGAGGCTCTTCAAATTGAAGAGTACAAATGCCAGCTCAGGTAATGTGGTATTCAGTAGGGAAAAGGGTAGTAGATGCACATAGAGGAGCCCAATGAAGCAGGGGTGACCCAGTAGACCCTTCCCTTCTTGCATATCCCAGGGGAGCCACTGCCAGCACAGTTTTAGCTTGTACACAGTTGGCTCCAAAGCCTTAGGTAGCCATGGACTGGCGGAGCTTCAAATTCCCCCAAATCCCTGGCTGCCAAGGATTTCACAGCCACAGCGAAACATGATAACTATTTTGGCATACTGTAGCTCAGAAAAGTACCTGGAGGCAAATGCACCTCATATAGGGTACATGGAGTAAGAGCCCTCCTTCGATGGTATAGGCTGTTCTCCATAGTACTATTTCTTCCAGTTATTTTTCGCCCTACAAATATCTTCTCTGTATAGAGGTCAAGCAGTTTGCTACATCTGTCAAATCTTTCTTTGGCACCCATAGAATTTTAGAGTTGGAAGATACCACAAAGACCGTTTAGTCCAACCCCCTGCCATGCAGGAATATATATCCAAGGCATCCCTGAAAGATGCTGATCCAGCTTCGGTTTAAAGGCCTCCAAAAAATGAGAGGCAATCTGATCTAATACTGAACCACTCTTACAATAAATAAGTTCTTCCTGATATTTCTCCTTTCCTTCAGTTTGAATCCATCCGTTCATGTTCTAGTCTCTGCAGCACCAGAAAACAAGCTTGTTCCATCTTCTACAAAACATCCCTTCAAGTATTTAAAGATAGCTATTACGTCACCTCTCAGTCTTCTGTTCTCTAAGATAAACATACCCAGCTCCCTAAGTCACTCCTCATAAGACTTGGTTTCTACACCCTTGATCTTCTTGGTCACCCTACTCAGGACACGTTCCAGCTTGCCAACATCTTTTTTTGAACTGTGGTGACCAGAACTAGACACAGTACTCTAGATGAGGTCTGACCAAAGCAGAATAGAGTGGCACTAATACTTTCCCCAGGCAGGATGCTATACTACTGTTGATTCAGCCCAGAAATGCATTGGCTTTGTGGGCTGCTGTATCAGACTGTTTACTTATGTTTAGTTTGTGGTCTATTAAGACCCTAGATCCATTTTACATGTACTTCTTTCAGACCAGGTGCCATCCATACTATAGTTGCGCATTTCATTTTTCCTGCCTAGAGGTAGCACCTTATTTTTCATTGAGTTAGTCTTGGACCAGTTCTCCAATCTGTCAAGCTTATAACTCTGATATTGTCCTCTGGGGTATTAGCTACCCCTTCTCATTTGGTGTCATCTGCAAATATGATAAGCATTTGATAGCGTCAGGTTACCCTGCTGCCATTCTCCAAGTTTGTAGACTCAGTGGGATAAAAACAGTGTTAGGAATGGTTTGCATTCCTTATTTGATTCTTGTGTTCAAGAAGACACAACTGTGAAGGTTTTCTCCCTGCAGGGTGAAATTATATCAGTTTTTTGTGCATTTAAAAAAAATGTTGCACATTTTAGACTTTTCCAAAAAGTGAAAAATCAACACATTGTGCAGAAAAGTATCTTTTCTATTAACTACCTCAATATCTGTGGGAAAACATTGGGGTTTGAGCTCCTCCCTAAACTGCAAACCCCAGGATTCCATAGGATGTTGAAAGTAGAATAATCAGGCTATAAGAGTGTAGTGTAGAAATGGCCTAGCTGTGCTCATCTCGATTTGCCTACAACCATCTGAGCAAATATATTCACATAGCCAAGTGCTCCTGCTCATATCCTTATCCTGTCTCCCCAGGTGGTATCACTGAGGAGCTTGAACCTGAAAGTACACCAGTTACTAGCTGCTGTTCAGGCTTGAGCAATCCAGGGGTTTCCAATTCCTCCTTCTTCAGATTGCACACAACTATTCCCCTCAGCTCCTTAAAAGAGGGTTCTGAGATTTGACCATAAGCAACTCATGATGTTCAGGCCCATCCTAAGCCCTGAAATGTTTGACATTGGCTGTTCTTATAGCCTCTAGTTTTAGTTCATCATTTTAATATGCTAAGGAAAAACATTGCTAACTTTCTCCTCCTTAGTTAAATTTTCAATAACGGTGGGGTGACACAAATTTTTGTGGATAAGACTTGGAGGTACACAACAACAACAACAACAACAACTCTCCACAACATACATAAACCAAGACTGTCCATTTTCCTAACTGGCTCAGAGTCGAACTGCATATTTTATACATGGCTGGATAGCAGTACGTGTGAAAGGGATCTAGGAGTCTTCATAGATCACAAGCTGAACATGAGTCAGCAGTGTGATGCGGCAGCCAAGAAAGCCAATGCAATTCTGGCTGCATCAATAGGAGTATGGTGTCTAGATTGAGGGAGATACTGGTACCACTCTACTCTGCTTTGGTTAGACCTCATCTTGAATACTGTGTCCAGTTCTGGGCACCCCAATTCAAGAAGGACATGGTCAAGCTGGAGCAAGTCCAGAGGAGGGCGACCAAACTGATGAGGGGCCTGGAAGCCATGCCTTATGAGGATAGAGTTAGAGAGCTGGGTATGTTTAGTCTGCAGAAGAGAAGGTTAAGAGGTGACATGATAGCCATGTTTAAGTATCTGAAGGGATGCCATGTAGAGGAGGGAGAGGGCTTGTTTTCTGCTGCTCCAGAGACCAGGACAAGGAGCAATGGATTCAAGCTGCAGGAAAGGAGATTCCACCTGAACCTCAGGAAGAACTTCCTGACGATCAGGGCTGTCTGGCAGTGGAATATGCTGCCTCGGAGTGTAGTGGAGTCTCCTTCCTTGGAGATTTTTAAGCAGAGGCTAGATGGCCATCTTTCAGGAGTGCTTTGAGGGTGTTCTTGCATGGCAGGGGGTTGGATTGGATGGCCTGTGTGGTCTCTTCCAACTCTACATTTCTATGATTCTATGATTATGTTAAGTGCATAGTGTGCAGTTTTATCTCTGATTTTTAAGAATATAATACTTACAGCATGGAGGAAGGGTATTCTCATCAGGACCCCAATATCCAAGGAAGGGGAGGGTTACACCTTCCTTTTCCAGTTGTCATCCTGACAAATATCAGCCCTTCCATGAGGCTATAACACAGATGTGGGGAAGGTTTCTAATGGTGCCTCAGAAGCCTCCTCCCTAGTCCTCTTAGCTGCATGGCAGAAGGGATTCTCACCAGATTCACACTTTGGGAGGGAAGGATTAAACCTCCCCATACACTTAGCATGAAATTTAGAAAAAACAGAGATGACATGGCATGCTACACTTTGTGTAGGTAGGTCTTGAGGGTCAAATTAGATATTAAGGAAAATGTGTATTCCCTATGGCTGAAACACATCTTTTTCCAAGTAGGATTTCCTCATAGACAAATGCCTCAGCAATCAGACTTGTAAATGCAACTGGTGCTTACCTTCCAAAAAGCAACCACAAAACAAAGCACACTAAATCCAACATATGGAGATGAAGAAAATAATGGTCTATCACAGTTCGGAGAAGCACCTCTTCCAAGAAATGTGATAAAAGCATAAACTGATTTGGCTCTTAAACAGACATTCTGCAGAAGCTGTTCAACAGCTGCACCAAGACTTACTAGCAGCATCAATCCAGAGTCGAAAATATCCCACAGGGAATATGTGTATCTCCTCTCTTGCTACGTGGAATGTCAAAAGTGGCAGTTAGACTACCAGTTTCAAAGGAAAGAAGAAGAACAACTTCATATGACATTTTTAGACAAGTTTCCAGATACCTTAAAGAAAAAAGAAGCCTTACCCCTTCTATCAGATGCTCTGCACAATTGTCTTCAATTTATTTAATGTAAAAGTTTTTTTTCCTTTTTCTTAACATAGCATGGTTATAACCTTTTTAACATTCAGGACAAGATGTTCTGAATCCCACCAGCTGGACTTCACTAAGCTTCACTAGCTGATTGGCTAGTCTGGTTTCCTAGCGACAACCGGCAACGGAGATGCATTCACAGTCTTGGATGAGATAAGCAGCTAAATAGTCTATTTGTGCCCAACAGTGTGCTAATGCACTGGAAAACAGATAAAATACTAAAGGAATAGTCATCTTCAAGTGACAGCTCCTTGCTCATTGACCCTTGCCAAGATCATTTTAATGCAAAATTATTTCCTAAAGATCAGATCACTACAAAATACCGAAGCAAGGACATTTTAGGAAAATGTGATATTATTGCAGATACTCCACAGAAGCATTTGGGTTAAATTGCTGGTGTCTGTATTTGGACAAATCAAACAATGAACACTGAAAATGTTATGTTTCATATTTCAGATTCTGAATCCTAACGGAAAAGCAAAGAAAACAAGGGAAATTTGAATTAAGCTGTATTGTACTGTCAGCAACACTGTTAACATTCATACTTTGAGTACTTTGGATTAAAACGTATAGGATCAATTAACCTTTACATCAGATGAGCATCCTGAAACTTCCCCAAAATCTGAGGGCTTCATTTTGGATTATACACTACAAGACCTTTGGCACTATTGAAGATGACTGTTCCATTATATCAGTGGTTCTCAACCTGTGGTTCTCAACCCAGATGTTTTTGGACTTCAGCTCCCAGAAGCCCTGCGCATTGACCATAGTGGCTGGAGCTTCTGGGAGCTGAAGCCCACAAACATCTGGGGACCCACAGGTTGAGAACCACTGTATTATATCAAAAAACACAGATGTCCCCAGTTCATCATGACACAAGAATAAATTTCATAGAGTATTACTGAGGCCTTTCAGATATTGCTGGACTCCAGTTTCCATCAGCCCAAACCAGCATTGCCAGTGCTTACAGATGAGAGGAGTTAAAGACAGTAGTCAATCTGTTGTAATGAAACAAAGAAACTCATCAAGGACTGATCAGCTCTTGTATAACACAGGAAAATAATCCGTTCACCCAAAATAATAAAAACTGTAAACTAGTCAGAGACCCTGACATCTGGATATAAATGTATCAGATTCACCTCTGTATTTTCCAGTCCAATTTCATCATAATATTCCATTACATTAAGTTATTGCTCACCAGTGATAAAACTATACTCCATGCCCACTGTCCCTGCCATAATCAGAAAACATTTCTTCTCTTTCAGTTCCAAAGCCTGATTATAAGTTAGCTGCTTCAGATCTTGTTATGAATCCAAAGGCAGATATGACCAGATGAATTTGGTAGAAGGCAGTGCAGTGGAACGTACTAGTAATCTATTCCCATAGTTTTCATAAAGCAGAGGTTGGCCTGTCTCTGTTCCCTGAAAAGGACCATGGATACCAATGTGCACCTGGGCTTGGCCAACCAAAGTGAAGCTTTGGATTAGTTTAGGACATAGTGAAATGTATCTCTTTTCCCCCAATCCTTGACCTTTAAGATTTCAAATTAAAAAGCAGATTCATAAAGCTACAGAAAAGCAGCAGAGGCAAGGACTACCTAATGCTTTATTATTCCTCCAACAATAATAGTAACTACAACTACTACTACTACCACTATTCCCCTATGTCTGTTCTCTCTTTCCCATGGACAGAAAAAAGAATGAAAAATGGAGCTGTTTTGAACATAAGCACAACTGGAAGAAAAACAAAAGCCTAAGTATTACTACACCCAACACCCCTGCTTTGAGGGGTATGTTATTTTTCATAAATTAGACATATTTAGGGCTGAAAGCATCTTTGGAGAAGTACTGTCTGTATGCACACAACTAGGTTAGGATGACCTCAGCATGGCCAGGTCATAAGTTCAGAAAGGATTAGACAAGAAAGCCCAGCACTGATGGGCTTGCTATGATCCTTTCAAAAGGCTGTAAGGAATAAGTATTCCTAGAAACAACAGAAGGTGAAACTGCCCAGGTAAAGCAGTGAAGCACCCCTGCTATGAGCATATCCTACAAAAATCTTTCTTATTTACCTTACCCAACCAAGACATTAAGAGATTTTCTAGGACTCCCATCAATGTTTTGTCATCTAAAGTTAAGAAAATAAGCCCATTCTGGACAACTTTGTTAGCTTGCGGGAAAGCAATTACTGCTTTGTCCACAGACCCTCCTTCAAGGTAGAAAATAGGCTATTAAAAAGTCCAGCTCCAGTTCCTACAATTCATAGTGCATTGGGCATCACACTGTAGGTGGTCGCCAAGACTCCCATTCCTCCATGCTACTCTCAAACCCTTCTTTGAGTCACTCCACTTTGATCTTCTGCTTCATGACTGGTAAATATCACCCCTTCTACCCAAAATCTCTCTCTATCCAACCTTTCTTGCCTTTATGTTCAATAGCCTTGTATAGTTTGTGAGATTGCTTGTATCTTGTATCTGTTAATTTCCAATAAAAATCTGTAGTTACCTCTGTGTCACCTCTGCAGTTAGTACTGATATACACAGGTGAAAAGATCCTGCCATTACCCTCCTCTTGCAGGCCTCCTTTGAGCTAATAATTCTCCAAATCCTAATGAGATTAAGGACTGGTGGACTCAAGGTGGACTCAAGGTCACCCATATAAACTAAGGTCTGCTTGAAATTTAAAAACACACAGCTAGAGTACACACACAACTTCATATCTAGTTGAGCCTTCAAAACCTGGCTGAGAGTTACAGCTGCTCAGGAGAAAAGCAAACCAAGGAGCTTCCTTCCACAATGGTTCCTATGAACAGGGAAGGCTAGAAAGGACAAAAGCCCTCTCTAAGTCCCAAGTCTTCACTTTCCTATATCATCCTGGGAAAAAGACAACTTTTTGCAGGTCAAACTCTTATCAATACTCCTCATTTTTGGCCAGGCCAATAGTGATCTGTCAATATTAATATAATGCCATATTGTCTATAAGATATTCAGTGTATTTGTGTTCAGATGTTCTAGGCTAGCTTTTCTCTACATGAACCTCCAGCTATGATGGACTGCAATGTCATTCCATCATACCAAGTATGGATTACAGTAGGTTGGCTTAAAATGCTGCTACCAGTTATTAAAAAAACAACCTTAAATACTAAGTATTTTAATCCAGGATTCATTACAGCAAAGGTGGGCAATAGCAGAAGGGTTGGGATCTATTCTTTACACTTGCAAAAAATGTTCAACTTATTTTTTAAACAAATTATGAAACTAAGCACAGACACATGGTCTGATTGACAGAAAAGATGCAAACAAAAGATCCAGTGCTTCTCTTTTCAAAATATCAGTTGAACAAGGCTTTGGCCTTGGACTCTTTGTACTGTTTTCACCAAAGCCAGTACACAAGCTTTTGATGAGGCTGACCAACACAAAAACAAAACAAAATATCTCTCACCCTAACTTGCTTTCAAACAAAAACAAGAGAAGAGAAAGTTTACATTCCTATTTCAGGGATGATATGGAAGAACAATGACTGATCCCTTTCTTTTGGTCCTTTCTCCCCTATCCTGCCTGTAGAAAGAGCTGAGGGGATGCACAGATACTTACTCAATTAGAAACTGCAATGTTCAGCCATGTTCTCATCTATGTGGTATTCCATTGGTTTGCAGTTTGTAGTTATCTCTCCTTATATAACAAGATATTGGGATTAAACATGTCATACATATATGAGAGAAAATTCTATGTTTTAGAGACCAATCCCACATACCTTTTTAATGTGCCTGGGATGATGTAATGTCATATATACGTGATCTTTTCCTTGAACACTTATTGATATTTCAAAACTACACCAGAGAGATGTGCTTACAATAAGATTCCATTTTCAGCATTCAAATATTTCCTCAACAGGCACACCTTTTTCAAAGAGAGGAGGAAAGTTTCAAAATGAATTACAATGCAATATCTGAAAGAAGGCCTCCTTAAAATACTACACTGTGCTAGATGAGACCATATTCAGCTTGCCTGGTCAGCTGCTTTTTGCTTCACATCATTTAAATACCTCTTTCATAACTCAAAATTTCACTTGACAAGAGAGGGATTTAAGCAGATAACAAGGATCAGTGGAAAACGGTGTGGAAGACTCACTCATTCACTACAACATCAGCTCCTGGGACTGATATTTCAGAAGACTGATGGATGTGCAGTCAAGCAAGAGAGAAAAACATATAATTTATACCACAGTGTTTTTCTGTCACAGTAAAACAAAACTGCTTGCTGAGAGTATATTTTACTTGAGAATATATGATGTAAAATTATTTTCCGTTATTCATCTACTGTTGCCCTTGTGTGGCAAACAAATGTCTGACACCTATACAAACATCAGTTGAAAAGATTCCTAATTTACTTACTTGATTGCATAGGGCTGCTGCAACCATAATGGTTGTGTTCACACCAATTGCCATGCCAGAACTGCTAAGAATTCTGTCCTATCAGTAATGAGCAGCAATTCTGGCATCAGCTTACAACTGGTACCACTTAGCTCCTCCTCCACGTTATAGCCACTAAAAGAACCACAGCCTCACTTGGGGTCATTACACAATACACATTATAATGCTGTGATGTCACTTTAAGTGCCACAACGTCATCTTACAGAATCTTGCAATTTGCAGTTTAGAGAGGGGTATTTACAATTCGCAGCCAGAGAACTCCAGGGCCTCCTCAAACTACAAAACTTAAGATTCCACAAGATGCTGCCAGGGCACTTCAAGCGAATCAAAATGCTACAATTATGTGATATGAAAAGGTCCCAATGGTAGGGGCAGTTAACACTATGTCTACTTCTGGACTCTTGACTTGCAGTTCCTCTAATAAGCCAGAGTCTGGGCCCAGGACTTGAAACTAGCTTACCAAATCTGTTCACATACAGTTGTAAGCATTTCTGCGTCACCAAGGTTCTGGTTACTTCAGCTGTTTTTACTTGGAAGATTATGGCTAACCCTGACATTAGGCTTCAGTGACTTCAGGTGGCAGAGGCTGGGAAGAACAGGAAGGTGTTTGAAGAAAGAATTATGTGCAGTGTGACCTGCCTTGTACCCCTTAATCTCATCTGCTGCCTATAATTATGATAGAATATAGGGGCATGGAGGATGCTCTCCCATCATCAATGTTTAAATAAGATTCAGTGCCAGACAAGTTGATTTTCACACATGGAATGGAAGAGGCAACATCTTTTTTGCCACAGGCAAAAAGTACTACAATATGGTCAAAGCAAGCTGTATAAGGATGTATGTGTGTGTAAGCATGACCACAGGACAAATTCAACCATAAACAGAACAATGCTATGATAGATAAATGGATAGAACAATATTGTGACCAAAGCTTTCAGCACTATTCCAAAAATCACTTTCTAGAAATGTGTTAGTGAAATCACAGTGCCTTACTAAGGCATACATGCCATTTCCTTGTAAAATTTTGATATTTATGATCTCATTTTCCTGGTGTTTTGTTTGTTAACAATTTAGTAACACTTCCTTACTATAAACATTATAATATGCATTTTCCTTCACTGTGCAGTAACTTTGTTGTTGTTTTCCAGTTGGTGATTCCAGACCTGACCATCTATCACTCCATTTCACTACTTTATTTGATTTCTGCCGGCTTGCCACCTTCAATTATTTGCCCATATGGAGAGAGAATTCTTTTTATGCTGTCCTATTCTATTACATTGGCTATGTTTCTCCATCCCATCTCTGATCAAACATTCAGAGGCACCAATCCTATATGGCACTAATGGAACATAAGGTTGTGCAAGCATATTTACATGGAGCTTCTGTTCTACCATCAGTGCAACTTCATGATCTCCCTAATGTATCTGGGAGAATATCTCCTCTTTTCTCCTAGCTGAACTGTAACCAGATGCTGCCCGTTAAATGTGATGAGGAGATAGATCAGTACTGTGAAATTGTATTGAGTGGGGAAAGGAGTTTTGTTTAAGGAAGTTCTGAATATTTCATTTTGCAACAAATAAGTGTCACCAACAGGATTTGGGCCACTGTCTCCAGGGGAAAAGGTGGGTGTTGAGAAAATAGTAGACCGCAATGAAAGACAAACAGAAAGTAATGAACATTCACATCCTCTAGATCAGCCAAGGAAAGTTATTTTAGGAGCTGCTGAAGTCAACAGGTGTTTTCTTGTTTTCCTAATAACTGTCTTGGACTATTCTCTTTCTGTAATTTTTTATGTAATTTTATATAATTTTTATACATGTCCCCTCCCCTATTCTCACTAAGAAATTCAGCTAATAAACTGGAGGCTCAAATTTTGCTGGTTGCAATAAGATCTGCTTCTCAGTATATAATACATTTGTGTGTGTTTGTTTGTTTTTGCTCCTGTGCATAAGCAAAATGACCAACAGTTGCAGGGGAGGGGGAGGGTCAGCAGAAGCAACACTATATACATCAGCAAAATCTGTATAGAAAAAAACCTTAAAAATGAAAAATCATTGAAAAATGAATAAAAAGTTTCATAATTTCATCCCATAATTTTATTTAAAAAATATTATTTACACACAAGAATGAAATAAGCAAAAAAAAAAATTACATCCTCAATATATACACACACACTGAAGAGTGGCAGTATATGCCATTATACCCAATTTATTAAGCTATGTTGATGGTCATAGAAGAGAACTGGCAAAGGAAGTCGGCAAATGACATCATCATCATCCTGCTACAGTGCTTCAGCCCTATGGGTACTGATTCCATTATAACACTGATGCTACATTATTAAAGCTAAGCAGATCTATGTTGATTCAGTGCTTGGATGTGAGACAGCCCATGAATTTCATACCAGCTGATCTGAAAGGAAAAACAGGTATCAGCATAACTACTCAACTAAAATAGCTTTGTGATTTTTTTAAAAAGTGTATCTTCAAGAGAATCACGCCATCTGCTTTTGCATCAAAATAGATAGATGATCCCAGGAAGGCTGAAGAACACATTGCCACCCTGTTGCCATCCAACTGCATCTGCCAAGTGAAATATGTTTATTAAATAAGCTTTAATGAAAATAAGTGAAGAAAGGAGAGGGGAACCCAATTGGAATGAATAATATCTTGCAAAAAAAAACAAACACTGAAGGCCACAAGATGCCAATAGGGAAACTTGTTTAAGATGCAGGCAATATTACATTTCCATTTGTAATGTTAATCCATTTTACTTCAACAATCATGCACTGTCTAAGCACTGGGACAGCCTGCCTCAGTTCTCATGCACTAGGTGACCTTCTTGTCATTTCAATCAATGCAACAATTTAAAGTCTTGATTAAGCATTATCTGAGTTCAAGCTAAACGGGGCAAGAAGAATAAATACATAGCAAAGCTACTATAATTTTTGCCCATGATCTTGCAGATTTAATCTCAATGGCTGCCACAGCATGGGGCCCTTCCAAAATTTATGAACTATATTATGAATGAAATTTAGGAAATATCATTTCTGAAACACAAACTTTATCTCCAAACTCCGGATCCTTAAGCATGTTGACGAGCAAGCAAGTCCCACTGATGGGTGCATCTATATATTAGTAAATCTCTCTACTCCTTCACTATCAATAGGCACATAGATCCAAAGCTCTGCCTTAGAATAGGGCAGGCAACATGGCTCTCTCCAGATGTCCTGGACTACAGTCCCCATAATCCCTGGCATTTGCCATACACTCTCAGGCTTATGGGAATTGCAATCCCAAACATCTGGAGGTCATTGTAGGCATTGCCTACAATGCCTTAGACCGCAGCATAAGAAGAAGGGTGGAATCTCTTTTTATCCCAAAATAGTGGGGCACATACAACAACTGTAGCTTTGAATGACTCTTTTCCATCACCTGCTTTTACAAATGTCACTTAGTGGTGTGCTGTGTTTTTTTATCTGATATGTTTTAAATTATTTTAATTTTTTAAACTATCTGCTTTGAATAATATTGTTACTTGCTCATTATCAGAAGACACAGTATGTTTGAAGTAAGTACTCGTGTTTTTTACCAACAGGGAACACCATCACATTCTCCCTGTTCTCAGGTGTATCTCTGCAGTGCACACACACTTTGTCATTCTGATTTTTTTTTCACTTCTCAAAATGCATATTAAAGCCACTCTTTTCTTATGACAGAGATATTAAGTGGTTAAAATGTACTTACAGATTTTGTAAATCAGCTTTCACCATCCAAGGACTCTCCAGATGTGTTAGACTACAGCATCCAGCATCCCATCAGCTGCAGGCTGGTAGTGATGTGAGCTGTAGTCTAAACCATCTGGAGGGTACCATGCTGGGAAAGGTTGGTATAGCAATAGAAAGAATCTCCAGAAATGAATGACTGAAAAATACATTTATTGAGCTTAGCAAAACCCTGACAATAAAAATCCTGGACTGATGGGAATTTTTGCACTCTGAGGATTATTTTGTACAAAATTTGCATGTGGCTTTCTTGAGACAAAAACATTTTCTGCACAAAAAATAGTAGCCATGATCCTGAACCAGAAATGCAGCCATGATATCATGACTGCCTCTTGATCTGACCTCCCATACCCACCTTACAATCCAGGCAGCTGCGATACGGAACATAGTCCTCAGTAATGGTAAGCAGGTTGCTAAAGGACAATGCATCCACCCCCCCTTCTATCAGCAAGCAGCAATGCAATGAGGAGTTGCAACAGGAGTTCCCTGCTTCTGCTCGTTGCAGCACTGCTCACTGGTGGGAGAGGGCTGGATGCAACAACCTTCAGCATGTGACTCACCAGAACCACAGTCCCCCATCCTTTGATGTGACTGCCTGAGTTTTAAGGTGGATTTCAGGGCCATTAACAAACATAGCAATGGTGCCACAATCATAAACATTAATACTAAAATGTTACAAGGTGATAAGCCTAGATCATGACATCTTAACTGCCTAACAGTAGGCCAGCCAATATTTCTGTACAGAAGTACTGTTTTCTGTGAAGTAAATGTCATTTCCTACGAAGAAGTTTTCTGTGCAAATGTTCTATGTGCAAATTTTGCACAGAATAAATCCTGATCTGTAAGTCGTCTTCAAAATCTACAGTTTTCAAAGTCCATCTCATAGTAGGAAGAAAATGACTAAATTCCTTCTCACTTCATTCATGAATGAAATTACACCCCCCCAAAAAAAATAAAACCCCATCCACATGCTGCTATAGATCAATGAAAAATTATAATTATGTATTAATATGCCAGAGGTTCATATAATTCAAGACTATGGATATTTACTTGGAAGAAATAGCAGCTACCTACTCTGTCAGCTAGTCTCCCAAGGATGGTGCAAAAGTCTTCCCAGCCTGCTATATGAGGGTCTTCCACCAAAAATGAATTTTGGATTTTTATTATGTACAAAGAATGCTCTCTACCACTCAGCCATAATCCAAATCTCATAGGACCCCATTCCAGAAGAAGAGCACACAGTATAACACAGACTCTCCTCCCAGAGATTGGAGGGGCCAGGTGAGTGACCAGCTCTCAGATTGGGGGTGCCTGGCCGGAGTGAGAATAGGGACACTTATTAATGTTATCAAAGACAGTGTAGACACTCTTTCTTTGCTGTCAAAGACACAGTTTCTAGACTGGGACGAAGCAGACCTTCAGCAGCCTGAATCTGGACACTTGATTGGAGCAGTTCAGTAACCAGAGAAGTGACTTTTTATAAGCCTTCATTTTTTATACTGTGGTATCCTAGAAAAGAGCAATTGCCACTGGCTATAAACTAAGAGGACACAAGACAGCTTTAGATCTCTAGGAAATTTTTCATTCACAGACACATCAAAATCTAATATCATAGGGCTGTGTGTGTACACATGTGCACATATCACGTGTGCGTTTTCATTACTAATTGGAATCCATAAAGCTCTCATATACAAACTCCCATTAGTGCAAGTTGGGACTAATTATACTGAAATCAAAGGAGCCAAACTGCAAATATATGTTCACCTTGTAGATGGTTTGACCATGGAGGAAATTGGATTCTAGACTAGGAGACAAAGACACTAAGTATATACCATATTTGCTGGTGTATAAGATGTACTTTTTCTCCTAAAAAATGCCTTCTGAAAATGGGATGCATCTTATACACTAGTAAATACAGTAACTCCTGCTGGACCTAAATACAAAGGAACGGGGGAGGGAGCAAAAGGAGTGCTCAGGCTGAACACTGAGAAGGGTCAGGATTTGCATCTTTATGGATCTTGTTGCATTCTATCCCACTCCCAGAACTTTCTAAATGCACTTAATAAACTGATTATATATCACTCTTTCATTTCATCTGAGGAAGTGGATTCATTTCCAGAAAAGCTCATACAGTCCTAAAATAAATCAGTCTTAAAGGTAATGCTAGATTTCTTCCACACAGACCCATTCATCTCTTTTTTATCATGCAACAGCCTAGCACAGCTACTTTGAAAACTACTCCAAAGAATTGACTTAGAGTGGGCTTGAAAGTGGAAAAACATCAGCAGCCCCTTTAAGAGAAAAGGAGCCCACCTTACTGCAGCCCCTCTCTCCTTCCTCCCATTCACCCCTCCCAGCAAGGTCTTTGTCCTGGAGCCAATCACCGTTGGGACAGGGGGGAGTAAAGAATGTGGCACAGGGCATTTTCCCAGCCCCCCCACCAACAGTTGGTGGGCTCCTGCTCAGCCGAGGTGTTCAAACAGAGCCTAAGAGCAGAGATGGGGAGATAGCGGGGGAGGATGAGTGAGGTGAGGTACTTGCAAAACCCTGTTGGTTTCCATTCTTGTGGGGGGGAGTGGAATGGAGGCATGCTTTCTTCACTCTCCAGCCTGAAGGGGAGGTTTGGTTTCTTCCAGAGGAGCTGCTTGCTCCTTTTCCTGCTTGCAGGATGGGGGCTGTTGTGCCTTTTTTCTGCCCCAGCCTCCACCGCCTTGCGGGGGGGGGAGAAAATGAGGCAAGAAGATGAGGGCCTAGAAAGAAGAGAAGCAGTCTCCAGATACTTTGAGCCCCCTCTTTTCACTGCCTCACCACCCCTTTTTCTGCACAGGGCTCAGCAGCTCCTGTCTTCACTTCCCTTTCCCAGTTGCTGTTCTTAAGTGCCTGCAACTCAGCTTTGGTTTGTGGCAGTTTTCTTGGCAAGATTTGTTCAGAGGGGGGTTGCCATGGCTTGCCTCTGAAGCTGAGAGAATAGGATTTGCCCACGGGGAACCCTCAAAAGGAAAAGAGGGAAAGGGGGAATCCTTGTGCCACCCCTCCTTTCACTCCCCCCTTCCTATGTATTTTGCCTTGGCCAGGTACTAAAAAATCTTTTCCTAAAAAATAATGTCTGAAAATGGGGTGTGTCTTATAGGCAAGTGTGTCTAATATGCCAGCAAATACGGTACCTCAGATTCATGGTACAATGTTATTGGGATATAGCCTCCAGTCTCAGCAGCTTTGCAGATACTAATAAGGATACAACATAGGAAAAAGGTCAGATTCGGATAACACAACAAGAATCAATATATAGTGTCCTTGCAACTTCCTTTGACTTATGTGTACATTGCAGCAGCAGATTTAATATTATGCATTTTATTCATATTCACTTTGTCAAATATCTCTTGTAAAAAGAGTGTTAATCCCAAATTGCATTTATTCTGATAGAGAAGGGAAATTATTTGAAGAAGTGATACATATAGTTAACAGTATCTCAAAGAACTGAGCAATCTCTGTTCCTATGGGTTTACTATTAATTCATAATGAGCACATGTTCTCCAGAGCTTTTTAATTACACAGAGTCATGGAAGAAAAGCACGGATGGTGCAGAATCACAAACCTCTTCACATTATATCTGGAACGAGTATTATTTTATTCATATAAATCCCATCTTTTTCCTAATAATGGGACTCAAGGCATATTACAAGAAATTAAAAACAATACAAATGAAAAACTTGTACAAAATGTCAGTAAAAAGATAAATATAGATTTTTTTTAAAAAATTAAACAGTCCCATTTGTTGAAAGAGACAAATATTCCAGGCCAGCTTTAGTGGGAAGCCATTTTGAGGAGGAAGTAGGCAGTAATTCACCAGGCACCATGAACATCTCTTAAAGAAGGATTTTGTTATTCATGGAAACGCACAAGATTCCTTCATGAACTCCTCTGAACTCTAAATTAGGACACTAGTAGCCCAGTGTTCAAATCTGAGCCTATGAGATGATAGTTGCTGATCCCTTCCTCCCTTCTTGTTTGCTTGCTGAATCTATATATCAATATCTTAAACTATTCCCTCAACTATACATCAAAGATAGTAAGACTGTGAGCTCTATCAAATTATGCTGGACAAACAATTTTACTCACTTTCTGTGTGTTTTCTAAACTTCCTGTGCTTTAAGGGGATTTTGAAAAGGATCAAATAATATCTAATAATATAGGAAAAAATATAGACTTTCCTTCTGAAAGGACGTTAAGGCCAGATGGTCAGTTGCCCAGCTCACATCAGTGTATTTATAATAATAAAAGAGAATGTCTCAGTGTCGTTGACATTTGTATATCACCAACACACCATGCTAGATACCTTAAAATTTGACAGAGTGATTTTGTTTGTTTGCTTGTTTGTTTCTTCCACTTTGGAGTTGAAATTCTAGGAGGGCTTCCAGAAAACAAGAGATTGGGAGCCTACCACAAATCATGGGGATTTTTTAAGCGCTAGTAAAAAAAGGAAAGAACTGTTTGAGACATTGCTGCTATGATTCCTGAGGCAGAGAAAAGGGTGAGAAAAGATGTGAGTCTAAGGAATTATTGCTAAGGTTCTGAAAGTTCAAAATGGGGTGGAAAAATAGGAGACAGGACTCTAAGGCACCCTGGGTAAGACTCTTGGACTTAAAATTGAAAGAACAAGAATATGAGGACCACGTGCACCCCTTTCGGTATATTATATACAAATGTTGACAATGTTAACTACTTCAGCTAGTTTTTACTGTTCTCCCCCAGATGTATAACTGCTGGTATTTTGCTCGCTTAATTTCCAGCTGGAACAATTCAGAAATCCTTCTGAAATCCAATTCAGAAATATCCTCTGAAGATGCCAGCTACAGATGCAGGCGAAACGTCAGGAGAAAATAATAACAGAACACAGCCTCAAAACCCAGAAAACCCACAACAACCAATTCAGAAATCACTCACATGCATTCTTCCCCTCCTCTTCCAATGGCATCTAGCTATTGGATGCATATATACTTACACTTAGTTTATATCTTCTGGACTACCCTTTATATCATACTAGCATATTTACCTGGTGTTGCCCAGGATTTTATTTTCTCATAAGTAATACTTGTTAGAAATACCTTAGGAATTACCTTACCTTACCTTAAGAATTAGATGCACATGAAATACACAGTTCTCTAATTCCTCAAACTGTCTTGTCCAGTACGTGTAACTTTTGCCCATATTTCCCAATCCAATCTGTATTCAGAGTTATTAACATACACAGGTTGGGTTCCTGAGGGAAATACACTGGCCTCCTCTTTGCTGCTAGGCCTCATCTCCATAGCAACTGGCTGGCAGCCCAACGCTCTCTGGCAGAGAATTCTGAAGGCCCTTCCCAAAACTGCAAATCCTAGGATCCCATAGAATTTTCTCAGGCAGCCAATCAAATGAGGTCTTCTTGCCTGACACAGCTAATCATATGAAGTCTACTCTGTCTGACACAGACAAACTTTATCTTTTATATATTAGATATAAAGAGTAACCAGATCTAGTGTAATTAGTTGCACAAGAATGAAGATCTGCATATGACTCCATATTGGATCTAACAGTTAAATGAACGACTGCATTAGCATTTGCACTGGGTCTTTTATCTCCAATATATGCTACTTCCTCACTCACATGAAAAGAGACAACCATATGTATTTCAAAGATTATATTTTCCAAAACATTAACAAAAATGTTAGATATGAGCCCAGACCTCTTCTTCTCACCATAATGTTAATTCCTAAATCCATCTTTTGCCATGGTGCAAGTCTTCCAAATGGTTTCCAGATGTGTTGCACGATAACATTCAACCTTGAAACTCCCCATCAATGTATCCAGAGGACAAGCAACTGAGGAGTTTGTCTTACACTTGCACTTTTCAGTTTCTTCTACATATGGCAATTACTCTTATCAGAACCAATTGAGAGAAATTGGTGCAATATGTTGCGAGACAAATGACCAGATGAAGAAAATCAGATTGTATTAGATTTTGCTACACATCCTTTACCTTCCATGTTTGTAACTCAGAATTCAAGGAAAGCATTTATATTAACTACTCTTTTCATGTTTCAATTTTTTACTTTCTATTTTCTTGCTACGGAACTTCCCCTCCGCCATCTCTGGCTGCAAAACAGGAAATTGCCCACATACCAAATGAAAAGGAACCATGTATAGTCTATAACGTCTCAGAGCAAGATCAAAATGCACTTGCATGAGCATGGAACACATTAATTTAAGTCCTGTCACTGCCAACAGATAGCAGACATAAACCAACCACAATTTAAAATATGGAGAAATTTTACTGGTTTTGATACAGTCCCTGGAAACAGAAACAGCAATACTGATCCAAGGCAGTTTTAGATCACTGCAAGTTTAAATACCACAAACAAGTGTCCATTATCTGCAATGATGTGTATATACTTCTTTCTTCTCTGCGGGAAAAAAATGGTAGCTTCAGACAGGGTGAGATTTAGTAGTGTTACATACACCCTAACATTTTACAGATGATAACTGGGACACACATAGTCAAACAACATCAGAATTTGGTCAAGATCACAAAAGTTATTAATGAGGATGAACAAACTAGGAGAAACTTCAGCAGTTTGATTTTGTCTAAATCTACTCAGAAGGACAAGATTCTTCCCCTCCTCTCTTCTGCCCCCTGTTGAGCTAACTGCAAACTGCTTTTGCAATCTGTACTCAGTTTGCAGCAATTGAAGTAAGCTGTGGACAGAGGGGGAAAGTGGGAGCAAGAGGGAGAAACTGAGATGTTTTAAAAACAGTTGAGGAAGTGTGACAACAGAAGATTAATCAGGACTATCCATGCAAAATTGGGACAGTTGGAGCACCCAAAGTTATCCAGTTGGACTCCAAGTCTCAGAGTTCCCCAGCCAGTGGCCATGGTGGGTGAGGGATTCGTGGAGCTTTGGCCTGAAAAAGGAGCCTTCTTGGCATAGGCACCAACTGTCTATTGTCAGGCAGAGGAGTGCCAAGATATTCAGCAGGCAAATGGATACAGCTTAGCAGTCCAATAAAGCTTGCCTGGTCAGAGTGAGGCCAAAGCAAAGTCAAGTGTCAATCCAAAGATCAGGAATCCAGCAAGCAGTAAGGTCAGACAGTCCAAAGGTCAGAGAAGACAGTCAGACAGCAAGCAGGGACTCTGTAATACACATGAAAGCAAAGGCCAACAAACACATGGGTTGTTTCTGGTGTTGGGTCACCACCCTCTGTTTTCCTTAAGAAGGCTGGAGCCAGCTGGCTATCATCCCAGCCTGATTAGCTCCTGGTGTGCTTGCATCTGCTTGTCCTCCTTTGAGGCTGCTGTTCACTTGGAGAAACTAACTCCTGCCCCATGACACTTTCTAAGGTCTCTTAATTTAGAATGGAGAAATGATACCACCGGAATATATTAACATCTAGTGCTTCAGGGCCAATTTGGCTTGAGGGAAGCTCCCTTTACATTTTTTAAAAGACAAAGAAGGTCTATCTACTGATCTCATGTTGTCTGATTAATAAGAGTGCATGCAAAGCCAGCCTTGCTCTTGGGGAAAACTTTGTACCCTTGATTTTAGTTAATTTCCTAGAGATAATATTTATATAATATCAGCACGATGCCTCCAGGAAAGAAGTAAGTCTGCACCTTTGATTATTTCTAACACACTGCGCACTTTTACATTGGAGTCAATCGTACTGAAACGTATTCAGACTGATTTCCAAGTCAACAGACAGAGGATATATGTATTTTATTACATTTATATCTCACTTTTCCACAAAATGGCCTGGCATCTGCAACCAATAATGAGTCAAGCAATAAAAGTTGTAGTTGATTAATTAGGAGTTACCTATTTTAATCAGTGAGCCTAGGAATAAAAAGCACTTTTTAAAAAAAATCTTATAAGGCTACTTTGGGACATTGTGCTGTTATAATAAAGAATTAAAAAGAAAGGTAAAAGTCTTTCCTTCTAATGAGAGTACAGTTTTACTTGTTGAATTGTGGTTGTATTTATGAAAATCTGTTGAAATGAAATTGTTCAATTAATCATTTAAAAGGCAAATGACTGTTTAACTGGCAGACAGATCTAAAAACAAAGAGAAGGCAAGGTGCTCTCTAATTCAAAATGGAGTGGCAAGTTGGGGCACAAATAAATGACGTCCTTGGAAATGATGCCACATGGGTACTATCCTACAAAAGCCAAGATAATTCCTGCAGCCAGATGTCACCCACAGCAATACAAAGGGCAGAGTCACAACTGCTGACCTCGGAACCGGTATGAACTTCCTTGAGAGGCACGCTTTTCTTTCTTCAACTTCAAATCAAGCTGAGGCTTCAAAATCTGGCTCATATGAGAAGCAACTGGCTTTGTTTAACAAACTAAGGAGTTTCCTTTCACAATGGTTCTTATGAGAAGGGAAAGTTGTGTGTGTGTGTGTGTGTGTGTGTGTGTGTGTGCACCTCCAAGTCACCTATCAACTTATGACAACCCCATGAATTTCATAGGTTTGGAATACTTACAAGTAGTTTTGCTAGTTTCTTCCTCTGAAATATAGCCTACAGCACCTTGTATCCATTGGTGGTCTCCCATCCAAGTACAAGCTTTCAGAATCAGACAGGATCTGGCACCTTTAGGATATTTAGACCCTTCTTCAACACCCTACTTTTTTGATGAAGTTTTAGGGGCAGTCCACTCACCCACCTCATCAAATTAATATTGTTCCTTCAAGGTTTCCACCAATTTATGCAAGAAATATGAAAACAGTAGTTCACAAGTTCCAATCTGTACATCAGACTTGGAGACACAAACATGGCTGGGTCAACTGCTATTAAAATTCACAAAGATTGGCTTCCAGAAGCATCACTAGCAGGAATCTGCCTCACTCTTATTTCTGAAGCTCCAGGTGTATTGATGGGAAGAGATAAGCAATAAAAAGGCTGCCCATACTTTCGAACATCCTTGAGAGGTTGTTGCTCTTTCTGGGAATCTTAGTGAGCTGCCAGCACAGATCACATTTTATGTCCAGAAAACTATCCATCATCCTGAAATGCATGGTATTCACTATCAAACTTGATATGTGTCTGTTCGGAAGTGGGGAGGGGAGATAACACAGCAGAAGCACCTTGGAAATTGGAAATTGCCACAATTTCTCATTGCTTAGGAAGACAGCACACATACACAAAAGAAGATTATCAGAAATCCTTGTGTAATCCCTAGGTGTGCAGTTGTGGAAAAAAAGGGACATTATTCATTGCTCAGTAATCTATATTTTGTGATTAGTGTACATAAAATACTGACAGACTGTGGAGTGAAATGAGGGACAACAAAACTGGCAAAGAATAATAACAAAATGTTATAACAAGAAAAAAGAGGAATCCACACCTATGTTTTAGCGCAGGTTCCACCTGAATTGTTTGTGTCTGACACAGGAAGCACTCAGTAAATGACTTTTGACACTTTTTGAAATCTCCCACAATGGTGGAGGTGCCAAATGCCAGAACCCCACTCCCCTTTTTTTTAGTTCAGCTGTCCTGTCCCCATCCCAAGACCCAGACAGGACCTTTCCCAACAGCCACAATACAGAGACAAGAGAAAGGCAAGGCTTAATGGCAGAGCCCAGGAGTCTCAAAGTCTTTATATAGTAAGGATTCACTAATCCGGCAAACAGCTGGGAGAGGCTCTCAGAAACTAATACTAAGATTTAAATATGAATTTATACAATCTTATATATGTATTCTACAGAAAATTAGTAACAGAAAACACTAATACTCCCCTAAATTAAACTAATAAAATTAACCTCTCATTCTATTTTAATAATAACAATTTACCATCATGCGAAACATCAGTTATTAATTCCTCCAACCTCTTCTCCTTCTTTCTAACTTTTCCAGCTGGGTATCCCATAGAATAAAATTCCATTTCATTATAGAGATTTCTTTGTTCATTTTTTTCCCTTTGAGTTTTCTTTAACTATTTCCCTGTTATACCCCTTCTCATAATAATGTCCTTTATAATTATGTAACCATCCAGCCCACATATGAATCAATTTTAATATCATTTTGAACAGTTTCTTAGGGCCTTCCCACACTACACTGTTACAGTGCTATTAGTCTACTTTCAACATCCTATGGAATCCTTGGGTTGGCAGTTTACGGAGGGGCATTTAGAATTCTTAGCCAGAGAGATCTTGGGCCTCAGTACACTACAAACCCCAGAATCCCACAGGATGTTGAAAGTGGAATAATAGCACTATAACAGTGTACTGCCCTTAGATTTCAAATACCCTCCTACAAAACCTTGTTTCATAACAACTTCCTAAATGGTTGCCATTAGGGTAAACTTGAACATCAAACAACAAAATAGCTTCTACAATCCAGTAAGTCCAGGTGTTATTTCTTTATCCCTTCATATTTTAAATTTAACCTTTAAAGAAAAAAACTGAAAAAAATCAAGCCGCACTCATGAAACTCCCTAAGACCCAAGAAGAAAACATCCTTCCATGACACACCCTCCTACTGATCTTATGGTCATTTTCCTCTTCTTTCCCCACTTCCAGCAATCTAACTGAAAACCAAATACCTTCAATGTCTTTCCAAGCCATCCCTCCCCCCACAATACTCTTCTTTCCAATGATATTATTGTAAATCTCAGCATTTCTCCTTTCATTATCTCAAATGTTCCTCAGAAAAAACATCCAACATCTCTTCTGGTCTTCCATGCCTCCATTGTTAATCCTCTGTCGATTATTTTCAATAAATCCAGTATTCTCCTGGCTCTGGGATCACTTCTGAATCCAAATCACATTGGTCTGGCTGCAAGTCAACAAGCATAATTTTCTCTCCAGACATTAAGGCATCAGGCTGTGATACCTCTTCTACATCTGATTCTCTGATTTCCATCATATCATCAAATAATCTAAAGTTCTTAAGAACATTTTTCAGCAATTCAGCTTCCCCCAAGATCTCCTGCCAAACTGTTGGATCACATTCATATTCTAGGGGTTGAATCTTTTGCCATTCTTTTGGCTTCACAACAAACGTGCAAATAAAGGGTTAACACCTTTGTCTCCACAGCAACTCCTCCACTCTACCTGGTTATTTAATTTCTCTTCATTCTTCAGGTTGCTTTCAATGGGATACCTCTCCCAGGCAAAACAAATCCACTTCTCCCTAACAAAGTGATCTCTTTTGTTAGTCTGTGTTTTGCATATGGAACACTTTAAAAAACAACCTTCCAACTTTAAGAAGTACCTTTCCAGCTTTTAATATTATTATATCCTCTGTCCAGTTAAAATAGGTTTTTTTTAAATTCACACAATTATTAAACTTTCTGCTTTCAAAATACAATCTTAAAAGTATTAATTATCGTTCTTAAAGTTACTCCTATTAGTACAGAACACAGGAAACTCACTGAGGCATTGATGTCACTGCTGAATCAAAGATCTTTTTTGGTTCAAAGAATTCCAGATATTATAAAGAAGTACTTAATAAAGTGAGATTAAAGCCTAGTGTCCTTTATTGGCTCACCTACAGCAGCATGAGCTTGATGGAATTTTTGTGCATGCACACTCACACTGCTTACATTCAATCCCTATGGTCCCTGCAAGCTTAGCAAGGATGCTGGACCTGCCATGAGTGATCTCTACACTCTCCCCTTCTCCAGGGAGAGAATCACCAGCCAGAACTTGCCTCGAAGCCAGTGATCATCTCCACTGCTGCTTTTCATGAAGAGCTTTCAGCCCACCGTGATTTAACCGAGAAGTCCTCTCCAGATGTTTCTGAACTGCAATTCCCATAGACCTACCAGCATAGCCAATGGGGCAAATGCTGGGCCCTGAAGTCCAAAACCATCCGCAGGAGCTCACAACTACCACACCTGAGCTATGCAAATGAGCAACAATATATGGTTCTGTTTCTTTCATTGGTTTCCAAGTTCTGTAACTGAAAAGCAAAACAGGCGCTGACAAGGTATGTGCAACATTTAGAACAGAGGTGGAAATCATCCAGATGTTGTCGAACTGCACTTCCAATGTCCCTCACTATTGGCTATGCTGACTAAGGACTGCTGAGGGGGGGGCATGCTTCCCACCACTGATATGGAAGTATCGCTGGACCAGGGAAATGAATCAGATTGCACCACCGATGAGTTCTTTCAGTGCAAATATAGTTAGAAAATGTATTTCGGAATAAACAGGATACCAATATCACATTAAAAACATGAAAAATATCTGACAATGACACCTGCTTCAAAGGGCGTTTGGTTCAAAAAGTTGCTATGTTTACTGAATTTCACTGGCACATCACTAGCAAAGATTTTTAGGTCTCTCTGACATCCTTCTCAAATTTCAATATTTTGTCTGTTCTTTCATCTCTCAAACGAAGTTGCTCTGTTTTGCCAGTGTTGTGGGCTATGTGACCTCATTAAGTTTCAAAGCAACAGAGGAGACATCTATGACGATATACTGAACTCAGAGACTGTGGTGACCAGAGAAATAAAGAATGGGTAAATAGTAGGAGAGCTTGTTTTTGGAGAAAGGTCCCTGATCAGAAATAGGTTAAAGAGAGTTTGAAAGATTCAAACAACATAGTCTGAACAAAATGGCAAAAAATAAGACAACCACTTAGGACTTTTACCCAGATGGGAAACACAAAGATTACTGAAAGTGTCACCAAGCACAGATGTCTTCATCTCCCACAGTCCAAGTCAATTTTAGAGTCTTTCTTTAAAAAAACAAAAACAAAACAACCCTCTCTACATTAAAAAAAAAAGTCATGGGTGTGAGAGAGAAAATGTTAACCTTTTATATGGGGTTCCATGCTGCTCTTATATCTAGATCCAGACATTGTAGAGATAAGGCAAATGGGGTGTGGGGGAGCGGCAAATGCTAACACTGTATTTCTTCTTAAGCCAGCAGAATGGGGAGAGGCAAGCTTGGAATGTCTGATGCACGCAGAGCTGCAGCACTCAGAGTCTTACAAAGGCTGCATCTGTGTTCTCGAAAAGAGTAAATGATCCAGTCCAGTTCAGTCCAATGATCTAATCATGTTGAACAGAATATAGTCACCCACACCCAACAAATCACACAGTGCAGAGAAGAGGGCAACAGTATCTTCTCTGGGAGGTTTCCTTTGCTCCTTGGAAGCATATTAGCCATTCACGCACAGTACAGGCCATTCAAACTACTGTTTGAGGCCAAGGGTTTTTCGCTGTGACTTGAAACAGACATAAAACTGACAAAGCAGATAAAAATGGTAGCCTCCCAGCTCCAGGGTTTCCTGGATGAAGTAGATTATCTCGATCCATTTCAGTCTGGTTTCAGTCACCAGGACAGAGACTGCTTTGGTTGCCTCAGTGGATGAAGGCTTTTGAAAATCAACCACGGGCTAAAGATTATCTACTAGTAATCTGGAGTAGTTTTAATCAGCATTGCTCTAACTGCTACGATGAATGCACAGGGTAAGTTACACAATAGGCTATGAAAACGTGTATTATACTGAACTGTATCTCTTGGGCTAGCCAAGCATGTTCAGTGCAAAGATGAACATTTCACCATACAATACCATATGCATTGGCAAAGCTGACACATACCACCATACACAAGAGCTTTAGATATTATTGGTCTGTTGCTGACAAGTTTGCTGTTATGTTGAAACAGCAAACTTGTCAGGAACAGACCAATGCACTTTAAAATTTTACAATACGTTTTAAAAACTCTGTCCTTTTTAATTCAAGATTATGAATTACCTCCTCAAAGTCAATTTATCTTGTAAGTTCCCACATGACAGGTAAAACAGTCAAGTGGCTTGGCCACTTTTGTTCTCTAGATATGTGTGAACTTACCTATATTTTGAATGTGTAAATCCTACTAGGAACACTGTGTCCTCCTATTTATTCAGTTTTCCTTTGTGCGTCTGCCTCTAACATCTGTCTCTCTCAAAGAACTCTGGGAATGATAGTTCTTGAGGCAAAATGCTACAGAGAAAAGCTGTCTGTTACACAGCTAGTTTCAAAGAGAAAGACTTCACACAGCTATGTGCTGTGCTTTGCTTTGCAGAGGACAGACCTCTGTTTGAAGGGCCGCCCAGTCCAAGCCCAGTTTACAGGTAAACTGCCATTTAAAAAAGAGGAATGTAGACCTTGATGTTGTCCATCATCAGTTATTATCTAGAGAGAAGGCTGAAAAGACACATAGGTCACTTAGTGTAGGCTTCCCACAGTGCATTTTAATTTGTAGTATCAATTTGTAGTGTTAGTAGTTACAGTGGTATAAAACTGTTTGAAGGAAATTTAAACACTAAAATCACATAAAGCACATACCAAAACAAATATAAAAAACCAGAACAATAACCACAGAACATAATATCTAAAGCCAACAGGAACGTAATATTTAAAACAAACAACATTTAAGAGGCCAGGCTAATTTCAAAGTAACCAGGTCAAAGAGAAGCACGAATTTTGTGGCATTCTGATTTTGCAGCTATGCATGTAAAATCTATACCCTCACCTTACCCCTTTCTTTTAGTGATACATTTCCTGTTTTCTTACGATACATATGTGGCTACCATAGAAAGATTCCACCAACTTCATAAGTGTAGGACAACATTCTATGGTTTTAGCCAAGTTTATACGCATTCTTAAATTTCCTATAGTAGCAGGGACTTAATCTCATAGTAGACTACCTAATTCATAGCATAATGACTCTGATGTGGTAAGAACCTTAAACTAATAGCTGCAGCGAGCTCTCCATTAAAGTGCGGGACACTTCACAGTAGTGACTCCATTCATCAACAAGATTTGTTTGCTAAATCTCAAGTAATCATGGTAACATTGATTACTGTACCTTCTACTATTTTTCTTGTTTTAGCTCCGTGTACCAATGGGAAACATATGCCCAAAACATCACTAACTCATCCAGCAGAATCACTTTCTTTTCTTCCTCTTGCTTTGTAAACTGCCTAAGCGTTGAGCTTGTGCTGCCACATATATGACAGTGAGAATGATGAGACTAGCAGGAGGCACCTACCAACAAGAATAATTTCAAAATTTACTCTGCTAATACAAGCAACCTTTCAAAGTGTAGATAGAATGTCAGATGGTATTTTGTCATGTATTTATTTGAACCAGAGGCCTATGAGCAACATGATGAAGAGACGAGACAGTATAACATGCATCACTGGTAGATGTAAAAAAAAAAAAAAGTTACCAGTGGTAGAGAAAATTTCTTCTTCGACACAAGAAGAGAGGATGATGAAGGTAATAACTTCAAGCATGAAAGGACTGATTTCTATTACCTCTGTGCACGTCTTCCAAGCAAAGTATGTTTGTTTGTCTGAGAGGCACTGCAGCACCTTGTCATCATTTTATTAAGTTGGGGAAAAAAACTTATGACATTGAGGCATGGTTTTTCCCTTGCAGCTTTTGTCTGGCTCACTAAAGCAGAGATCTGAGAGGGAGAGATCAGAAGTTGGGGAAATGAAAGAGCCTACTGTGCATTTGGAGGATTGCTAGACCTAGCATCTCTTTTTTACTTCATGTTGTGGCTGGCACCATGACTGAGAGGGCCAGAAATCAGAATGTCTGTTCGTTGTTTCTATAGAATCATAGAAATGTAGATTTGGAAGAGACCACAAGGGCCATCCAATCCAACCCCCTGCCATGCAGGAAAAACCCTCAAAGCGCTCCCGACAAGTGGCCATCCAGCCTCCACTTAAAAACCTCCAAAGAAGGAGACTCCACCACACTCCGTGGCAGCACATTCCACTGCCGGACAGCCCTGACTGTCAGGAAATTCTTCCTGAGGTTCAGGTGGAATCTCCCCTCCTGCAGCTTGTATCCATTGCTCCTTGTCCTGGTCTCAAGAGAAGGAGAAAACAAGCCCACTCCCTCCTCAACATGACATCCCTTCAAATATTTAAACATGGCTATCATGTCCCCTCTCAACCTTCTCTTCTGCAGACTAAACAGACCCAGCTCCCTAAGTCAGTCCTCATAGGGCATGGCTTCCAGGCCCCTCACTATTTTGGTTGCCGTCCTCTGGACTTCCTCCAGCTTATCTATATCCTTCTTGAATTGGGGTGCCCAGAACTGGACACAGTATTCAAGATGAGGTCTAACCAAAGCAGAATAAAGTGGTACCAATACCTCCTTCGATCTAGACACCATACTCCTGTTGATGCAACCAAGAATTGCATTGGCTTTCTTGGCTGCCGCATCACACTGCTGACTCATGTTCAGCTTGTAGTCTATTAAGACTCCTAGATCCCTTTCACACGTACTGTTAGCCAGCCACATGTGCCCCATCCTATATTTCTGCATACCATTTTTTCTGCCTATGTGTAGGACCTTACATTTCTCTCTGTTGAAATTCATTTTGTTAGCCTTGGCCCAGCTCTCCAATCTGTCCAGGTCCTTTTGAATTTTGATCCTATCATCTGGCGTATTAGCAACCCCTCCCAATTTTGTGTCATCTGCAAATTTGATCAGCGTGCCCTCTATTCCTTCATCCAAGTCATTAATGAAGATATTGAACAGCACCGGGCCCAGGACAGAACCCTGTGGCATCTCGCTAGTCACTTCCCTCCAGGATGAGAATCTGCCATTGGTGACCACCCTTTGGGTACGGTCAGTCAACCAGTTACAAATCCACCTGACAGTAGCCCTGTCCAGTCCACATCTTACTAGCTTCTTTGCAAGAATGTCATGGGGAACTTTGTCAAAGGCCTTACTGAAATCAAGATATACTATGTCCACAGCATTCCCTTCGTCTATCAAGCAAGTAACTCTATCATAAAAAGAAGATTAATCTGGCATGACTTATTTTTGAGAAATCCATGTTGACTTTTCGTAATTACGGCATTGTTTTCTAAGTAATTAGAAACTGACTGTTTGATGATCCGCTCCAGGATCTTTCCAGGTACTGATGTCAGGCTGACTGGGCGATAATTATTTGGGTCCTCTTTTTTTCCCTTCTTGAAGATGGGGACAACATTTGTTAATTGTTTCAGCGTCTGACTAAAATGCTGAGATGGTCCAAATTAGCCCAATAAATTCTCTATGTTACTTCTTCCCAGAGGCCTTTTGGTTTGCTGTATAACCAATGACACAACCAGCCATGTGACAAGACTCAGAGAACTCTTCCTGCTAGAGTGAATCAGACCCTCTTCATTACTTGATTTCTGCAACATGATGCTCTCCAGTTGTTTTGAACTATATCTCTCGCACCTGAGCACTGATCATTCTGGCTGGGGCCTACGGGAGTTGTAGTCTAAGTCATCTGGAAAGCAATGTGGCAATGAGTCAGGAACATGTCCACAATAATTTTGACATTGTTTACCTTCTTAAAGATGTTCAGGAACTAACTGTGAATGAGGAAAGTAGGCTAACCAAAGGAGTAGAAATAGGTATCATAATTCTGTGTGTGTTACTCAGAGATATTTTTCACTGGGTTTGAGGTGGCTTATTTCCAGACAAACGCTACAAGATTACAGCTTTACTCATATTCACCTCAGACTGCTAAGTGGTTAGGGCCAACCCGGTCAATCAGACTGCTCTGACACAAGTCTGTTCAACCAGGAGAACAGACTATGTACAACCAAAATATGTGAAAATTTTCTCCCCAGTTTCATCAGTACCATTGGGTCAGAAATTCAAAAGGCTGTTTCAGATATGTAAGTGATATATAAATTTAATATTAAGGAGAATAAGTTTGTTAACTGTAACCTGCAAATCATAATGAATGTGATAATTTTGCTGAACCAATTTAAAGAATACAAAATGAAATTTATAGAATACCAAAAAAAAATCATCCCCCCACCTCCACTGCAAAACCTGTTGTATACTAATATCTATATTAGGCCAACTAATAAGGTCACAACACAAACACTTTTGAGTTCTCCAGAACTTTTTATCAAGCAAAATGGTAAAGAAAGCAAGAAATTAGGATGGATAGAAGGGTGCTTGATGTTCTGCCGTGTCCTCTGTATCTGTTTACAGTCTTAAGAGGAAAAGTGGGAGAAGAAATAGACATTCCAGCTGCTGTTACTATGTGCTTTCAAGTCGTTTCTGATTTATGGCAACCCTGAGGTAAACCTACCATGAAGTTTTTTTGGTGAGATTTGTTCAGAGGGGCTTTCCTATAAGGATGAGAGAGGATGACTTGCTCAAGGTCACCCAGTGGGTTTCCATCGCTGAGCAGGCATTACAGACATTCTGTTACCCTGTAAGTTGGGGGTCCCGGGAGGGGCTCCCAAATAACCAAACAACAACAAGCAAAGATGAGGAAATTAGTTGGAGCACTCTCTTGGCTAACGAGAGGCAGGGTAACTTAGCAGGGATCTTGTACCCTGTGTATACAGCGTTGGGTCAGTTGAGCAGACAAAATAGTTCAAACTAGCAATAATAATTATTAAGCAGTTATTAAGAAAAACACAAACACATTTGCTAACTAGAAATAGGAAATAGAGCTTTGGGGGAATGGGTGATACGTCACCAATCTTGCAGTCCTGAAGGAAGCCAATTGAAAAGAAGGAAACCTGGCGTGGCGGCCAAGGGGAGCTTGCAGCAGCAGCAAGGCCGGATGGAAGTTCAATGAAGTCCGAGTGTTCCGAGCGAGAGATCCGAAGAGCTCTCAAAATGGGGGATTTTTATAAGGGAAGGAATGACCGTGGGCTACTCTGGTCCTGGGCAAAAACAATGAGTTTTGGACTGGAGACAATGTCTCCGAAAGGTCAGAATTTACATGATTGAGTTATGGTCCGAATTGACAATAGTATGGCCAGTATGTAGATGCGGCTAGCTCGGCAGTTAAGCACTCAGCTCGCCAGGGTGCCCTCTCGGGGCAGAGGTCTCTTTGCTTTAGTACACATCTGTAATGAGGGTGTCTGTTTCTGGAGGTCCCCTAAAGCAGATCTGGCAGTTTCTGGCTTGCCTTGGTAAACAAAAGTGACTCAGCAGAATAACAGCCATGCCTAGCTTCGCGCTTGTTCAGTGGCCTCACAAACACTTGGCTGGTGGCAGAGCAGGGCCGAATTATGATATCAAAATGATATCTAAGGTTATCGAAGGCCAGGCCAGTACACGGTGATAACAATTCCAGCTAGGGTCTATCAAGTCCTGAGATGGTTCTAGGTTACACATGGGACATTCACAAAAATATTGATGGGAAGAAGAAAGAATACAAACAGGGGAAGGAAAATTCCCTACTATATTATGTGAGTTAGATGAATTTATCGCAGATGGCTACCAGTTATGATGGATGCATATTGCCTCCACAACCAATGTGCCTGTGTCTAGCAGGTGCTGGAGAGCATGAGTGGAGGCGTGCTGCCTGTGTGCCTCCCATATGCAACTGGTTAGCCAGTATGTGAACAGGATAAACCTAGAATGACTCTTCTTATGCTCTCATGACAAGTAGGAGGATGATTTACATTTTATAGAATTCAGCTGTTTCTCAGATGTTTCTTAGGGAAAAGACCAAAACAGATTACCTGATGTCGGAATAAAGAAGGAGAAAGAAACGAGACTCTTTTTTATAGTAACAAAGCTGGAGATAATTTTAGAGGGTATACTAGGTATCATTTGATGTTGAGACTGTTCACATATATCATCTCAAATAAGTATTTTCAGCTACTTTGCTCTCTCTAAATGTGAACAAAGGGTTACAATAGGATTCCCAATTTAACCTTAAAACAGCTTTTATTTTGAGAGAGAAGTATAATAAAGGGCTGTCTTTCCTGATTTTTCTTCTGTTCTTCAAATGTTCTTTTAAGTTGTTTGAGCAATATCTGATGGGCGTATTCTGTTATTAAGAGCTGAAATACAGGTAAAGTGGTCTAAATTGACAAGAAAGGGACATTAAGATAGAAACAATTACTTTAGATTCTTTTAACCCAAGCCTGGTGTCTCAAAATACTAGTCGCAATGGACTCCACACTTCTTTGATTGCTTAATAAGCACTTTAAGAAACTGCAGAAAAGGGAGGCATTCTCTTGGACATGATGGATGTTGCAAGGTCCCCTGTGTGGTACAATGCAACAAGTTAACTAATTATTATGAGCACTGGCAGCTGATGGCTCCCATGTCAGTAGCATGACGAACTCAATACAGGTTTTCATTTCAACTGCAAATGAGCTCTCCAAAAGTGGTGAAACTAAAAAGGAGGCTACGTTCAGTGTCCTGGAGAACTCCTTTAAAGTTTGGACTACATTTCAGAGCAGATTCACATTCCCATGACATGGATGTGATCAGCCACCTCATTTGTGAGTCTTCAAAGTGGACGCCCAAGAGACATTGTGTCATATATGTTGTTGCCACTGCTGCTGTGTGCCTTCTAGTTGTTCTTAACTTAGGGTGACTCTACGATGGACCTACCATGGAGTTTTCTTGGTAAGATTTGTTCAAAGGGTGGTGTTTTTGCCCTTTTTGAGGCTGAGAGAGTGTGACTTGTCCAATGTTCCCCAGTAGGTTTTCATGGCTGAATGGAAATTCGAACCCTGGTCTCCAAAGTTGTGGTCCAGCACTGAAACCACTACACCATCCTGGCTCTACATATACCCTCCAACAACTCTTATCTATGGAAGTAAAGAATTATTTTTCCTCTTTCTCTGGGAGAACTGTGTATGTTCTGACAGTAAGTTTGGAACTGAGCAGGAATGGTAAATGTTTGACACTTCCTCTTCCCCTGTTGTTCTACTGCTACTCCTATAGTTCCTTACCACTAATTACGCAGGCTAGGGATTTCTTGCTGGGAGTTGCTGTTCCAACAGCGTGGAGAGGGTTGTACATTGCTCACCAAGACTCATTTTGTCCCTCTTCAAGAGATAAAGAGCAGATATGACTCAGGCAGGAAGTCAACATTTCAGTAGAGCTGTGGCTCTTGCTAGTAACAATCCCCTCCTTTTTCTCATTTTCCCCAAGTAATTAAAAATACAGAATACAAAATGTTTTGTGAACTTGCTGCACAATTAGTTTCTCCACTGTCACCCTACTTCATCCTACTTCATTGGAAATCTGCTGACTACACATATTGCTATATATAACATGAGTGAGTAAGAGAGAGAGCCAGAAAGAGAGAAGGAAGAAACATAGGGCTATATCCAGTTGTTAGTCACAACTAGAATAGATTCACTGAAACTTCCCATTAATTAGATGGGTCTCTTCTACTTCAGAATAGCATCTGGATTTACCATGGCAATGAAAGAGCAGTGCCAATATGGATGCCAACCTATCCAACACGAAGGTCTCTGCCACACACCCAGGCTGTTCTTATCCCTTGCATGGGATGGAGGAATAAGGATATAAACATTGATTTAGTTCATTCACGCACTTCAGAATCAAACATTTCAAAAATTTTCTTGCCATTGTGTGACGTTTAAAATTTGGTGACTTTTGCTATTATTTTTATTTCATATTTTGGGACTTTTAAAAAAAAAGGTTATACAAAAAAGGGAATTGTATTTTACTCATATACAATAAGTTTTTGCACAAAAATTGTGGGTTTTCTGCATAACTTTTTTTTCTGAAAAGACCCAAAATGCAAAAAATTATCAGAAAGTAAAAAAACTTTCATAGCACATTGATAAACTGTATCAAAGGTACCCTCTTTTGTCCTGCAAAAGTTTCTCTTCTGTTTATACATAGAAAAGTTTATGGCACCTGGAACTTCATCTCTCTGGCTAGCCCTATGTGTGGGCACTCAACTCCCCCTGTCCCACTAATTTGGCATGGTATATTGTAGTGGGAATTCACCATCTAGTTGGCTTAAGAACTTAACATCCCTGAAGTCTGTTGGGAGAAGGTGTTTAAAAGCTTGTCCTAACAAAAAGAGAACTGAAACTACCCATGCATTTGCAAAAGTAACTCTTTTTGCACATGTGCCAAAAATTCAAATCTTTGTTTTTAAATTAGGGTCATTTGGGTAGATTTTGTTGTGTAGACTGGTCTATTATGCACTTGAAAAGGAGCCATGGGCAGTAAAAAATTACTGCCACTTTCCCTCTTGTCCTCTGCACAATAAAACCATTTAACAAGAACAAACTTACCATGAATGAAAAGATATGAGTGTCCTTAAAGAACCCTAAATATTAGGTCAATGGCACTTTATGGATTCAATCAAATTAAAAAAAAATCTTTTGTGCCAGACTAGGCCCCATTAATTCATCCCAAAGTTAGCCCTAAAAAGTAACAACTATATCATTTTCTCACATCTTCAATTTAGGGTTCTCATTATAAATATATGCTAATTTTCAATAGTTGTGTCAACTCAGATAGTGTGATTGCTTAGGACAAAGATGGGAAAGTCCACTTTGTGGGCACACGAGGGCACAGTGCTGTTTTTGTGGCCATCAACCTTCCCCAGTGTTTTTCTTTAAAAAAACAAACAAAAAAAAACACTCACAATCATCCACTGAGTGGTGCGGAGACAATTATGCCACAAATTGAGCCCTCATGGGCTATTTTACACCCAGGACAGGACTCCCTTCTGAAAGAAAGTAAACTGGAAGCTGAGTTCTGGTTTACTTCCTTGTTAAATAAACACCAGCCTAGAGAAGGCCAAAATGTAGTGAACTTGTCTCTTATGCTATCTAGGAAGGATTTGGGATGTTGTTGTTTTTTCCCCCAATCCAAGTGTGAAAATGCATAGCTGGGGGCAGCAAATACAGCCCTTTGGGATCCTGCAGGGATCAACAGAAATTGCCAACTTCCAGCTTAGAGCGACAGGACAATGCAAAACTTTGTTGACTATGATTATAAAAAAGTCCTTCTTCTGTGAAAGAATGTTGTCAACTGCTTTCAGATATTCTTACCACTGTGAAGAAATTGGGAACATGCCATGCCATGGGCTCTCACATTCTCTTCCAAGGTGTGCAACTACCTGTGCACGGGTGCCAATTATGATTGCACCATAATAAGGGCTTGAAATCCCACTTTAACCGTGTTTGTGAAACAAGCCCTACTTAGTCTGGAAGACAACTAGCCAGCGGTTTGGAGTATTATATTTTTGAACTGTAACTTCTAGAATCTGTCACACAGCTTGTTCCCTAGCCATGCTGGCTAGGAGATTCTACAGCTGCAGTCCAAAAAAGTAATATTTTTAATCTCTTTTATTAGCCCCACTCTGTGATTAGCTATACTATGATTAAAGCAAGCCATGAATGACATGGATGAATTCTCAAGGGAGAGAAAGGGAGGAGGAAGAAGTAAAAGAGTCTAGCTATGGCTGAGAGATTAGGAACATTCATCTAACCAGTCAAAACACTCGGAGAAGCTCACAATACTTACAGTAGACTTTATGCCTGTGTCAGGCCTTAGTAAAAGTAACATCCATTCTTTCAGAGGTCTAGTCTACAAACTGGGAAATAACTAATCAGTTACATGCACAATGCTCCAACAATCAAGCCACTAAGATCATAAAATAGGCAAACCATGAAACTGTTTTGACTCAATTGAAACAAAGAGTTCTTTGACATCAAAGTTTGTTTTTCTTAACAAACAGAAAAGATTGGAGTTCCAGATACACCAAGATGAGCTTAAACAAGGAAATAAATCGACAGTACCTAAGGTTTTTAATATATACATCTGCTATTAATTTTTCATTATCTACAATAGTGAACAATGGAAATAAAGACCTAGAACTAAACATAGTACCAAAAAAGTTCTGAGATACTGATTTACCTTTCCTCTGGGTAGAACACAGCTATTACAAAAAAACACATTCTACTAATTATATCATTTTTAAAGCTTGGGAGATTCTTGAAAAAACTGGTCAATGTAGTAAACTGGAAGAGAGGTAGGAAAGTAGGGACACTGGCTAAGACAGTGGATAAGTTCTGGTCTGTTTACACAAACAGACTAGAACATAGAAAAGTTACCTTTTTGAAGCAGATGAAATACATACTGGTGGGGAATATTGAGACTTCTAGTACACAACGTAAATCTTCCAAACTCTGGCAAAGAATCAAATTGCTAGCTAATTTTTTTGTCTCTCTTAATATATGTGTGCTTATATACATATATGCACACATACACACCAAAATTGTATCTGCTTTTCCTGGTGTTTGAACAGAAAAGTGTAAAGTGAGGCAGTGGCCATAAACCTTCAGAGGGTTACGTATGATCATTCAGTTCTGCCAAGCAGCTCAACCTGTTAGCTTTGAGGCATCAAAGCAAAAAACATTCAGTATACCTGGAAGTTCACTTGAAACTTCTGAAGAGAAATCTTTTGGTACATGAACCATTGTGATGAGAACCCATAAATGATTATGTGCCATGTGCTAAGAAAACATTCAGGGGACTTTCTCTGCCGGCATTCTAGAACTTCTGCCTACAGACACCTGTCTTTCTCTTGTTCTGGTGGCCCCTGCCATATTGTTTTAAAAACTTTATTTTTAGGAAAGCTTTGGGATTCAGAAAGCTATTGTGATCCTCCTGGTATTGGATTTTGAAACTATTCTATATGGAATTGCTTTCTGGTCAATTAAATTAAATTAATCCTGAGCTCTTCATTTGATGTTTTTAAAACATAAGCTTTTAGTGGTGAGCTGCTTGCCTGTGGATATTATTTCCTATTTTCCTCTTTGATGTTATGATTGCTTTATTGTTTTATTGGCTTTAGATGTTATTTGCCAAGGATGTTTTATGAAAAGGCAGGATCAAAATAACAAAAACAAATAAATTATACCCATCCAGACAATGAAGCACTAAGTACTGAAAAAGGCATTGCTCATTAGAGGAAAGAACTGTCTGTATCCACTTAGATGGGACCATTACCAAGCACTTTTGAATCCTACACATAAGATTAGTTCCAGATTGATAATCAATAATTAGTTATCAAGGAGCTTATAGCTTCTGAATATGGGAGAGGCACTTTATGTGGTAGAAAATGTGGTACTACAGGAATTCTTGGCAAGTCTGATAATCATTAAACAGTTAAATGTAGCCAAAATCAAAACGATTGATAGTCAAGGTGAAAAGTTTTAAGAACTGTAAAATTCCAAAAGCAGCTTCAGTTTAGAAACTCAGAAGATTCTTTTTTTTTTTTTTTTTTTCCATTCAGAGAATATCTTCCAAAAGACAGGGCAGGGGGACCTCAGAACTACACAGGTAAACAATCTGTTGGAAGAAATCAGCTTAGTGGCTGAATATTATACAGTGGGCCCTCCTCTAAGATGACCTCCACACACAAGAATTTGAAGTTGCACAAAGCGTTGCATGCCATTGTAGGCAATGGACAGGCCAGTGGATGCACATCAAATCCATTGACTGTAATGGGCTGCAATGCTTTGCATTTTTTAATTTATGCAGGAGTTCCTGGAATAGAACCCCTACATATATGGAAGAATCACTGAAGTGAAAAAATGTAAATGGCATCATTCCCACATGAAAAGTAAAGTCTGTTTCATGATAATTATTTATTCCAAACCTATCCCTTGCACCAGTTCCTACTGATATGAAATGTATGCAAAGCATTTGAAATGCACTAAATTCTTAATTGGGAAGAATTCAAATGCTATAACAATAGACATTATTCTAGCATAGATTATCATTTTGGGAGATGAATACATCATAAAGAAGCCTTACACAGCTGGTTTATCAACAGGAGGTTTTATCAGGGACTTTCCTGATCAAACCAGGTGAGTAAGAGAGACAGGATAACCAACAAAACATCTATCTTCACTACAAAGTTAACTTGTTGACATCAGAAGGAAAGGGTAGCATAATAAATGGATAGAAAAGACAAGATTATATTTTACTCCTAAACCGGAACTTTCAAGATTTAGGTTTGTGGTAGAGAACACGCTTAAGAAACAGAAGATGGCAAGTACTACAGCATCTCTAAGTAGGGCTAGAAAAGAATCCTCCAGAAACTCTGGAAAGACGTTGCTAGTGCTGGACTAGAGGAACAATTGGCAATAATGGCCCAGATGAACCAATCATTCTTAGTGTATTTTGCACAACTTGTGCAAGTTGATGCAAATTTACACAACTTGTGTAGATTACTTTGAATCCTGAACAGTAAAACTATGTCCTTTTTAATGTACAGAAAGTATATTTGAGAGATAGAAAACATATTTTCTGTAGAAAAAGCAATGTTTTGGCACAGGAATTAGAGCATCTTGCACAAAATTCACTGCATCTTACACAAAAACTGCTTTTTTTCCTAAAAACTTTTTTTTTACAAAAAAAAAAGGCCAAAACCAAAAGTACCTCAATAACAAGATGTATTTTTAGGTAAACAGTTTTTCCCAGACAAAGTCCTAAAGTCTCACATCTGTTCCTTTCCTCAGTGGGATATCTCAAATGCGTAGAAACTCTTCTGTTCACTGAGGATGTAAATACTAACAAATATGCTTTTCACCCGTATGAAGCAGATAAGTATGTGTCCAGGCTCTGGTTCACAGTAGAATTTCTAAACATTGTAAAGGAAGGGTAGGTTCATTTTCCCATATGTTCCATATGTATTACTGACACAGTGAGGCCATGCACGAAACCTTCTGAGTTTTTTTGGGTTTTTTTGTGTTTTTTGGTGGTGGGGAGGTAGACACAAACAAAGTGGAAGAAGTATAAATGCTCTGATTTTTTAAAGTATGTATGTATGTATGTATGTATGTATTTATTTATTTATTTATTTATTTAGAGTAGTAATCAAGTTGTTATAGATGGATAGATTCAATCAAGGAAGACACATCCCTGAATCTGCAAATCCTGAGCAGGGAGATTAAAGATACAGTGATTTAGAAGTCTCTCATCCATAGGGTTGTCATAAGTCGAAGTTGATTTGATGGCACTTAATAACAACAACAATCAAGTTGCATATTTGAATGAGAAAGAGTAGTGAAAACTGAAGCAACTAGTTAATAAATATTAGTAAATAACAGCAGACTGGCACATCAGATACAGAAAATGGGAGCTGCCCCACTTCCCTAGAAAATACAAGAAAGAAATTGCAAAGTGGCTCTGCATGCCAAATGGCTAGGCACAGAGAAATATAACATAACAGGGGCTCCCCTGTGCTTTGTGAAGAATAATCCTATAGCCTCTTCAGATTCTGGTCCTCTCAGCAGAACACAGATCCAGACCAGACATTTGTGGCCCAAGGTCTTTCTCATACAAAATTCAAGAAAACCCTAGCTGTGATGGAATGTATAGATGCATCTGTTTGGCTGGACTTAACTGCTTGATTCCCATAGGAAAATACTCAGTGGCACACTCTTCAAACATTCAAAAGCACTAGAAAGCAAGACTACATCCAGTATTGGTACAGTGTCTGAGAAGCTTCCATACTGGAGCAATTCCAAAGACAGTAAAGAAGGAGATTTCACATGTATACTTTTTAAAAACTTCTAATCTAATAGAATGTGTGGCAAAACCATGGTCTAAACAAGGATGTGTAAAATTTAGTCACATTCTAATAATACAGTCCTTAAAGCATTCAACCAAAGCTGTATTAGGACAGAGCTTTCAACCACTTAAAAACAAGCAGAATTTTAATACACAATCTGTGTTTTCAAAGAAAACACTGCCTCCACTCCAAATCTCATTTTCTTCTGTATATCCAAATTGGAATGAAAGTGTGTAGTAAATATTGGCTATTGAATGAGGTTACATAACCATTTCAAAATTCTGTGATTTGTACTGGCCTGCTTCATCTCTTGTAGTTCAGCAGTACAGGCTAAGAAAATAATCTCACTGTCTGTCAACAATTATCCAGAAGGGCACTGGAAAACTTTGGGGAAGAAATAGGTACAATAAAAGAGGTTTGTGATCAGATCTTTCCATCTCCTGTTCTTGGGTTAAGAGCAAGGATGGAAGGATAATGTGGATTGAGATCTTAATACTGAAGGATGGGGGAACATTCCCCCCCACCATTGCCCTTACCATGTCCATGCTGCTCTTTTTATTATGCCAGGCATCCCTGAAACTCTTCCTCCATTCATGATTAATAATGAGACTTTTTCAAACTGATGTCTTGCCTTTTCTACTTGCATGGTTAGCATTCATCAGACCAGACCGGCGAGTTTGTGGCGTACAATCAGAACTTGATTACTTTAACGCTTTATTCAGTCTCAATGACAAAGTGTCCTTCCTTCCTGGCAGCTGTATTTTAGACCAGTAGTACCATCCATATCACTAAGAAGAAGATGCAGGGGGCGAGGGAGAAGAGGTGGCTTTCTACTTCATATCTTGATCCCAGTTTTAGAGCACTGTATCTTCCATGGTGTCAATATCTTTCAGAATTAAAGCCATCAAATTTCCAGCTCCTCAAGCCTGAAGATTCAGGAGGTGGGGCTTTGTGATATCACTAGGCAGAGCCTAGTGATGTCACAAAGCTGTCTATTCTTCACAGTTAAACATAACACACCTGGGTTGAGCCTGACAACATGGCCTGGGGCAAACAGATGAGTGAAATATGTAAGGATGCAGAAAAATGGCAGGGAAAAACAGCAGGTGAGATTTAACTGGCCACTCTGTAGTTATAAAAGTAAGATTGCATCTCAGAGCCAAAGCCTGAGACATGGCAAGTAATGGGAAACCATGGTATCATTTCCTAGCAGGAGGATACACTTCTATATGAGGAAAAATGAGTGGCAAGTAATGATTTGTGTCCCTAGAAGAGGTGCCATCTTTAGCATAGCAAATACTTGGTGTTACCACCAACACCTCTGGAGCTGCTGGTGTCTCCTTCTTCGTCTTCCAGCTGCCCTCTCTCGCTCTGAGAAGGTAAGGAACACGTCTAAGCTAATTGTGAAAGTGTTTAGGGTGTGACTCGGCCCACAGGAAATATGAAGGCATTTGCAGTGGAATTACACAGCAATCAGTCTCTGTAGAAAATATGAGCCACAGCCACAGTTTGGGTGCTGGGAGCAACTTTTGTGCTCCTTCTTCAATAGCCCTTTCCGCATGTGGGAAAGGAACTGCGCAAAAATGGGACTCACCGGACTTCAGCATCCGGGCGAGTCCGTCGGGACGAGGAGCAGTGCGAGCTCGTCGCTCCGCACTGCTCCAGCATCCAAAATGGCAGCCTCCGGTTGGTGGAGGCTCTCCACCAACCGGAGAAGCTCGCCAGCCTAAAGCTGTAGTGGAACTGAGATAGAGACCCACAGTTTTAGAAAAAAAGATTTATTGTGCACAATGTCTCAGTGAGATAATTCTCAAAAGTCTGAGCCCCGCCTCTTTACATCCAAAACAATTTATACATCTCCAGTGCAAATTCATCACGTTGAAGTGGGTCAGGCCTGATGACCACAAGGAGTGGGAAAAGAAACAGAAAAATTGTCTTTGCAGATGCGGCTTTTCTCTGTGCTTGATGAAAACAATAGAACTCTGTAAACGCTGAATTATAATCTTGCTTAGCCTTGCAATAGAAATGTAACCAGTTACTTAGTTGAAACATTTCTAGGCGAGCAGCAGAACAGTTCATTGTTCATTGTAGGGAAAAACGAAACTTATGTTGTAATGTATGACACGTTTGTCGGAATGTATAAAGACTTGAGCAATCTAAGAGGCGGGGCCGGTTTCTTTGGGAATGATCCCAACCGGTACAGCTTGCTGGCCAGAAGGAAAATAAAGAAAATCTTTTTTTCAAACCGAGGTCTGATCTCTGACTTGCCACTTTAACGTGTCCAAGAAAGGAAATTGACACAAGCAACAGTTCTCATCATTTCTCTGCGTAACCTTACTAATGTTGCAAAGCATGGCAAGGCCATAGCGAGGCACAGTTCATCCTCCCCTAACATTCTATTTCACAGTGTCCTATTGTTCTTCTCAAACACAGAGTCACTTCAATTGCAGGGAAAATTAACTGCTTTTCTCAACTGCTTTTCCCTCACACCCAGAGGTCATCTGGGCTGACCCGGGAACTTGTCTCCACCACATTCCCCCCTTTATGCTGAATTCATTAGCAATTCAAGACATAACTACTTTGTTTGTGCCATCAAAACATATACTGCAGCCTTCTCTATTACTCTGATTGTTACAGATCAATCACTACATACAGAGTATTGTTAAGCAGATTTTAGGAAGACCATTATTTATGTACAACGCAATTCTACAAGCAATGCCTTTACCCATACTTACTTAGGGAACCAGATAATCATGTCCCCATCCCTGTAAGCTTCAAGAATGATTTCTCTAATATTGAATACTTTAGAATGCAAGTGTTTATCCAAATACACAGACCCCCTTCACGACTGAAGAAATAGTCTAAACCTATTTCATGCTGGGCTGACAGCCAACAACGCATCTGCCTTACATGAAAAGCAACTCCCTCCATGGGGATCATGGTCCTTGCCAACCTCTCAGATATGTGTTGTCAGAATCATACCCATTGCTTTCATTATAAACTCTTTTCATTTCTTGCCTAGCCAAACTATATTGGTTTGTGTACTGAAAGGTGATACCCTCAGTGGCCAAACCAATTCATGCAGAAGATAAATCATATACCCATTTACCATTGTAAAAGCTGGCTATTTTCTAGAACTAACTAAGGAGGACCAGCCCCCCTTATTCTCATATAACTCAATGAAACCATTGCTATAACTAAAGAAGAAATTAACATTGGGATGTTTTTCTGGGCATGCCTGTAGAGATTCAGAGAGTTCAAACTTTACATTTCAGTAGGGATGGTCTCCTAGCTTAGCCCATGAATACATACTCAGCCATTACTGACATTCAAGGTGTTCATGATCTGATTGGCCAGTTGGTGGAATTTATTACACCTCCCAGCCTCCCCTTGTTCTGCATCAACCTCATCATCACCAACAGTTGCCATATACACATTTCTTCCAATCCCACAAAACATGCGTCTGTAGTGATAAAATAGGTAGGCCAGGCTTCCTGCCCCTCCTATGCCCGCCACAACCCATGTTATTGTCTCCCACATTCAGGATCTGATCGTGCGTAGAGCGGTGTGTGCGTCCCTGGTCGCAACCACAGCAGGAATTAGCCCCAGTTGTTCTTTCCTCTCCAGGTGGAGATCTTGACCGTGTGCAGGGTGTCTGGCTCCTGTGCAGACACAACAGGGTCTAGTCTCGGGTCTTCTTATTGCATTCTGGTGATTTTCAGCTTCAGAGGTTGCCCTATGGCTTGGGGCAACAGTGGGGATTCAAAGTCAGCCTTTTACCCTAGTGTAATACACCCAAGGCTTCATCCTGACCACCTTTACCACAGTGGGAGTTGTCACCACTACCTGATAGGGTCTCTTCCACCCGTGACCAAGTTGCCCCCATTCCTTCACCCATATCTCCTGGTTTGAAGGGGTGTGCCTGTAGGAAAGGGAACCCCTGTTCTAACATTTCCTCCCTTGTACTCAGAGCTTTCCCTAATGCACTAATTCCTTCCTGTAGAGTTATGTTTCCTAATTCCTTTTGTGCCTTTCCTTAATCCACCCAAAATGGTTTCATACTTTGGCTGAAAGGGGACAACCTTATGATTCCGTGAGGTGTGCACCTCATCCTATGCCTTATCACAATAGGGCCCTGGGAAGAACAAAACACTCCTGGTTTCTCTGTTGTGGGTTGCACATGGAATGAAAGTGAAAGGTTTCTGTAAAATGGGCTAGGAAGATGAATGTGGTATCATGCCACTTGCCCTGTGGTGGCATCCAGTCCAAAGACATAGCCAGGGCTGTTATCTGGGCCATACACGTTGAACTACTGTGTCTTCAGGATTTTGTTTCATCTTCTCCAGTTTCCTTAAATTCTGAGGTCTGCAGGTACAATGTGACTCCTCCGGGTGATTCCTAGAACTGTGATCTTTGATGATCTTGTGGACAAATGCAGGTCTGTTGTTGAGTCTATATGGTATCAGGCCCTCTTTGGGGCTGAATTCTGGTCTCCTGGCTGTCTCAGAGCCTTCAACTGTCCCTTTCTCTCTGTCCTCCGCCCTTTCAGTCGAGACTGCCTGCAGCTGCAGTTCCCACTTTCAGCCTGGAGAGGCCCTCTATCACCTCTCAGAAGTGCCCCATTACCTCTCCCTCCCAGCTCAGAGGTGCACCATCACCTTCTTCTCCCAGCTTGCTTGTACTTAGCCTGCTGGGTCTTAGGGCCTGGGAGCCTTACCAATTCCAGCTCTATTGGGAACTGGTGGGGGGCTTCTTCGCAATTTGGACTGCCTTGCATCTAGGACTCTGCCTTTTCCTGTGTTCTTCATGCTCTTGCTGCCAACTTCTCCTTCTAGGATGTCAAGCCCTTGCTCTTCTCTGTCTGAGAGATGAGGGACAAAACTTTTTCCTCAATCTGCCCTTGTCAGCTGGCTACAGACACCTTTACAGCCTCTGCTCCTCTCTCCTTTCAGTGCCTCCATTGGAGCTAGCACGGAAGCTTGCTGCTTTGCAGATCTCTCAGCTCTTTGCTACTAGACCCATTCTCCAAGCACAATTCTTCCATCTCTCTCTGCCTTGCCAGCCTCTTCCACGCCCATGCATCCTTGCTCATCTCTCTTTTCCTGTCAGTCGCTTTGCTAATACAGAGCCAGCCCTTGTCTTGGCCACTTAGATTTCTGCTGCAGCTGCTGCTGGACTTTTAGCATCAGTCTTTTGGCCCTTTTCCCTCTTCTGTCCAATTGTAAAACCCTAAAAATCAAATGAACTAAGAAAGAGGGGGGGTGGATCCCCCTTTCAGGTCTGACAAGTTGGGAATGAGAGCGGGGATGGGGGTAGCCTTGTCCTTTGCATCTGCTTTGGCTGCTGTCCTTATTCCCTTTCCATTGTGCCCAGCCTCGGCTGGAGTGCCCAGCCTCCGCTCCCCCTCATCGCTTTCCTGGACTTTTCAGAGCGCCTCAGCTGGGGGATGTGTGCTGCTGTAGCCATCGCTCTCCCGGTCTCACTCTCCTCTCTTTCATGCAAACACAGGCAGGGGCTCTCACTCTCGCAGGTTCCTTTGGAGGTGGGAGTGGCTGGCTGTTTCCTAAAGAGTCACTGCTGCAGCTTTAGAACCTCTGTGGGGCTTATCTAACACTTGGCTTTCTCTCTCTTTGCATTTGTAACCCTTAGGAGGAATTTATTCAGGTACTACAATGCCCATGTGTCCGAAGTTCCTATGTCAGCTGCTTCTCACAAAACTCATTGTCAGATAGAGTTTTGCAGCTTCCATGTCAAGGGGGAAAGCCAAAAGTCAAAGGCAGTCATTCCTAAACTTCCCCTTTTCCTCCTCCGTTCTATTTGTTGAATTAGAAAGGACTGGCCTTTTCCTGCTTGCAAATTCCACACTGATTTCTTCCCAATCTAGGCCTCTGTCTTCTTCTCTCCACTTGCCTCTTCCTCCTGCCCACTTGGAGTCTCCCTTCCGAGTAGTCAATGTAGCGGTCAGCAATTCCACCTTCTTATGCATTCGTCCATCCTTTTCCCATTTCTCCGCTTGATCCCTATTCACATGTACCTTCTGGGCAATCTCCAACAGCTGGCTCAAGTTCATGCCTGCAAATCTTTCTTGTTTCTGTAGCTTCTTCTGTATGTCAGGGTAGCTCTGGGACACAAAAGCCAAATTCACTGTCTGTTGGTTGCCTGGGTCATCTGGGTTCACAGGGGTGTATTGCCTGTAGGCATCAAGTAGCCTCTCCAAGTATGCCCCTGGAGATTCAGTAGGTCCTTGGAGTACCTCTGATACTTTGGACATGTTAACAGCTCTCTTCATCCCTTCTCTCATGGCTTCCACTAAAGGGGCTTGATAATCAGTGAGCATATTCATCTGGTCAGGATTATTTGGATCCCACCCTGGATCAGCTAGGGGAACTCTGCCTCTCATCCGTTGTTTGGGATTCGCCTCTGGTGCCCTGTTTCTGGCTAACCATATCATGTTGAATTTATTCTCCTCCACTCCTCAATGGTGAACAAGGTCAAGAGCAACTATTGACAATCCTGCAGTTTAGGGACATGTGAGGCCATGATACTGGAGCAAAGTTCTATTATTTCTTGTGGTTTTTCCATATAAGTTGCATAGTGTGTCTTCCAATTTAGTAGGTCTGATGTGGTGGAGGGTGTATATTGATAACTCTGAACTCACTGGTAGCCCCCTGACTGCTGAGCATCAACTACCGGCTGATCTGTCTGAGTGGGCCACTACCTCTTCTTCACCACTGTCATCCTCTTCTTCCTCTCCACTCCCTTCACTCTGGGTCTGGAGAGGGGGTCTGTCCTGTGGTCTCTTTTAGCCTTTTTGCTTTCACCTTGGGACCATTTCTAAGATTGAAGGCATCTGTGGGGCTTAGGGGATGTGTCATTTCCCTTCCCCTGCTGGTAATATGGGATGTGGGGCTCCAAAGTTCCTGATTCTTGGGGAACCTGCATATTTGTCACCGAAGGGGGAGGAGGTACCGGGGGGGCCTTGTATTTACAGACTGTTGATTGATGAAGGGATTCGTTGAGCTTCCCAGTAATATCTCCCCCCTGGGGTCATTAGCGTGTTGGCTCTTCACTGGTAGCAGTGCCAGTGCCTCTGTTACTTTGCATAGGTGGAGGTCCAGTGGCTTGTGCCACCATAGGGGCCACTTGGACTTCTGCTGCTGGCACTGCTAGAACCTCTTCTGCCTGTGCCTCCTGGTTGTAAATTGCTGGAACATATGGCGGGGGTATCCGTAGTTCTTCTGGTTCCTCAGGGGGACTATCTAAAATTATGGGACCTCTTCCAAATTTCTTCTGAGTCTTGTCCACCACTGCATACACAGCCTTAAGTGATGGTGAATGGATGGGAATTTGCAAACTGACAGCTCATTAAATATTCACTGAAGTTTCCTTTCTCCCTTGCTTCTATCATTAAAGGGGGAGAAGCTGCCTGTCCCCCTTTCAGTGTTACGGTCTCTAGGCTGTCAGGTTTGTTTTTCTTTCCTCTTTCAACAGGGAGAGGCAGAGGAAATTCCTGGTGAGCGCAGAGTTCTCTTTTTTTTTTTTTCTTTTCAGATGCAGCTTTTAAACAATAGGACTCTTTAAGCTGAACTCTGCTCATTGAATTGTTATCTTGCTTAGAAGTGTTGCAAAAGTACTAGAGGAGAATCTTTTCCAACTCCTGGCATGACTCTCATTATTCAAGATCAAGCCTCCCTTCTACTTTCCACTATTTCCTATCCAACACCTTAAAGGCTTATTTCCTCATTAACTCGCTAACTCTATTTCTGCTATTCCCAAACCTCTTGGCTAAATAAATGTCTAGCCCAAAAACAGCAGCTATAGGGTTCCAGTCTGGAGGAGGAAGGAGGGGTTGGGGGGATAGCTCAGGCACCAAAAACAATTGTGAACAGAGAGGGGAAGCCACATTTTTCCTGGAATTTTTCTTACACACATTAAAACATTTTCTGAGCTCAAACCATACAGGAAAAAAAAGCTTTCTTGGAGTTTTTTTTTCTTCTTTTTCAATGTACATTGAAGCAGAGTCTGTCAACTGCCTCCCTCACCCAAATTCCTCCCAAAACGACAACACACAGTAGGAGAAGGGGGGGTGAGCTGAGGGTGAAGGGGTCCCAACAGCTCAAGACATTAGGGGTTAACACTCAATCGTACGCATCGACCCAGGCACCCGGAACTCACGGCATGAACTGAGAACTGCGATGCCATTCACGCACACATGTTCACGCTACGAACACAGCCTCCCACCTTTCCCGTGTGTGTGTGTGTGTGTGTGTGTGTGTGTGTGTGTGGGTGTAAGGAATCCTGCGGTTTCAGCAGCTCCACTGTTTGAGTTGCTATACTCGGGCAGGATTCCAGGGGGTGATCAATCCCTGTTCTTTCTTCCCAGTGTCCCACACTTTTAGGGGAAGGCCCTTGACACACTTACCTATGGCTCTGTTCTGTGGCTGTGTTCTGTCAGTTTTCCAAACCATTCCTGAGTTTTTTAGCTGGCAACCATCTCCCGGCTTCACACCCCCATGAACAGGGCCATCCGATAAAAAGATGAATATACCAAGGTCCCTATCAATGGGGCGCAGGATGCAGAGGAAACAGCTGCCACTTCAAGAGGGCAAAAAAAAGCCCATCTATCCCAGACCAGAGCCCCCAAAATATGTAGTGAAACTGAGATAGAGACCCACAATTTTAGAAAAAAGATTTATTGTGCACAATGCCTCAGTGAGATAATTCTCAAAAGTCTGAGCCCCGCCTCTTTACATCCAAAACAATTTATACATCTCCAGTGCAAATTCATCATGTGTCCAGAGAAGGAAATTGACACAAGCAACACTTCTCATCATTTCTCTGAGTAACCTTACTAATGTTGCAAAGCATGGCAAGGCCATAGCGAGGCACGTTCATCCTCCCTAACATTCTATTTCACAGTGTCCTATTGTTCTTCTCAAACACAGAGTCACTTCAATTGCAGGGAAAGTAACTGCTTTCTTCAACTGCTTTTCCCTCACACCCGGAGGTCATCTGGGCTGACCCGAAACTGTCTCCACCACAAAGCCTGCCCCCGGCAGATCTGCAGGCACACACTTGTGCGCACCTGCAAATCTGCACCAGAGCACGGCAACGGAGCAACACGAAGTCGCGTGCTCCATGCTTTTTAAAAATCTCTAAAAAGAGGTTTTTAAAAAACATGCTGCGCAACCAATTCCGGTTGCTCCGGAGCAGACTGAGGTGCGGAACTGCAAAAAGTAGTCCACCCCAGTCCACTCTATGTTGCAGAAGACCTCCGTCGGAGGTCTCTCTGTACCGTTTTAATAGCCTGGTGCGGAAAGGGCCAAAGTTGTCAGGTTTATGGATGAATGTGTTATGTTACTGAAGCAAGGGCAGCAAATCAGTCACTAAAAATATACAAGTCACGAGCTCAGGTCCTTTCCGCACCTTACCTTATTCCGGCACTAGGGTGCGGGGATCATGTGAGCAGCCTCCAGTGAGAGGCTCTTGCATCCGGGGTCCTTCAGCTCCGCACAAGCTGCCTGCTTGTAGGAGAGCCCCGCCTCTTCCTTCCGCAGCGCAGCCTGGGAGTTCCCCAGGCTGTGCTGGGGCAGGAAGCGTGACCAGTGTGGCTCCAGAGGCTCCACATGCCAGGTAAGTGCGCGTGGGGCCCAGGAGCAATGCGCGATCATGCACCATTTTCAGCTTCTAGCCAAAAATGAAAAGGTGCGTGATCGGCGCCTGCTGGCCCCTGGAGCGTCGCGTGATTGTGAGTGCGTCGTGCAGATCTCTCCTCACAATCGCGCGACGCTCCAGGCCCTCTTTCGCATGGAAAATGCCATGCGAAAAGGGCCCCAGTTAAGTACCAGTCACATCACTGAAGCAACTTGAGTCTGACTTGAGTCTGAGTCAATTGACTTGGGTCTACATCGCTGGGTACTGGTGGGTTTTCTCCCCAGATATAAAAATAAATTGGCTTGCTTTGGTTAATTGACACTTTGATTTAGTAGGAGTGGGTGGAATTGGCTACCCCAGACAGCAAAATGTTTTGAAACATCCCTGGTTTCTGGGGGTAGTTCTCTCTAGATTGCCATAATGATAGATTCATTATATATAATCCATTGAGCAGGAGATGTAAACACCAGGTTTTCTCACAGATCAATGGATCATTTTTCGATCGTTCAACTTTGAGAAGCAAAACCACAGAGCCCTGACCTTCAGCCCCACATGTATTTATTTATTTTTCACCAAAGTTTCATGACTGCTTCTTCTTACATGGGGAGCTTCTCATCCATTGAATAATTCTGCCACTGAACAACTTTCCTTTCTCCTTTTTCATTAGGTTAACATTGAGGAAAACATCAGTAAACCTGAAACTCAAAATAAAGTAAACCAAACTCAATGGGCCCTGCAAAATGGGCTGCACAAATATTTATGAGTAAAATTCTACACTTTTGTCTTGCCAGGTTCCCCATAAAATCTCTATATTTGGCAGGGCTACTCCACTTCCTTTGGCATAATCTGACATATTTTAATTAAATAGAGAATGCAAAGTACACCCAGAGTTTTCTACACTTCTAGGCTCATTTCTCTCAGTATGTCACCATGCTAATACAATTGCAGAAGTAAATGCTTCCACCACACATCTTAAAAGAGTTAGCTCCATCCAGCTACTATGGTATGCAAAGATTATTACAATACCCACAGCAGACATACTGCCTAGTAAAACTGAGGTTTCTGACTCAGAACATGAAAAGAGCTCTGCTGTAGAACAGCATTCTCTTATCAATAATAGACCATCAAGTGCTTTTAGGAATGTCTGACATTCAACAAAAACATTGAAATATAATCAATTTAGCACCATTAGAATGAGATAAAAGAATTTATGTCAAGATTGCTTGAGCACAGAATCAGGAAACTATAGTTCCCGCAGCGCAAACCTATTAGGATTGAGAACACCCAAGTCTGTTCCTCAAAGGAAGAGGTGATGGTATTGGGAAGTGTCAATGGAAACATCTCATATTTCAACAGCCAGATGGATTTTCCCCGTAATTCATGGAACTGCAGATAGAACTGCAAATCAATGGTACTTGCAAATTTCTCACATATCTAATCTACACCACTACAAAGGACTACTTCTCCTATACTTCATCTTTCTTTTAAGGAAATAAAGCATCTCTCTTCTGAAGTTCTAATCTCTTTTTAAAATACATATAAAAATTATAATTCTACAAAGTAAGATAATAATGCGAATCCATAATATTAATGATAGCAAGCCACTCTAGGAAAGGCTTTCAGCAAACAACCAGCCTTTGATTTAAAGTACAGCTGGAGCACCTTGAAGTGTTTGTCCTTTTCTTCTGGTTTATTTTATATATGTGTGTGTGTGTGTGTGCGTGCGCGCGCGTGCATATGTGCTTATTTTTCAAGCTGATTTAGGGATACCACTACTTTGGTTCCACAGAAATCTTGATAAGTCTTTAGTCTCAAAAGCCTTTGAAGAGCACCACCAGTTATCTCTACTTAGACCCCAAGATGTTATGAATATTAGAGATGGATGAGAATTTGCTCCAATTACAGTTCACTTTGCTTATCAACTTCACGCTTCCCAGTCCTAAACACATGCTGGAATGCATTTACGCCCTGATATCCATACTTTTCCAATTTCAGCAATTCACTGGGAGGCAGAATTGATAATGCACCAAAAGGCATATATTGGGAGAGGGTGGAGTCCAACAGGTAAAATAACACAATGAATTTTATTGAAAAGGGAAAAAAACACTTCAAATGCGTACATCTGAAAAAGCATCCACAAAACACATATACCTTAAAATGCATTAAAATTTATATTTTGAAAAAATGTGCATGAAAAATACATATTCTTTTGTGTAGACAAAAAGAAAAGACAAAACTTAACCCAGAAACAGAGGATTACAAAGTTAACAGGAAGGGGGGTGCTAATGAGAACCAGAGTAAAACTGAGTTTAATAGAGTCACTCATCTCCAAAATGGGAGTTGTGTTGCTATTTCTCTCTTTTATGATTTAACCAAAAATGTTTACATAAACCACAGGACAATGCTTGCCCTGCATTTGCCTGAAAAGGCAACAGAGGGAGAATGTGCTTAAATTGAAACATACAAAAGTTAAAGGAAAAACCCTTAATAAGCCTGTGTTCCCTGCCAAATGAATTTGCCAACTTGAATAAATAAAAAAATAATCATCACAATGAAGTCTTGAGTTTTGATGCCCTGCTGTGTGGAAGAACAACAAATGAATTTATTATTACAGAAAAAATCCAGAAGTCTAAAAGATTCATACTGAAGTCTATCCTTTAATAAAAATAATAATTATTATTATAATCAGCATTTACCATCTATTGGGGTTCATATCTAAATCTAGACTTCTGAACTTGTGAGGAACTTTCTCTAATTTTTCACAGGGTGACAATAGGAGCATCTCAGCCAGGCAACTGGTAGCTGTGCATGATTTCTTTGTCAGTTGGGGACAGGCTGCATTGCTTAAGTCAAGAACAGAAGAAAATCTCTTCGTAATCTCAAAGTCAGACTGCTCTGTTGAAAACCATACAATCAAAGTTGCCCAAGGTGTGTGATGACCTTGGGAGTTTCCACAATGATCACACAGAATGCATTATAGCAGTTCAATATTAATGACTGTGAAGGAGGGAGTCATTTTTTTTTAATACGGCTGTTTAATAACTCAGCATTAGAACCATGAGGTGCTATGAAGTATGTGTATATAAAGACCCTTAGGACTCACTGACTGACTCTTTCATTTACGAATCAAAATAGTTAGACAAAGAAACCTGAAACGCCCTCCTCTTTCTTCTGCAGCCATCTATACTGTCTGCAATCCTGGTCTGGAGGATTTCCTGACCCTCTGGAGCTGGTTTTGAGGGACTGTGGATGGAGGGGAAGCACCCCCCTCCCAGATCCATTAATGGGATTTATTGCATATGAAGAACAACCCTATTGGATCCTGGCTAGAGATTACAAACCTGTGAAATCTAATGCTCAGAAAACACAGTATTAGATGACACAGGGCATATTGAGTTACCACATATATAAAGTGTACATGAATACCACACAAAGAAAAACTTTTTTTTCTGCTTTAATATATATGAATTCACCTGAGGCTCGGACTCAAAAAGTGTGCCAAGTATGTGCAGCGCTTTTAAAACTGCCAGCACAATCTGCTAGAATTATAAAATCAGTCTTTCTATACATGATGACTTCTTTCTGCTTACAAGTTCATCTCATACATTGTGTTTACCAGCGGACAGACGAGCTATATGAGCCTTAGAAGCTCCAAATACAGCAACTTCCTTCTGAAAGAATATGATCAAAGTTTTACAAAGGCTTTGATATCATTGAATAAAAAGTCCTATTATAAAAAATATTGCTGTCATCATAAGATACTTTCCTAAGTAGGGAACTTCTGTCCATCACACCATGGCTTCCTACTCAGCACTCTGCTTAGAACAAACAACCAGTACCGATACAATGGTGAGAAACTGTAAATCTAAAAATTCTGCCCTAAATACATTAAAAAGTAACTCTCCCTCACATCAGACAGATTTTTTTTTCCCAAAGCACAATTGATATGCTGGTTTGTTTCATGGTGTAAATCTTTTTAATTTCAATTTGCTGCCCTTGTATCTCTGACCCCAGCAGTATTCCATAAATATTTAGGCAGCTTCCACCCGACATGGTCTCTCCTTTTGAATACTAATTCAAACAGCAGTGAATAAAATGAAGTATTGCTGTAACGGAACAAAGGACCAGCCGTGAATACCTAACACTATGTGTTTGTCAGCCAACATTTTGGTCAGAATTAAAGAAGTCATTACCAAGACCCAGGAACCCGTTGCATTTCTTAATGTCTTGTGAGGCTACACTGTGAAGGTAACAAATACTGTTAACCAAATAAGCATGAATGTTGTAACATCCAGAAAAATCAATAGCCAAACAAAGCCTGAGGCCAGGAACAAAAAATCTGAGTATGCATACAGATTACTTTGATGATGGAAAAACAAAGGATTTCTGGTTTGAGTTGCATTTTCCATTATAAGCTCTGAGTGCCACTAAGGATGTCATCATATTTATTTATCTATTATTTAATAAAGCTTCTTAAAACTATCCTTCACTCTCAAATGAATAAAAGCTCAGTACCTAAAAGAAAGCCAGTGGGGTGTAGTGGTTTCAGCATCAGACTACAATAATGGAGACCGTGGTTCAAGTCCCTGCTTGGCCACAGAAACCTACTGGATGACTTTGAATCACATACTGTCAGCTACACAAAGCCTCGTGTTAGGTGTGCGTTAGGGTTGCCATAAATCAGAAACTCTTTGAAGGCACACAACAACAACAACTACAACAACAGCAATCTAAAAGACATGAAAACACTACAACAGGTCACAAATAATTGTACATTGGTGGGACCTTCATCCCTTCCCTGTCAGACTCTTCAGAAGAGAACCATTTAGAGCCGATCCATTAAGAAGACAAGCGCCAACTATTCCAAACAAAATCAGAATTATATCATTACGTTATTCATTCCAGAGAGACCTTCTGACCCTACTGAGTTCCTTGCAGTATCAACAGGAATGCAGGAAGGCCTAACTGCTTCTCTAGATGCTGCATCCAATAGAACAAAAGTACAAGTCATCTCTGTAAATTCAAAGAAATCCTGCAATGGATCTCCAGGGAATAAGGCGAAAGACAACAGTTTCTAGAAAGACAGATTTTGAACCCCACAAAGTCTCCTCGTTAAATATAGATCCCACAGCAAAGTCCCCAATGTAAAATTTCCAGAAATGTTGAAACTATGGGATGGGGGTAGATCAGCTATTTTCAAAATGACATTTTCCAGAAAAAAAAAGGGGGGGTGAACAAAATTTTAGTTTCCTTTATAAACAGAAACTCACTTTGATAGATTAAGAACACAAAATGTATTACGCATTACTTGATTTGGTAGAAAAGTATCATGTTTGATATATTAAAACTACAGCTTTTTCAGAAAAGAAATATAAATTGAATTTACTTTTTTTTTTGCCATTACCTATGGAGTGACAACACTCTGAATTATAAGGAACCTTTTTCCTTTTGTCAATTTATTGGGAGCTGGCAAAAACAAAACAAAAAAAAAACAGAAAGAGAGTAAACCATTAACATTAGTTAAACAAAGGGAAGCATTTTGCCTCCTCTAGTCCTCCAGAAGGCCAAGCAAAAAATAAGGCACTGATTCCCATAAAAGGAAACCAAGACCAGGAATCCAATGATGTAAGATATTCCACATAATCTTAAATAAAGGTTTACTTGCTGTGTAGCTTTTAGAGACAACTAGTTTATTTACTGAGTGTTGCCAGGGATTTTATTTTCTCATAGGTAATTCTTGCTAGAAATACCTTAGGAATTACCTTACAGCTTTTCCCCATATTCCCCAATCCAATATGTAGTCAGAGTTGTTAACATACAGAGGTTTGGTTCCTGAGGGAATACAGTATCTTTCCCCTTGCTGCTAAGCCTCATCTCCATAGCAACTGGCCTATTCCAGTACCTGCAACTTTTCCCCATATTCCTCAATCCAATCTGTATTCAGAGTTGTTAACACACAGAGGTTTGGTTCCTGAGGGAATACACCATCCTCCGCCTTGCCTGCTAGCCCTCATCTTCATAGCAACCAGCCTGAGCTCTCTGGCTGAGAATTCTAAAGCCCCCCCCGCCAAACCCAGGATTCCGTAGAATCTTCACAGCCAGTGAGACGAGGTCTTCTCGTCTCACACAGCCAATCATATGAGGCCTTCACCTGCCTGACACGGACAAACAGACAAGCTCACTTACAAACTTTGACTTTCATACAGTAGATGCAAGAGGACTAAATACATGAACAACTTATCTTAAATATTTTGTTTTTCATTCTGAAGGAAAATATGCCATAGCACAACTTATTTGATTTTACTAGGGAAAAAAACTTCTGAAAAAAATTATTCTCCCCCTTACCCAAAGTTTCTGTTGTTTTTTCCCCCTGGGCCTTCACACGAATACTCCCTCGCCCTTTCTTTAAATATGCTCTATTTTATATATCAAGAACAATCATCTAGGAAATTAAGATGCAGGAATTCTTAGCTACTTCCTAGCACTTAAAAAACTTCTCTTAAAAACTCATCAAAGTTCAAGCCTCATCATCTTTCATAAGTTTTGTAACACCAACTTCTTTGTGTGTCTGTGTGAGGAGACCATTTTACCAAAGTTTTCATGGAGGAGAACTCTCCCAACAGTCCCTTGAAAATGTAACTCACAGTTAGGAGAGGTGATAGTAGAGGTCCTCTATTCCCCCACACAGCACTTTTCATTTGTATTTTTTCAGCTGCAACAATAATGGCAGCCTCACTTTCTAGCCTGCATGCTCTACAGTTCCCTAAATTCCTCTCCAGGGGTCTGTGGAGAATGCAAAATGGCAGCCAAATAGATAAGATGCAGAATATTTGGAGAAAAGTCTACAAATTATCTCCATATTTGGGTTAAGTAGGAGGATTATGAAAAGAACAAAAATCTCAGAAATAAGTCCACACCAGTGGTCTTAGCCTTCAGGGGAAACACTGTGCTACAAAGAGAAAATGTCAAAGGCAATTAAACCCAAAGCCTTGTTTGGTCAATAAATCAATTTTGTGACAAAGCCTTGACTACCAATGTGATAGAACTCATAAAGCAGGGATCAGGTAGTCTGAACACCAGATTTGATGGCTCTATCTCTCCAGATCATTTTAGAATCAGGAACAGATTTTCCTGAAGTCTGGACAGATCAAAAACTGTTCTGTCCCTGCTTCTCACCCTAGCGCACCCACACACACACACACACATATTCTCGCTTAACTGGGCTCAGTAGCTGGAATTATTTACACAGTGTTTGTGAGACAGCCTCTATGGCAGGGATAAGATGTTACTGAAAGGCAATTCCATTCTGTTGCTCCATAATGTTTTCCAGTGAGGACACAAAGGTGTTCACCCTTTTCAAACAGCCCCACATATCAGAGATCTTCAAATTCAAACTATTTATCACCTGCAGAAACACAGAGCAGTCATCTTTGTTTTAAAACGAGAATACACAATCTAACTGCACAACTATCTCCTAGTTACTGGTAGAGCTGTATAGTTCCAAGACTGTCCTAGCCTTTGAAGAGGAGATGAAGACTTGAAATGCTCCTCTTGGCCTTGGGCCAGAAGTGAAAGCATTCCACTTTGTTACCCCAAAACGTGAGTGACTCAGGGGTTCACCAGCAATGTCAGTGCCTCCGTGAATCAGTGAATATTAGCTCAAAGAGGGGACCTGCAGGAGAGGGAATAACCTTATAGGATCTTTTACACCTGTATATACCAGTATTAGTGCAGGGGAGAACCAGGCAGAGATTCAAAAGTAAGCTTGTTTGTTTTATTCGAGGGAATTAACAATTGCACACATACAAGATCCAAGCAGTCTTGCAATCATAAAAGGCTAGCTGAAGGAAAAGAGAGAAAAAGGTTTGGATAGCTAGAGTTTAGGGCAATGTGGGTGATATCTACCTATCCAGAAGTGAACAGACAAAGTACTGTGGCTCAGACCAAGGGTCCAAGGGGAGTATCAGAATGGGAATTGGAGCAACAGGGTGACGGCCAGTATGCCAAATGTACTATGAGCTATCAGGCACAGAGCCAGGGTTTAAGGTGTTAATGGCTCTCTGGTAGAGTAGACAACAGAGTCTGCAGAGTGGACAGTGGGGTCCAGAATGAGCTAATTGCCTTAGCATTATGTGACAAAAGACTAATGGGAACTATTATACTCCTTAATGGTGGGACAGGTGAGGGGACAAAAGGCGTCATTTTGATGGACAAAAGGGAGTTGTTCCGTGAAAGATGATTTTGGTACTCATGTTTGTAAAAGGTTGAGTTATTGATGGACATCTGCAAGTCCATTAATTGGGTTCTCCCTGACTATGATCTAGCCATGCCTTGAAGTCTTGATCTGACCTAGTTTTGCAATGCATGTGTGCAGCCCGTTCCTCTTTGCCAGCAAGCTTACCAGTCATGGCAGGATACAATTTATATTTCATGCCAATTAAATATTTTGCCAATTAAACCATATCACACAGTAGGGGTGCACAGACTGGTAACAATCTTGGCCAGAAGTGAGAGCTAGCACAGAGTATTTTGTGTACTGCACAGAAGCAGTACACATCAACTATCATTTGTTCTGAAAGATTTGGTGAGCTTTGAAAAATATGGTTGTTGTTTTCTTTAAATGCCTCTATATCTGTACAGTTGAGAAACACAATAGCTGTGATTCCTCACTTTGGAAATGTCCTAGGTCTAGCTGGCTTTAACGGAAGGGGCTTTTCTCTAACACTTTTGCACAGAAGGGCTGTCAGAGTCTTCCCAGCTCTCCAAGCCAAGCGTACTGCAAGCTTGGGAACAGAGTCACAGTATGCCCCTTGTTCGCCAGGTCAGCAGATGCAGCCTGCACATTCAAGTCTCTCAGGGACGGGGTCATTCAGCCCATGAAGAGGCACTTCCCTGCCAGCTGGCCAGACCTATCTGGAATCTCCAGATGTAGAAGCAATTGTTTGCTTTGCCCAGCAGGAGCAGCATGAAGAGAAGCTGTAGCAGAAATGCCAGCATTTGCCTCTCCCCTAGAATCTGCTGCTGCTAAAAACCTTTATCTCTATCTTCATATCAGAGATTTCATTAAAATGAGCTTTTCCAAGAACAGGTTTTGGAAAACCAGGAAGAAATCCAGAAAACAGCTTTGAGACTTCTTTCTCAGACACTCAAAGGAGGAGCAGATGTAATTTTGCAACTCAGAGCCCTGTCACACAAGACTGGAATCACTGATCAAGGATGAAATCAAAACAGTCTGTGAAAGACTTATCTAAACACTCAGCATAATCATTTGTTAGATCCACTGGTCTGGAACAGACCATAGATGGGTGTAGATGGGCCCTGCTTTTTCCTTCAAAATCTAGGTCTAACTAAGCCAAATGTTATCACTTAAAAATATTTTTCTGATATAATGGAGCAGAAGAAGAGGAAGAGGAAAAGGAAGGAGGAGGAGGGGGGAGGAGAAGAAGAAGAAGAAGAAGAAGAAGAAGAAGAAGAAGAAGAAGAGGAGGAGGAGGAAGAGGAAGAGGAAGAGGAGGAGGGAGCAGTACAGGGGTAAGGGAAACAACACCTGTGTTTTATATAGCTCATCATTTTTGCTCTCAAGGGGTAGTAGTAAAAATATGCCGTGCACATACACAGTCACATTTGCTTGTTTCCATAATTTATTATGGGTGAAGGACTTGAGGCTTCATAAATCCTGCCGTTTTGTCTCTGACGGCTGGTGGATCCATTAGAATGGTTCACCCAAGGAGGTTAATGGATTCAGTTGGATCCCCCAGGCAGCCCATAAGTCCACATGGGGTGGAGGCAGCTCACCACTTTGAGGTGAACTGTCCTTCCTGTTTGAGCCATCAATTGCCCCTGCTCAGAGCATTTCAGAAATTTCTGCTTGACAGTGCTGCTCCACCTGTCAAAGCCTGGTCAATTTGCAAGTTAAAGCAAGCAAATAATAACAGGGTAAAAATTAATTGTTTATATTTATTATTAAAACTCTCCGGCACATTTCGAAGAGTGTACAGATCCTTTATTGGTACAGACTATTTTAAAAAGAAAATGGTGCACCTTGGAAAATAACTGAGGAATGTGCACAAATGAGTGCGAGGAGATTAGCCAGCCCTTTCATGAAACTGTCTTGTCTCCTCTGAATTCATTTTCCAGGATCCCTTACCTTTAGAACTGCATCAGGATGGGTAGAACTGGAAAAGAGATTTGTTTGTTGATGATGCCCTGGTCTATGAGACACATGCTCCCTAGCAGGCTCACCTGGCATCTTCTCTAACATTGTTTTAATGCTTAATGATAACCTTTATGTCTGTGATTTTAATCATTAAGCATTTTTTTTTATTCAGTCACTGAATTCAAAGATGGACAACTTTTCAAGTTGGCTACAGTTCTTTTTTTTATTTTGTTTGTTTTTTCAGGGGGGGACCTGACAAGCTGTTCAAAATTAAGATACATGAAAATTAGAAATGAATAAGGAGAATACATTCCAAACTAATGGAAATTAATTAAAATTAATTTTTCAGTCGACATTATGAAAATTTCCCACATTCACTGTTAGCAAAAATAACCCACCTATTCTTGATCATGTATTTATTATATATTTGTTACATATCAGTTACATAGAAATCTCAATTGTATTTAAATTACCTTCAATCTGATATTGATTACTAAACATGATCCTGAGTATCCCACAGACAGTTGTGGTGATGATGGTGGTGGTGTATTTCTGACTTATGCTGACCCTAAAGCAAATCTATCACAGGGCTTGCTTGGCAAGATTTGTTTGAGGAGATTTGAGGAAGAAGCTGAGAGAATGTGACTTGCCCAAAGTTACCCAGTGGGTTTCCATGAATGAGCAGGAATTCAAACCCTGGTCTCCAGAGTCCAATGCTTAAGCCACTATACCACACAGACAATGAAACAGTCAATTGTCACGGTCAACACCACTCCTTTTCCAATGAGCTACAGTGCGTTTAGTACTTTGCTGTGAAATTTCTGTAACAAAATGTGATTCTAATTTTTGTATAAAAACTATAATTTGGGAGAGGCACAGGAAGGAGCAAAAAAAAAAAAGCTTTGGGCCTGGTATAGTGCAACGACTACACTTTGACAACCTGTTTTAACATCTTTCTCTCCAGTTGTAGCTGGACTGCAGTTCCCAACAGTCATAGCCACTGTACATAATACTGAAGGCTGATAAGAGCTGAAACTCAACAAAATCTGGAGGGCTGCTTGCTATCTTGCCCTAATTTAAAAATAAGTTTTCAATTTATTTTGTTATTTATATATTTATTCGATTTATATCCCCCAAAATGGGACTTAAAATGACTTACAACGTAAGTTAAAACAAAACAGCTGCAGCACTATGTAGTATGAGTTTAAAAAGCATGAAACAATCAATCTCATTAAAACGTGACTTTTAATTTAAAAATAGCAATTAAAACTCGTAAAACATATATTACATATTAAGAACAGTCCATGTCCCTGGATCCAATCAGTTAAGGCTAAAGGTCTGTTTAAATGGGATGGTCTTTGCCTGCATAGCCTAGGAGCAGCCACCAAGAAGGCTCTCTCATGCGTCATCACCAAACAGACCTATGAGGACGGTGGGTCAGATCTCCCAAAGACTGCAAGGCTCAGGCAGGCTCATATGAGGAGATATGTGATTTCAGATGATCTCAACCTAAACTGTACAGGTCTGAAACCAAGCTAGCTTTCAAATCTGCTGGCCTTTGTTCCATCTTATTACTTTTCTGGTTTGATTGATTTGAATTACTTTAAACTTTTAAATTTTATTTTGGAACTTTTATTGATTATAAATTGTAAGCTCATAATGAAGTGTAATATTATAAGTCTATCAATTATGAACTGCTCCCAAAATGGAAACACTGAAAGGGATGTTTATAAATAACTCAAAACAAAGTGAAATTTGTTCTCTGTTCTTTGAAATTCTGAATTGCTCCCCTTACCACTGACTACAATAGTCACTGTGTTAGCTGTTTCAAATCCTGGAAATGTATTCAGGGGTAGCCATGTCAGCCATGTAGCAAAATACAAAAAAATACAAAAATCCACAAATCAGTATTACCTTTATGGGCCAACTGAAAAACAGAAAATGCATCATGCAAGCTTTCAAAGCTCTGTTGACCTCATCAGGCAAAGGTGTGAAAAAATTAATACAGAAGAAGAAAAAATGACGTTGTTAGAGTCACAGGCTTACATTTTTTTCTTAAGTTGTTACATTGATTATCAGTTAAGATCGTCTGGAGAGATATCAGTGCAAGCAGAGCCACTCCCCTTCTTGGCCATGTGGAGACTGGAGACAAAGGGCAATAAAAGTCAGGTAATCATATTTCAACTCCATTATCAATGGAAAATTAATTCCTCTTCAGACCCAAGCTGTCTGTTTGCTGTTTCCTTTTCCTTCTACTGCCGTTTGGCTGCCCATACTTTCCTACTACTCTTTCCCAAGCCCAAATAAATACTCTTATCTGGCTCTTCCTTTAAAATTTTCAAAAGAGACAATAAGGTTTAGCTGTGCCTCTCAAACTGCCTCTGGAGCAGAATTATTTCCACCATGAATTTCAGTTTTGCTACAAAACTTGGGTCACAGTAAATGGGTTGCAGTAAATAAATATAACTTCTAAAACCCTTCTGCAGATGAAATGCCACTAAAATATTTAGACTTTTTTTCTCTGCTGTTTCAACATTTTTACGATCACTATTCAATGTGATGAATTCAGATTGGATCTAATGTGACAGGGACAGTTTATCATTTATTTTTTTCAACCAGTCTAATAGACAAGGAAGCTTCTGCAAAACACTATTGCATTCATCTATCACTGCTTTAACTTTTAGGAAGTGCATCTTTTGCTACAGAACATGAAAGAAAGGGTATTTATGCAAGCCCCCACAAGTACAAATAAATCAAAATTATTCTAATCCAGAAAAAAAAATGAGACCTTGGGAAGTCACTTTTCCTAATCAACTGATCATATTACTAAGGGTCTCCCCCTAAAATAATTCAGTCGATGATATTCCTACATTTTAGAAAGTAACTATACATTCCCATTATTTTGAAATGCTTAAGAAAGTAATTATGGTTGGTTGGAAGGAAAATATATCAGAGTGGTACAAACTACTGGTCCATAGTAGAAAACACAGCAAAACAAGGAGGCCACACCCATACCTTGTAACTGTAAAAGTAACAAAAGTAACAAACTATAAAAGTAACAAAAAGTTACAGTTACATGGTGACAACATATTTTCAGTAGGCCCAGGATAAAACTAAAGCTATAATAACAGGGTGTGGACAAGTTACTACATATTGTGGCATGGGAAGGGAGGTGGTCACATGGCAGTCACGTTATGTTAATTTTACGTCCAGTTTCAAAGTTCACGTTACAAAAGTATGGATACCTCTCTCAAAATGTTCTGTGCCCAGAATACACAAGAAGGGCTCCTCATGACAATCACAAACACACATTAAAGATCAATTTTAATACACATGGGACTAGAGTTATAGATAATTGTGCCATGGATTTACAGAGCTGGCAGCCCAGGAATCGATCACAATGACTCAGCCTCAGTTTCCCGTATGTTAAATGGAAACAGAATGATGTTCCAAAGGACTTATTTGCATATTTGAAGTTCAAATAAAAATTAGCAATGCCATCACACTAACAAGAGAGAAAAAGAGAAGAAATCTGTCATACTCATTAACATTCATGGCTTTAAAGATTAGTACAATCTGAGTGCCCATTTGCTCTACATTGCTTAATTTGAGGATTGTAACTAAACGGATTCCACAAAATGGCAATATGATTCCAGCATTCTTTCTTCACAAGAGAATTCATCCTGTGAGCGGCTGCCACCAAAACCCACTATTACTCAAGAAAGTGGCAAGCTCAGAAATTGCATTGTTAACTAGCACCAATAGCAGAATGGACACTGAAATTATATGAATGAATGGTTCTTAACTGAATCACAGCTAATAAAATGACAGAAGCTAACAAAAGTTAGGGTACATCTATCTAAGGACACTAGGTCAAACAAGGCCTCACAGGAATTTAGGTTCACATTACTAACTGTGGATCAGCATGAAAAAATTGACTTGTGTCTCACTGATGGCCTCTCAAAGTGTTAGCAATTTAGATTCAGAGTTTAAAATGGGGCCACCTTTCCATCGCTCTCAAAGCAGGTGTTACACTTCTTCTACGAAGGAAGAAAAGCTGTTCTGAATACTGGCACACACTACCTATTTCAGGAAAACTTGTGCCATTTATCTGAGACAGTAGTTTCAACTTATAACTCAAAAGCTATATAACCATAGCTTCTGGGTTCTTTATATTGAATTTGAGCTTTTAAAAGTATGAGCTCCTAATTAAATCAGTCTTTCTTGGCCAGTTACCTTCCAGATGTGCTGGACTATAGCTCTCATTAACCCCTGTCAGGAAGTCAACTGTAACCTTGGTTAGGAATAATGGAGGTCATAGCTGAACACATCCAGAGGACAAAGGCTGGGCCACCTCCCTCCCTCTCTTCATCTATGACCTCAGTGAAGGTGATAAACCTATAACTAGGAGGAGAGAACCACTTCAGACAGTAGGTAGCAGTTAGTATGACTGTTCTACAGCAGTGGTTCTTAACCTTTTCTTTACTGGGGACTTCCTGCAAAATATATATGTGTGTATGTATGTGTGTGTGTGTGTATATATATATATATTTGGAGACTACCCAAGACTTAACTCCCAATTTAAATGTTTAAATTTAGATTTAAATATTCAAATATTTATTTAAGACTTCTGGAGACTAGGATTCAAATTCCCACTCAGATACTGGGTGACCTTGGACAAGTCACATTCTCTCAGCCTCAAAGGAAGACAAAAGCAACCCCCCTCTGAACAAATCTTGCAAAAAAAACCCAACAACTGTGATAGGTTCACTTTCGGGTTGTCATAAGACAGAAGTGACTTGAAGGCACACAACAACAAAGTGCTGCTGACAGTGAGTAGTTCTTGCTAGCCATCATATCTCTCCCCTTTCAAAACTGCCTTAAGGTGACCCTGAGGAGAACCTATCATGAGGGTTTTCTTGGCAAGATTTGTTGCCTTTCACTGAGGCTGAGAGAATGTGACTTGCTTGAGGTAACCCAGTAGGTTTCTATGACCAAGTGGAGATTCAAACCCTGGTCTCCAAAGTGATAGCTTGCAGATGAGGTAGCAGTTTCAGCACCCGTAACCCCCACCAGTGCCATGTCCCTGTTGCCACGACTGCAGTTGGTATCCAGCGGCAGAGCTTCACAGACCCCCTGTGAGGCCTCTATAAACCCCCCAGGGGTCCCTGGACCCCAAGTTAAGCACCACTGTTCTACAGCACCGAAGTAACATAAAATTCCTCTAGATTAGAAGACAGGGAGGGACGGTTCTACCTTAGGCTTCATATACAAACTGCGCCAAGGAATAAATAAGAAGCCATTCTCAGAGAGGAACATATCAAACACTTGCCAAGCTTGGCTTCAGATGAGACACTGACAGATACCAGATAGACTATTCAAGGCACAGTTCTCTATAATTATCCTTTTATTACCTGTGGCAAGACTTTCTCATGCTTACCAGAACAAAAATACAAACATTTGGTCCCACCAGCCGAATTGGCAGCATGATGGGAACTTGTGATAAACCTGCTACTATTTTTTTTTATTTATTTTTTAAAAAAAGATGATGGGTAGTGCTGAGGTAATGAATCAACCAGTTATGTTCTGAGTCATGAAATATGCCTGAAATTATGTCCACCTTCTACTGGTTCTGTTGATACAATACCTGCCATGGCAGAAGGAATTAGAAGAGTTTAGGGCTGTAGACATGGATGGACTTGAAAGGAAACCTGGCTCCTATCACTCCTACACTGGACACAAATGTCTGCATCACCAGACAGCCCTCACTACGTAGGTCATACAGCCACTGAAAAAGGAAACATTTTCAAAGCCCTATCATGGGATGCTGTAAAATAACCAAACTTGTGCCCTCCTACAGAACACAGTTCCATTTCCCATCATGCATTGCCAGTAGAACCACTAGAATTGTGAGAAATGTAAACCAAGAACATAGGAGGCTGCCAGGTTGGGAAAGGCTGTTGGAAAGAGCTACTATTAGTTGACTACTTTCTCTCATTACATTTAATGGTTTGTCTGGAGTGGAATGAAGGATTCTTGTCACAGTGAATAAACAGAGGATGATTCCATAGATATAGGAGAAGATAATGCTATATTCATGAGGTTTCCTTGTATGGAATGTGGAATTGCTTTCATTCAATATTTTTTTCCTGTAGCAATTTTATTTGTCCACTAGTTATGTAGTCTCAGTCCTAACCAAGCAAATAAGAGAAAGAGTATGAGAGAGATAGAGAGAGACAGACAGACAGACAGTGCCAGGACTCAGAGTCAACACTTCTGGGATCTGAGAAAAGGAGTGGTGAGAAAGTTCCTCAAGATGGACAGCCTGTCAGTTCTTTCTGTTGCTAGATCTCAGGAGCAATAGCCACCTTGTCCCTTTTCTCCTCCTAGTTAAAATGGGAAGGCACTGAAGGAAGTTTTCAGTGTGTGAAGTAAAGTGAGCATTGTGTTTCTCTGTCTGAAACAGGATGAGAAATAACAAGCCTTCTGAGGCCATTCAGCAACTAACTTTAGAACACAAGAAGAGCTCTTGTTCTTGCTCCTTGGTTGGATTGGATCAGACCAAAGGCCTATCTAGTCCAAAGCCTTATTTTCTCTGTGGTGAAACAGACATTTATAAGAAGCATGGAAGTAGGACATGGACACAATAGGACTCTTCCACACATGTACTGCGACAACCAGTATTTTGATAAAAGATAAGATATGTAGCCATTGTGATTAGTAAATTTGTCTAGTCTCCTTTTAAGGCCATCCAATTAGCTAGCAAAACATTTTGTGATACCTTTGTTTATTGTATTTATATATGGCCTTTAAAGAAAAGTTCTCCAGACAGCTCAAGGAATAAAATATCTTAGAAACAACATTAAAATAAATACAAAAAGCCTTAAAATCTGACTCTTCAACTTTCAACCTCCTTCTTTAAAAAACAACCTAATAGAAGTATATCCAAAAGCTAAACTATAGGTTGATATTTCAATATTAACTTCTGTAGCTATGTTTAAAAATATTAATAAAAGAAGTCAATCTTGAAAGTAGTAAAGTGAGTACGAGATAGATCCGTGCTTCCGAGGTAAACTGATTTTGTAATACACCATTAACTGTTTTTCTTTTTCCAGCTGTTATAAAGATGCTGAGATAGAAATTAAAATGCTAATAATCATCTATTAAACACAGTGGTTCTGGGAAACATAATTTAAGGTTGTGCGTGGCATTGTGATTTTCAGCTCTTTGCCAACAAGAGAGCCAAATTGCAAGTAAAAATATTGGACTACAAGGTTTTCCGGAACCACATAGAAACAACAAATTCACAGTAGTACTCTGCTTCATGGTATGTCAGTTCTGATCCTTTTATTATCACCATCAATAATCAAAGCAGTGTGATTTTAGTAGCTTATAATGTTTCCAGATTTAGTGTAAATATTTGTGCTAACAGAACAAAGACAAACAGGTGATGTGAATCTCTTCCTGCCAGCTCAATGATGTAGTACAGTGGTTTTCAAATTGTAGGGCTGGACCCTAAGGAGTGCACAATAGTTACTTGTGGGGGACACAAGGGCAGCAAATGTGGAAAAAAAGGGGCACTCCCCCCATTGTGTGTGTGTATGTGTGTGCCTTTGAGGATTCACTGGTCCCCGAAAAAAGCAACGCAAAGCATCTTTCCCCGTTATGCCTTCCTCCAACCTCAAACACAGCAAAACAGCTTCCCTTTTTATGCTCTTCCCGCTCTGGTTCTTTGAATGTTCTGCCATTGGCATAGCAGGTACATGCCCCGTAGCAACCATAAGGCAGTTCCTCGGGTGGTAAAGGAAGAATAGAGGAAGCGAAGAGTGTGAGAGCTCAGTGTTAAGATGGTGGGTGCATGAAGCACAAAGGGCCTGTGAGAGAGGATGAGAGTAGTATAGTATACGAAATAGGGGTGTGATATTGAGCAGGGGGGGTAATGTCCACATATAAATGTAAAGAGGGTCACAGGGGTAAAAAGTCTGAGAACCAATGATGTAGTACAAAAGCACTGTGGGAGCCTCCTTATGCTACAATAGATATATGACCATCTAGCCCAGTGTTACCTCTGGTGACTGGCAGTAATTTTGGGGGTCTCAGAGAGGCGTCTCATCACTTGCTATCCAGTCCTTTTAATTGAACTTGCCAAAGACTGAAGCCAGGACTATCTCTTCATATAGCATCAGCTGTTGAGGAGTCTTCAATTGTCCATAAACATACTGACTTATTCAGGTTGGGAAATAGTCTACCTACAGCCCTGAAGTCCTTCTGCAGGGACAAGGACATTTACAGTACCCCCAGCAATTAGATGAGTATTTTCAGCCAGGAAAAAATATGAGTGCAGAACCTGTCCGCATGCTTGTGTGAAAAGCAAACAGTATTTGGATTGTGCCCATATTTTTGAGACTTCTTCCCTGTGGGTGAATCCTATACTATTTTCTCAACTTGCTCATTTTTTCCCTTATGATGTTCTAGGATGCATTTGCAACTCTGCATACACAAACAGTACAATCTCTAATAAATTTCCGCCAGACAGAAGGTCAAGAATGAATTCATTGTTTGCATTTGCCTGCACAGCCTTAGGGGAAATGCAGCAGCTATTTGCTGGTATGGAACCAAGTGAGTGAATTTGGGGATATCAGCCGATTCAAGTGCTGCAATTCTTTATCACCTGCCTTTTAATCAGTCAACTGATTATGACAAAATATATTTGCATATGCATCTAAATAATTTTACATTAAAGCCTCAATATAGTTCCATTTTGCAATATATGATGAAGAATGCTACAACATAGAATTTCAATAAGCAAATGGTGTTTTGATTGATTTTATGATTAAAAAGAAACATCTATGGTTTTTTTCATAACAGAGAAAAATGCTAGAACCAAGATAGCCTTTAAAAATACACAAGTGCCTTCTTAACCCTCAACCCAGCTTCTCAGTCATGGAGTACAGCTGTTGTTGATTAATCTCTAATTTAAGCTTGCAGACCTAATAACAAGTACATGGAAGAAGCTCAGTCCCAGTCCAGTATTTGGAACAGATCCAAACTGGCAGCTTTTGGATCAGTGTCATAATTACTTCCTTTCCCCAATAACAGAGGCAAAACTGTCTTATGTAACTTGCTGAGAGGCATCACTCCTTTTGAGATGCAACACTAACTTTTAGTTACTTTTCCAGTTACCAGAATAATTTACTAAATGGTAGCAGGGAGCCAGCATGGTGTAGCAGTTTGATTGTTAGACTAGGATTCTGGAGAGCAGGGTTCAAATTCTTACTTCACCACAGAAACCCATTGGGTGACCTTATGAAAGTCACACACTCTCAGCTCAGAGGAAGGCAATGGTAAACCCACTCTGAACAAATCCTGCCACGGGAACCCCATGACAGGTTCACCTTGTGGTTGTCACAAGTCAGAAATGACTTGAAGGCAGGTGACAACAAAGAGGAGGAGTTCAAGCACTGGCTTCTACTATGTCTTGTGCCCTCACACGGTGTTGAGTGAAGACTGTATACAGGAGAGAACAATGTGTGTTTGACTACAGGCCAACAGTTTGTTGTGTTCAATTTTAAGTCACCCAAAGAAACTATTTTCATTACTTTTGAGAAGCAGAACAACTTTTTTAAATGTTATGACTACAATAACTACTTTGGGGGATCCTTGAAACTATATACTTTTAATTATATGGAAATAATACAATTAGTTTCAAAATAATTTTGAAAATAACTTTCTAAGTTCTGGACAGCTGCAACAACTGTGGTTTGTTATTACTAACCGGGACGAAAAGCCTGAAATCTACTATACAAAGAAGACAGAAAAACTTATACGAGCTTGAGGTTTGTGTATGTCCCAACAAACCATGCTTAGGTTCTGAAACAACAGATAAAAGCCACATTTTATCATCAGCATCCTATAGCAAAAAGAGAACAAGATAGTTTACCCATCCCTAGATAAGACTTTGGCCTTTGTTCATTCATAAAACCAGTCTTCCTTCCTTCAACCATACTCTTCACAATCTTACCAAGTGATTCCATGAAAAAAAATTCAGAAAGTGTTTGGTAATAAAAGTAGATAAGCCTTCTGGGTTAAACATGTATTTTTTAAAAAAGGAGTAAAGTAGTTATACTAATCTGCTGCCAGTTCCTTCTATACACTAAAAGAAAGACTGTCAAAAAGCCAGTTACTTCATCACCCAGAGACTTGGGAGTTTTACACCAATGCCTAGGAACATGTAGTATTTTTCCAACCTGGTACAGAAACCAGAGTATAATGCCCAAACCCAAGATTAAAAGGGTACTGTTGTGCTACCAATTTGTTCCATGTCTTTAACTCAAAGGGCCTGGCAAAGCTAATAAATTAGTTGGTTGTTAGCAGGAGCATGGATGTCAAAAATGGAAATAAGTGTCAAAGTCTGCCTTGGGATTTCTGCTCTAGAAGTAGTTTGAAATGTCATTGAACGGCTATTGAAAGCAATACTATGAAAGCTGATGTCTGGCATGAATTTAGCATAGTGTTACTTAGAGCCCCACCCCACACACTGACTTGAACCCCACCTGGCAGTGCTCCGGCTTCCATTTTCCCTTCCTCTGCTGAAATGTGCTTACACTGGAGAAATAGAGAAGTGCTTTCGGATAAAAATTGTTCAGGTTTTATGAAACAGCTGGGAAGCCTCCATTTTCTGTTTTCCAATATGTAATATGTGATGTCAGTCACTACACTTTGGGAGAGATAAGATGGCAGACACATGGTACAAATCAGAGCCACGTGGCTAAGCAGCTCCTGTCTGAAGACACTATCACTGGAAAGCTGGGGCTTGCCAGTAGGCAACATGGCTTCAGCATCCTTAGGGGGTTCTAGTGGTGACAGCAACCCCAGAAAGAGTAGGTACCAGTTTTGGCTGACTGGCCCCCAGCAGCTGCCTAAATGTGCCAGATGCTGATGTTGGCTCCTAATTATAATCAGAATGCAGGTGCCTAGGCTTTGGAGTCTCCTGTTGTAAGAAATATTACAAATTCGATTTTCTTTTCTATATAATTTATGCTATGTGTTCATTTTTTAATAGCTGCAAAACTTTGAAATGCATTGCTTCTAAACATTTGCAGACTGCTCCCCTCAGTGAACCACTAGCCATACAGTGGGATTGGGGAACAGAGTTTTCATGTTGGAAATTATAAATTTCAGCAATCTAGTCCTCCAGTTTTGAAGTTGAAGACTTTTTAAAAAAGCATCTATTGAATAAGAATACAGCTGTCTCATATGCCACTCCAGAGTGACCTACTTTGGATATATCTTATCACATACTGGAGAAAGCCTATAGACTGTAAACTCTTCAGAGTAGCTCCGTGCCAAAGGAAGAAGAGTTTATTTTGGATGGAAAAGGAGGGGACAACTGTAGCATCTTGCTTTTTGATTTTGTCTGTTAATGTAAAGTTGCCAGAGTAGCAAGAACATCCTCTCAGAGGCCAGTTGGCAGTTTTCTAGGGAACAGAGAGGACTTGTAACTTGTTTGTTGCTGATTCCTCATTAAAGTCAAGCTTTAGTTGAAAATGTGAGCCTTCAGTTGCTGCAAAAATCCTTGTTCACATTTATTTTGTTCTTCTCTTCTTGCTGTTTCCAGCTATTGCTTTCTGTGTCTTCTCAGTGCTTTGATCCAGACAAAATTATACAGTTTGGTTCGATGAAACAGGCCAAGGCCAGTAAAGCAGAGTATTTCATTCTCTCTGGTCGCCAGAGACAATTAGCTCCTGCTTCAAAGAAAGATTCTTGACTGTGGCAGTCCTTATGGCTACCCCCTGTAAGTCATTTATAAACAAAACATATATTGCATTGGTTCCCTACACCCTAGTGGTTACTTCAGCCTTGTCTGACAGTGGGCTGACCAATAAGAAGCCAAACACCAGTAGTAAGTACATATACATTAATACCAGTAGTAAGAGTAGGAGGATGACAACACCACCAGTGCTCATATAATTTGTTCTATATGTATACATTTTTAAGAAAAATATGATTGATTAATAGAGGGAAAAAGATATTTTCTTAACAGTTGTCTCCATACTATTCATTGTGTCTAGGCAACACATGCCTATTTGTCAATCAGTTCTGCTATTCATTTCACAACTAACAGCAGAGTTACCATAAATGAGCAAATTAATTTTACAGAAAGCAAGTTCTGCTTGTCCTTGAAAATTCATCAAGCTCTGCTGAATCACACCTACATGCACACTACTAATAAAACCTGAAATTTGAATTACTGTTCACTACCAGAGACATACATATCCATACATATCCCTCCAATTGTTTAATTCTTCTGAAATGCGAAAACTGGAGAAACTCTCTACCGGTATATTCAGAACAAGTAAACTCCATGACTACATGGCAGGAGTGGATTCTTGTTAGAATTAGAACATTTTAAATAAGAATGTTTAGAATATGAGTTAACTAGGGAGGTGAACCACATTGAAACAAGAAATATACACAACAGACTTACCCAGCAGTACCAAGGAAGTAAACAAAACAGAAAACAGAAGGTCATTGATTAAAAAAAAATCTTCTTTGTATACAATTTCTTTTAAAGAGATATATATATTTCCCATACTCAAACAACACATAATAACTTCTGTCTGAAAATACCCTTCTGCTTTCCTTCCTGTTTATTTCCTCTGTACAAGTAAGAGGCACTCTATTGGCTTCAGTTTGCAGAGATATCAAGAACATACATGAAAAGGAAAATGTAAAGTAGGAAAACGCATGGCTGCACGCAGTATTGACAAAAGAGATTAGCATCCATGTAGAAGCAGCACCACTAATGTACCGTTGTTTTCCCACACATGCTGACAGTCACAAGCCCACCAGGCAATAAAGAAGATTAGGAATTCTTAAGGCATAGATACCTGAAAAAGTCCAGGCTGAGATACAAGAGTCCCATATGTTAATAGAATTCATACTGGGAGAAAATGGAATTGACCTCTCTTAGGGGTGAGCAAAACGTGACCTATGGCTGCATGTGGCCTTCTATGCATTTTTGTAGCCAGTGCTACCACCAAATTACCCTCACAGCTTCATCCTCTCCCATTGCATCAATTTATGCTTTAAATTCTCCTTCAAACTGGCAAGGTCCCTTGCCCTTGAGTGTGAATGTGTCCCTTCATGGTCCATAAACATAATCGAGAGAAAGGGAGATGGCCTTAAGTAATGCATGTAATCAATGGGTCTTACCATTGCACCTCAGTTGCACTGATGTTCATGAAACAGAAGCATGCTCAAAACTTTTTCTAGAATATTTCTAATTCTTTTTCTTAAACCTCACCACTTTGCCCAAGAGAAATGGGTCATGTGGATCACAATTTTTGTAAGGGTAGAATCGGGTCTTGCTTTCCACAGCATTAAAAGCTATGATAGAAACACATTTTGAGCCTGATGCGAGATGCTCATCATTTTACAAAATTCTCAGTCATGTTCAGTGATCAACTGTAAGTACCGTATGAATAATAAATATTCTAATGTTAAATAGGTATTGCTAAAATAAGAAAGGTAGCTGTCTTTCTCTGCGTCAATTAATTCTTTTGCACCATATAAATTAAGAATTACAGTAATAATCATTAACATTTATACAGCATTTTCCCAAGCAGCCAAAACATTTTTCATACATTGTACCTGTAGTAATACCAGTTCCTTTTATCTTGTATTACAGATGAAAGACTACAAATTAAATATAGTATGTTGTCAAAGATCACCTTAGTGAATGATAATACTTTTTCTTTCCCTAGATTTAGTTCAGACAGTCAGAAACCCTCCATAATAGAGATGGGACAGAAAATTGTCAGTCTCCTGACTGAGATCAAATTTGGAGTTCCTGACCCATCAAGAAACTTACGCAGGAAGAAAAATTGCATTTTGAAAGTTCCTGAAAATTGTGGGAACATTTTTTTTCCCCAGTACAACATAAATTGTGTTCTTTTTGACAACTGTGCAGGAGTTTGAGAAACTGTGCAGCTTTGCAGTAAAAACCTACACTCTCAGTCTTTTTACTGTGCAAAAAAACCCTGCTTCTGTCGTTTTTCACTCTGTACTTGGGGAAAGTGCACAAAATACAAAACTAAATTGCATAGTATGTTATATAACAAAAAACGCAGGTTAAGTTCTAACATTATGGCTGTAATCTTTCCCAGTTTCAAAGTTGCACAACCCAAATATTACATATCAGTAAAAGTAACTTGAGCAATGGAAGCTGCAACTACACATGGTTTTATTGTGAAATATTTCTGGATTTTCCACAATATCTTTTTTTTTTTACAACACTGCTGATTTTGCACAGAAAACAGCAGTATTGCACAACAAAATGTTGCAAAAAATGAAGCAATGGTGCATAAGTCACAGGCAAGCAGTTTTTCATATTCTTTTTATGCAGAAAACAGAAATGCTGCACCACAAAATTGTGGCACAACAAAAATATTGCACAAAAACCAGTAACAATGCACAAACAATGGCATGTGGTTTTGTTATGCATCTTTGTTATTTTCTACATAAGAACCAGCAATCTTGCACAACACAGACACACGCCTGGAATTAGTATTACCGTAGCCTCTCAACTTTTGTGAGGATTTGGGCTGTGGACCCCTCGTGAAACTTTAAAAAAAATGCAAATAACTCTCCCCCATATATATAAAATCCATCAAGTTCATATAATAGAACATGCATCATGTTCTATTATATGAACGATGGATTTTATACATGTGTGTGTGTTTTTGTATAATATTGATAATGTTATATTTGTTTTTAATACAGCTCCTAAAGAAGGCCAAACAATTTATAAACAGGCAGAAACACGTTGGGCTTTTTTAAAGAATATAATTTGGTTGATCTATAAGCATGCGAAGCCTAGCCTCCTACTTCTCTGCTGCCTTAGTATAAGCCAGCTTCTTGTATATACTCTAGTATTTTTTTAAAGGATCAACTTGAGGGGGGGGGAAGCAAGTGCGACCACAGAAAGGGACTAAGACTTTTTTTTCTCATTCCTTCCTAGCAAAATGGCAATTATAGCAACATCAGATAGAAGGAGAAAAGTAAGTACCCCAGTGTTTTAGAAGAGGCTGAGAAAAGTTTTGACAGGCCAGCAGTGGTTTCAAAAACAACAAATGATACAGCATCCACAAATCACCAGAAAGGAACTGACTGCTCACAGTTAATATAATTTAAGTAGTACACTGAAGCTTTATCTAACAGACACAGATTACAAGGGACAGCACTGTGAAGAAGAAACTATGCCTTTTGTATCCCCAAATCTGCTCCCAGATCTTGTTATTATGCTAACCAAGAAAATATTGTCATGATCTAGCAGCCAGATTGTAGTCTAGCCTTGATCATAAATTATCTGTTCTGGCAGAACCTGAGGAAGTGTTACACTGATGCACATTCAACTCGGAGGAACACAAGAGAAGATTAAACATTTCCCTGTGAATGAAGATCTAAAAATGGAGCAGAAACCTCCCCTTTGCTTATCCCAGAGATACATCCAGTATCTCTATTGTGTTTCTTTTAAGAAGATTATTTTTAGATAGCCAAATTGAGATAGTGCTTATCAGAGAGCAGTAAATGATATGGGCTGTGCTAATGAGATCTATGTGTGTACAGTGCCTGCCCTGCAGAGCTGAAGTTTAATGAATTTTGTAATATATTCCAACCAAAATATCATTTCACTTCTTCCATTTGAGGAAGGATATTTTAAGCACACGCCAAATGAAAAAGGAGCAACGGTGCTGAAAATTATGGATTTTATCCCCAAGGAACAGAGTTCTAGCTTTATTTAATTAGGGGCCTAGCTCAGTGTTTCATTTTACATGCCACACTGGGGAAATGGGACAGCATGCTTTTATTTTTCATATTTTTATTTTTGGTCTGGAGCAACTGTAGAAATATATGTATCTCTCTTAATATATATGCAATTCTTTCTGGCAGCTGGGATGAGAAATATGCTTAGCCTTCTTTGTAGGACTGTTTGGGATCATATGACTCTGTCTTTAAGAAAGGTTTTAGCAAAATCTATTACTACATACAGTTCGAGTTGTCTCTGTAAAATACCTCATATCAAGTGTTATATTTGTACTATATCGCTATACTCCCACTGTAAATGAAATGATCCAAGTGCAGTTCCAGATCTTAGGAAAGTTACTTTTTCGACTGCAGTTCCCATATCCTCTCCCCAGCCAGCATGGCCATCATGTTATCAACTCTGTGCCGAGGTTACCAGTCAAACAAAAAGTTCTTCAGAATCAGTGCTTATATACAATTCTCCAGCCACAGAGGAAGGCTACCATAATAAGAAGGAAATAAAAGGGGATTTCTCAGGATGACAGGCTCCAAGGTTTTAATGTCAGAAATTTATTAGGGCATTTGCATTCAGGTTTACCTTTAAAATGGCATTCAGCATCAAAAGTAAACAGTGGCCCACAGTACATAGCAAAAATTGACTTATGCCAGACGGCTCTTTTAGGATAATTTTCATTTGGCACTCAAGGTCAATAATTGCTCTCTAGCTATTGATCTCCTTCACACCAAAATAATTGAACTTTTAAGGTGAACACTGAAGCTTAATGGCTTGTCACATGACTTATTACATCCAACCAGGCACTGTTAAAGGTTTCATGTACTGTAACAATTGATATTGATTTATTTAGGTTTTGTGAGTCCCCAAAGTATTGCCCAGGGGCATAATTCCACTTCCATTTATTTGAAGAGGAAATGGATTAGACCTTTAGTATGGGCTTTCCTCCTCTTGACTTACATTTCACCTGCTGTAAACCATTCTGGAGTGAGTTTAACTTATCTCCAAACCTGGGCAGAATTTAAAAGCCTCTTCAAAACGCCTCCCTCTAATCAATACATTCTGGTCACACTGGAGTTTTATTTTACTTTCACATCAAACGTTTAAACTTCCTTGGTTTGAAAAACATTACTCCAGGATTTCTCTCTCCAAAGAGATGCCATGAAAACTAATTTACACAGCACTTACAGCAAAGAAAGTGATAACATTAGCTATGGGACATCTCCATTCAAATCACAGACCACTTATTAACTTACTAAGTGGGGATATCATAAAATCTTAGCTCTAGTCTACCATTTTAAAACAGAAATTACAAAAACTTGTCCTCTGAAGTTGTTGTCAAAGTAATTAGCAGACTAACAGCTGGAACTAGGACCTGTTACACATAGTGGGACCTGAACAGAGGACAGAGATGAGTTAGCCTTTTCTATCCATTCTGGTACACAGACTTAAGCATCAGGGAGGAAGACTCTGCAGTCTATAGGAATTAGAAGATAAAAGTCATTCATATCTGCCATTTCACACCCACAGTTTATGTAATTCTAGGAGTTGGTGTTTCCAGAAATCCATCTGATCCAGAGATATTTGTTGAGTGTACATTGTGGAGGTCTGGGGATGTGAGCAAGGTCATGTCTGGCTGACATCCTGAATTTTTGCTTATTCTGCTTATTGCTCCTGACAGATATACTGGGAGGAGAAAAGCCATGTACCTCATCTTGGGTTCTATGGAGAAAGTATTATGAGTATCTTTAAAAGAGGTGGTAATCAGCCTGTCCTGAAGAATCCCAGACATTTACAGGTCAATTGCCAATATCCTTCTCCTGTGGAAGGTATTTGAACAAGTGGTTGCTGAACTTGGATGAAACTGATTTTCTAGGCCCATTTAAGTCTGGCTTCAAGGTTAGCTTTGGAACAGAAAGTACCTTTGTCACCCTGTAGAAAGAACTATGCCAAGAGAGGAAACAAGAGGAGTGTCACGACTTTGGTTCTCTTTGACCTTTCTCTGGCTTTCAGCACTATCTAACACTGTTGCTGTCATGTGTCTTCAAGTTGTTTCTGACTTAATGGCAACCCTAAGGCAAACCCATCATGAGGTTTTCTAGGGTTGAGAGTGTGTGTCATGCCCAAGGTCACCCAGTGGGTTTCTACAGCTGAGTGGGGAACTGATTCCAGGATCACAGTCCAATCTTCAAACCACTAAACTATGCTGGCTCTTATCTACCGTTGTATCCATCCAGAAATGTTCTCTGAACTGGGATATGAGGGCACAGAGCCACAGTATTTTTACTCCTATTTGGATAACTAATTACAGAAGGAACTGCTGGGGGACTGCTGATCTGCCCCACGGCAATTGTATTGTGGTGTTCTTCAGGGATCTGTTTTATTCCCCTGGATCCTCAGTATCTACATGGAACAGCAAGGAGAGGATTTAGGCTGAGAGGTCACCAGGATGTTGATGATATTCAGCTTCCTGTCTCTTTTTCATGTAATACAGGGGAACAGATGATGCCCTGGTGTTTAGACAAGTTAATGGACTTAGTGAGGACCAATAACTTGAGGCTTAGTTCAGACAAGATGGAGATACTTGTTCTGGTGGTTCGTCTTGTGGTTAAGTAGACTTCAACCTCTTCTGGGAGGGGCAAGCATTCTCCCTAAAGGACCTACTACTGGCCTAGATATTAAAAACAACTATCCCAGTAGAAGTTTTGGTCTCTGCTTCAGAAATCAGAATACAACCCAGTGGATACAAATTGCAAGAAAAAAAGAGTCTACCTGAGGACTCTATTAGGGACAACATCTTGGCAGTAAGAGCTATCCAACAGTGGAACAGACAGAGGATGGTGGGCTCTCCGTCCATGGAGGTCTTTAAACAAAGGCTGGGTTGCTTTCTCTCAGGAGTGATGTACTTGTGGATTCCTACATGGCAGCGGGTTGGGCTAGATTGCTATTGTGGTCTCTTCCAACATTATGAGTCTATAATTCTATAAGTGGAATTTCAGGGACAAAGTCCATCTAGGCCAGTGCAGCTGCTGCTTACTCTAAAGCAAACACTGTTTTCTTCTCTAGCCAGTGAGTTAGGAAACAACTCATCCAGAATGCTCTGTTCTGAAGGAGACTGCAGGAGTAGCAACAGGAGAGAGAAAGGGGAGAGGGATAGAAATTGTAAGTGAAAAGGCACAATGATTCAAAGAATGACACGTTAAATTAGGGCTTGCTACATAGCCTTGCAGACTATGACTCACATTGGATTTGACGAATCAGCTAGGGACTATTTTAGCTGGAGTCTAAATCAGGCAAACTAGGCAACCCTCAGGCAAGCAAGCAATAGACACACACACACACACACACTCTTCTCCAAGTCAAAGCTGCACATAATATTAGTTCAGAGTAAGACATGTAGCCTTTGTTTGATCTTCTAATGTAGAAGGCATGCCCCCCATATCCCAGCAACACCCCAATATACCACTACGAATGTGCTTCTACTATATTCAGAATTTCAAAAGAGCTGCCAATATGAGAAAGGTTAACAACTGTAGGGAAAGGTGACAACTCTGTACCTCTATATAGCAGTGCCATTTACTACATGATTTTGATTACCACTTCGCTTTCTGATGTCTGCCAGTTTCTTTAAAAGGGGCCTCTCATTTGTTCTTTGTACAAACAAGGAACAGTCTTTGACTGCTTTTAAAAGGTAAAAGTTACAGCCTTAGTTCAGGAATTTAGCCAGCCAGCCAGCTAAAGCATTTGCATGCCTCCCTCCTCTGCGTTTCACAGACATATGATACTGATGCTGATGCTGCATGAAGATGTAGATATTGATTTGAACTGATAGTTCAGGGCAGTATGGTTGTTGCAGCACCCCATTGCTTTTCTCAAACATCAGGGATGGGAATCATAAAGCCCTTCATATGCTGTTGGACTACAACTTTACAACCTAGACATCATAGCTAATGGTGAGGAATTCTGGAAGTCAACTTTTGGAGGGAAACATGATTCCCATTCCTGCTATACATAAATCTAGATATAAGTGTCTAGGTGTGGTACAGTAGGGAGTGTGTAACCCTCAGAACAGCAATGGATTGCAACATACATCAACCCTAATTTCAACCATATATTCTCCACATCCATCATGACAGATGCTAGGAGCACCAACAAGGCAAGATCTGGAGGATTGTCCATTCCTCATCCCTGTTCTAGACTTTCCAGCTTAAGATTCCTAGGTCAGCAGTCTCAGCTAAAAGCTAGAGTTAAAAGTATATTATGCTGAAGGCAGTGCTTTACTGACCAGCACTGGCAAGGCCAGGCTCCAAATAGTTGTAAAAGGCCTAGTTAAAGATAATGTGTGAACTTTTTGCCATGTATTGTGAAAACTGTTGTAGTTATTATAAGCATATAAAAATCCTCAAGAATTATTCTCAGTAACAGACTATTTTAAATGAAAAGATTGTACCGGATATATCCAAAATCTTGCTGAGAATGGTTCCCTAAAATTTCTTAGCCCTTAACTCTAGATGAACTAGCACACTTGACTATGAGCTCATATTTTACTTACAATATTGATTGAATCATCAAAGACCAAATCCCAGCTCATGAAAGACAATGTGTAGAAATTGCACCAATGGTACATAAAGCCTATATGCCTTCCACTTATGTAAACTGATGAACAAACCAAGCATAGATCACTTAATGTTGTGTCTGAACCCAAGATTATGGTTCCTTGTGCCCAAAAACAAGCCAGCATTGTAAATCAGTTTTGAACCAAAAGTTTTCTTTGAAAAGTAATCCATGCCTGCTTTACTTAATCAGCTACATGAGCAGAGGGAACACAGCAAGAACAAGTGGGTTGTGTGTACCACCACAGAGTCTGTGCATACTATACTATAACAACCAGAGTCTAAAACACTGTTCTGTCCAGGGTAGAGGAGCTACCCACACCCACACACTGAGACACATTACAAAGTATCCAAAACCACCAGTTATTTAGGCAGATAAAGCTGGGGGGGGACCCAAACACCTCTTTGTGTCCCGTTGTTGTTGTATGCCCTGTCAGAACACCCCAAACACTGCCTACGGAAGCTTTTTCACCCTACCTAATAGCAGGGTTGATCTTGTTGATAAAATGACCAATGAATTATTAAGCACGTTGATCTCACAGTCAAGTCTTGAATTCAGATCTAAATGCAACTATAGGTCCCAAATAGAGTAGACCAATTGAACTAATACCATTTACATAAATGGTGAGTAACATTCAGAAATTGCTTCAGTGCTTTAGCTGGGCCTAGCAATTGAGTATAATTTCGTGATTGTACATTCTAAGAAATTGTTATGAAATACCCATTAAGCCTCTGAACTATTTGACTATTTGCCGTCTATTTTTTCAGTCATATACACAGATTTTTCTAGATACTGCTGTCTCCACAAGTGAAATAATATTGCTAAGCCCACCAGCTTCTCTTTCCTATCACACTCGAATAAGTGTTCTCAGCCTCCTTCTCGTCATAACCAAATAAAAACCATTTCCTTCTCCCTAGTTTTTCTTTTTTTTTATTTTTGGTGGGGGTGGTGGTAAATGCAGAACAATCACAAGGAAGCTGGGTGGAATGCCATTTTGCAGACAAAAGCACACACGAACAAGAAGACTCTGTTCCTCAGCTGGCTTTGCCTTTGCTGGTAACAAAATTACACAGCCTAATGTGTCACAGAGTCCTCTGTTACCAAGTCTATATTTACATATTTTTCTTATTCTCAGAGACAATATTCAAGTCCCGGAGGTGTCTCCAGTTTAATGTAAGATATTGAAGAAATAGTATGAATTATCACTGCAGTGATTTCATGCTGAATTTGGCATCCAGCAAACAGTAAAACAAAACAAAGGAAGAGAGAGACACAGAATTTTTTTCTTCAGGCATCTCTAGTACAGTAGGTTCACCCAGAAAATAAGTGATAATAATACTTGTAATCCATTTGCAAGATACAACCTGAAGCTCTCTGGCGATAAGTCATGAAATAAAATAGTTAAGATACAGAAATGGTATTGACTAAAGTAAAATTCAGAACAAAAAGTTTGCCCCTGATAGCAAAGAGAGGGAGGTGAGAGGAGGAGGTTGAAGAGTAGGGAGCAAATGTCATTAATGAACTGAAGTGGCATGAAATTTGCAGCGGGGATTTCTTAGAAATTACTTTTGTTGTAGCTATAGAAACTGGGAGCTGGTTTTTCAGCGACAGCTCTGTGTAGCCAAATGGAAGCCATGTTTGGCTAAAACGACACATAGCGAAGTGTGATTCACACAATATTTTCCTCTTCTCTGCTCCAACCATCCTGACCATCTTCAGACAGATGGCTGCATGAATAATCCTAATGCAGAGAACTAGCGGTGGCATAAATCCCAGGAATTTTGATAATACTTTCCCATCCGCCATAGTCATGGCAGCCATATTCATGATTGCCCATTTTATATATTACAGACAGAATGAACATTACTTGTTTGTTTGTTTGAATTTGCGCCCAGAATCCTCCATTCCAACAGGGAAGTGCCATTTGGGTTTTGAGTACCAAATAATCTTCCTTAAAACGTAGAATTTCAGTTCATACCTTAGCTGCTCATGAGACAAAGTAGGGCTGAGAATGTTCATAGGATATGCGCCGTGGTGACCACAGTGCTTTACCACTGGCCATGATGACTGGGGATCTGGGAAGTTGTAGTCCAAAAAAACTAATTTCTCCAAACTCTGGCTACATTTCCCAAAACTGGATCTAAACACATGCATTGCAATCAAATCTTTTGATTAAAAATATGCTGGAAAGAAATTATTAACATACAAATTATTACCACTAAGAAATAGATATTCCAAATGTATTTCAACAGCATGTAAAACAGGCACCTGATCACTTTGCACTGATGTGCATTAAAGTCAAGATGCATGCATGTATTTTAGAAATTTTATTTCTGGAGAATGAAGATGAGGAAATAGGGCCTAAACTCCAAGATTACAACTTGGTCATACATTTAATATCTATGTTTATTAAAAAGCATTCCCAAATTGCAAATATGAGGAAAATGGAAAGACATCTGGGCAAGCTGCCAGAAAATCAGTACTGTTGCCAGTAGACAGAAATTGTTGAACATATGACAACTGTCAAAATTTGACAAAAAGCAAAAAACAAAACCTGACCTTCTGGGTTTAGCAGATTTCTCTTCATGTTTGACCTTGGGATCAAGTAAAAGGGGCCAGTTTCATATTCATCTCCTGATACTCACGGATGGTTAAAGTTTAGTAGCTCCCTGTAAAAGGTCTAGTTTTCCGATGTGAAAACTTTATAGAAGATTTCAAGCCAAGCAATTATGTGCAGACACCTGGCAATGAGTGAGGATAGCCACCCAAACAGCAAAATACTGCAACTATGTTTTTAGAATCTTTATTTTTATCGTTCTAGATTTTAAAGAAATATTGTACAGCAAGGTCTGCCTAATGAAGCAAAATATTATCACAGCTTCCTTAAACATTCCCATTGCAATGGCAAGGAAGAGAGGGAAGCTACACAAGTGCAGGAAGCACTGACTCAGCGGAACTCACAATAACACAGAAAACAAAATCGGCTTTACATCCTTTCATTTCCATTTTCATGCACCATTACTTGAGATCACCTTCTGACACCTCCTTTCATCTTTGATAGCCTTCAGGTTGAAGACTAACTGGATATCCTAACACTGCATTGCTTCAGAGAGGAGGCCTTACCTCACCAGCATAAGACTCTGAAACTGAAGCAAGCAGTTACAGGTCCCTTTAATTCCAGTGCAGGGAGCCTTTGACTGTCAATATAACTTGGGCTTCAACTCCCAAAGGCTGCAGTGTGGTCAGTGGGAAGGGATTCTGGGTGTCACAGTCCAAATCATCTGAAAGGCTAAAGATACCCTGGATCTCCTTTAACCCACATGAACATCAAGGATATATCTACACTGTATAGTTTACAGCTGTTTGATACCACTTTAATAGCTTTGGCTCCATGGTACTTTGAGAAGGGTACACAGATTTTTTTACTGTAGTTAAAGGAATATACCAGAACTCGTCAAAGGCAAATTCTAAGTACCTCATCACACTACAGATTCCATGGAACCTCCATGGAATGGAGCACATAACTGTGTGGTGTGGATACTTGCTCTAAGCAAGATAATTTGATACCCAACACAAAAAACAGATGGTAACTGCCTACTCCTCTGCTCAGGGAAGAGAAACACACAATTTAACATCTGACAGCCTTTTCATGGCACTCAAAATTATCTTTTCATGGCACTATTGTAGTTGAATATCCAGATCCTTTTAATAATCATCTTCAGCCAAGATTATCAATCCAGGGGACATTTTGCCCCTGGAACTGCCCAAACAAATACAGATGGGGGAATGATTTCTTGTAGACCATGCTGGAGAGGACACCACCACTAGGGAAACAGCTTTTCAGCCTAGGAATGTTTACTTGGGTCTTTCCAAAGAAGAGTACCAAACAACCCACTACCTAGTCCAGGCTGGTCACTTTCTTAAAGGTTTCCATGGGAGAAGCAGAAGGGCACAATGAATGGTCAAGTTAAAGACACAGTTTAATGATGATCCAGTACATGACTCCAGAGAGCAACTCCTTTACATTCTTTATAGCTTCACTTGACAGGAAGGGCTTTGGCACTCATCAGGCCAACTCTTTGAGGAAGAAAGACTCAGAGCTAGACAAGATGATACATTTGTCATGTGATTATCTCTGTGATACACACAGAGGAGGGTTAACTTATTTCCTCAGTGTAAGCTGCCTGATTCTCACCCCTCCAAAAAGGTGATGTGCTCCCATTTATTTTGGATGGGGGTGATTTTTAATGAGGAGATAGCGCAGGGTGAGGAAAATCAAACCCTTTTCCTTTGTGTCATAGTCTCAGGCTGGGCTAATCTGTTCTGCAGTTGTTATTTCCAAGTATAATAACACACACACATATCACAACAAAACTGAAAGGGAAAGCCATTTGATAAATGTAACTCTAAGGGGAGTTACTTTTCTGTTGCTAATGGAGTTGAGATTTGTTTAGCTGGACTTTACTGCTTTTTGCTTCCCAGTCCCCACGTGGCCAAAGGCAGTGGTGGAGAGAGTATTGATATCCTGCATTGCCTGCATTGATATCCTTCTGACAACAGAAGGACATCTTATGACAAAATGTAGGTCTGTGACTCAAATGCCATATTTTTTTTTCTTCTCCTGTATGATCTTTACCACCTTTGTCTGATGAAAAAGCAATGGAGCACTGGAAACTTGTGCATTTTTAGTTGGCCCAATAATAGTATCATTGATTTGTGAATTTCAAATATTATTATATTTTGCTCTCTTTTCCTGATCTCTGTTGGAGACTGTTACACATTTTGTTATATACTTTCTGTCTTCTGGAGGTTTCCCAGGTGCTGAATCACCCCATTCTAACTAGCTACCTATAGGAGGTTGTCCATCACCTTGCACTCTGGTCCGAAATTAGATCACCCTCCATTCCGTCTAACAGCCAAAGGAAGAATGATTAGTTGCAATGTAGCTTTACAGATTTTCACACCAATGTGATCTATGATTTCCCAGAATGAAATCTGATACAGATTTTGTGATCAACTTTCCTTAAGAACTCCTTTGGATAGCTAATATTCAACAAAATTTCAGTGCATGATAGGATCATAAACTAGAAGAAGGGCATAATCCACATCAGTGCCAATTGCAGAGATGGTTCAAATGGTACTTACCGATAGTCCAACAGGAACAACTCTACCATTAGGCATAGAGAGGCAGCTCCCTCATGCATCGGATATTTGGTGTCCAGAAAAAAGCAGCAAATAGTTGTTTAATTTGTTCTTAATGCATGGTGACTGCCAGGGAGGGTGTGGTTCTTTTGCAACTTCCTGCACTGTGTGCCAAAAAAAAAAAAAGTGCACTTGGGTTCTTTGTACCTGGACTAGAAGTAGAGGCATTGTGCCCCATCTCCATCTGACCTCCCAAACAAAGCAATAGCAACATGAGTGACACAAAAATGGGACAATTAATAGTAACCAAGAACAACAACAATTTAAGATGAGTAGATAACACCATATACTAGCAGAAAATAGTAAGGACTTGAAATAGTTACTGAAGAAAATTAAGAAGAAAGTGCAAAGCAGGTTTGCAGCAGAATATTAAGAAAAGAAAAATGACTACAGATGATTAACATAACTTTAAAGTAGACAATGAAAACACTGAAATATTTCAAGACTTTCCATATCTTGGCTCAGTGATTAATCAGAATAGAGACTGCAATCAAGAAATCAGAAGAAGATGAGGACTTGGAAGGGCAGCTATGAAGGAACTAGACAAGAACCTGAGGTGTCAAGATAATATCACTGAATACTAAAGTTAGGATTCTCCATGCCATTGTATTTTCAATTTCTAGGTATGGTTGTAAAAGCTGGACAGTGAAGAAAGCTGATATAAAAAAATATCAACTTGTTCAAAATGTGATGCTGGAGAAGAGTTCTACAAATACCCTAGACTGCTAACAAGACAAATGAATAGATCCTAGAGGAAATCAAGTGTGAACTCTCCCTAGAAGCCAAGATGACTAAACTGAGATTGTTGTACTTTGGACATATTATGTCTCAATAGCATAGACAATGAGACTTGATAAGATAGAAGGCAGTAGGAAAAGAAGACTGCATCACAGATGGATAGGCTCAGTCAAGGAAGTCACATCACTGAATCTGTAAGATCTGAGCAGGGCTACTGATGATGGAGTGACATGGAGGTCTCCCATTCATAGGATCACCATACATTGAAAGTCAACTTGACAGTAGTTAACAACAAAGACTCCAATAGGTACTTTTGAGCACTAAAGCAAAAGTCACACTTTCACAAAGGAAGAGCAATGCAGAGGGGTAAATCTTTGGTGGTGAACATAATCTGTGTTGTGTCAGAAGGAAAGTCACATTTATTTATTTATTTATTTATTCATTCATTCATTCATTCATTGATTCATTCATTCATTTATGGCATTTTCCCATCACATCTCAACTGCCCAACCCACCAGGGCCCTCGGTGATCTGCAACTTCATCATCTTTCATGTCCATTTAATGTATACTTAAATGGGAGCACCTTGTCTTATTTTTTTTCTCTATTATCTAGGAAGTGAACCACAGCACATATTGGTTCATATTGCAAATATTGGTGACAGAAATATAAATTCTTTCTTACAATGCCAAAGTAGATAATAGTTTTGTACATTCAAATCTTCTGCATCCCACGTAAGGTGAAGACTCTCTACACTATGTTGTTTCGCCTTTCTTTGCCAATATAACCCTTGTGAGAAAATTTCACTCCTCCAACTCTGCTGCCCTCGATCACCCCAAAGTGACCTTCTCTCTTCACTGAACTTGACAAACCTATACAAGCACCCAGTGGATTTTTCAGCAAGTCTGTGGACTTGAACCCTTGACTTTCTGGACCTCAGATCAGGCCTTTGCTATTAGTTCATTTCCTCAAAACTGGACAAGATGAGATTTAGCTAGCAAAAATGGATCCAGCAGCCTGCAAGCTTCTTTCACCATTCTGCAATCAGACAAATCTCCATTTAGACACTTACTGTAAGTAGAGTTGGCTGCCCTCATAAGCTTATTTTACTATCTTAAGCCAAGCCAGGATTTCACCCTTGAAATCCTGTTCTTTGCAGAGTGAACTACCTAATGCCACAGAAGCTAAGGTGATTTTCATTCCTACCCTCTGTAATACTCTGCTACAAATTAAGCCTCTTGCTTTGATCTAGCAAACAATGGAAATAGACTTTACTTACAGGCAAAAGATCTACGGCATTCTCCTACCTAAAAATGCTATGTTATGGATTGTGAAAAGAATGAACCCCCCCCCCCAAAAAAAAAAACCTCTAAAGACGAATACTGCAATGGTTTGAAGGAATGAAATGCCAGGTCAGAGTTCAAGTGAAGACAAATATTGATGGCATGGCATTGGAAATACACTGTAAAAGAAAAGCATTACGTGAAAGCAAAACTGAAACCAAGTGGTCATGGCTGGGTGTTCTAATTGGTTTGTCAACATTACTAGGAAAGAGGTGAGTGCCTCGTGCAGCAGGTGATAGGGCAGTGGTGGCAGCCTCCTGGCTGTTTCTGCTGGACTCTCCAACCATTTCTTTCTGTTGGGGAACAGAACTGTGTGTTTGTGTCACAATCAGCTCTGGACCAGCTACATTAATCTGCTACCTCAGATGTGGTGGAGGATGCTATCCCACTGCTAGTACTGAAATGAGTTTCCAGCATCTGAACATGGAACAGAGAGATGACACCATCCTGTCCTATGCTTCAGGAATCAAACTGTCTCGGGCCATTCCTATAAACAAATTTGTACCTTTAGCATTCATACTTATTATGCAGGTCAATTTAACTGTTGATAACAATAGCTATTCCATGGATAAGATCAGTATAAGGTATGAGAAGAACAGGTGGAGGCATGAAACTTACAGCAGCAAGTATGGAAAAATCACATCTTTCCCTTGAAGGAGGAAATGCTATGCACACAGATCAGTGAAACTGAATCCTTTTCTCCTCATGCTCTGGTGACAAGAGAACAACTTCAGAGATCAGTCGGAACCTCAGTTTAGTGCTCTCATTATAATCTCAATGCCTGGGCAGTATCCAGACTTGCTGGACGGTGGCATACTAGGCCCACAGTCATACCAATTTTATTATTCTAGAGCAGTAGTTCCTAACCAGCGGATGGCAGGGAGATCAACTCCTAGAAACCACAGCCAGCATGAGCAATGACTGGGGATTCTGGAAGCCAAAATACAACACCTTGAATCTACCTAGTTGAGAACTTTTTCCTCAAATACCACTTTTGACTGTCTTGTTGCTGCTCATCAATATGCAGAGTATTTCTGTACCACTTGTTCCTTCCAAGTGGCATCTTTGTTGAGGATAGGGAAGTTACATTTTTTAGTCAACAGCTCCCAGACGTCATGGTGACGTTCTGGCTGAGGGATTCTGGGAGTTTTTGTCTAAAAAAAATCCTTTTCCCAGCTGTGCATCTTTTCACTTGCACAACAGTCAGCCAATGTGATGACAGCAAAACACCAAATAGGCATACTATAACGTGCAGATATAAAAGAATGGGCCACTGACTTCTCAGAGATGCTCACAAGGGGCAATTGAAATCTTCCCAAACATGGAATTAAGGACTAAATAGCACAAACTGTCATCTCTTATTAATACTGCAAACAATATAGATCACAATTTGGGGGGAAATGAAAGCAAACTGGAACCGTCTGGCCAACAAATATTCTCAAAACATTTTCTATGACAATTATATAAGTACTGTGCGAAAGCAAGATGTTCCTGGCCATCAGCCTCACTCACTATGTTTGCTACGCCGGTTTCATGAGCTATTACATCAGATATAATTTTCATAATTGGCTTCAGCTCTGCATTTGAGAAACTACTTGCACTGAGTAACTCTGTGCACACAATTGAGTTCCAGCTGCAGCATCTCCTGGGCTGTACACTGCTAAAAATACATACAAACCTTGGTGTATTCCTATAGTTACCTTCTCACCACTTTTTTACCCTCTGTGCATGCAAACTGCTCTGAATCTATTCATGTGTAAACACACAGCTCAATATCCATTATCAGCTAAATTATGACACCATACTTTTCTGGATTTTCACTCTTAATTAGTTTAAAAACAAATGCCTCCTTCTATGGGCACAAATAAGTGGAAAGTGGCTTTTGCATAAAACACATTAAAATGAATATGATTATGGAGCTGACCTTCCAACTGGATTGTGCTTTATATTTTTAACTGAAATAGCCTGTTCACAATTAGATAGGGGTATGTGGATATTGCAAGGCCATGTGAGTAGAGAGAAAGCATGAAATGATATGTAAACAATGGAATTCAACAATTCTGACAGCTGAAAAGAAACTTTCTAACCCTATCGGCTAAGAAGAACTACCAGAAGGTGTGCGGCCGTTTGACAGATAAAATCTCATAAACTAGCTAGGTAATTTTCAGGATTTGTGGGAATGAGTTTGATATCCTTGCCCCTTGCCTGGGCACAGAGGTCGGAATCCTCTTGGAGTTTTATGCCAGTGTAACTACTGGTTGTGTTGGTAGATGCACTTTCTCTGAGTTTGCATACTGAGGTTTCCATTACTTCTGTACATAAAGAGTTATCTGGCAGCCTGAGAGTTATCTGGAATCCCAAGAGTTGGAATCCCTTCTGGTTAGTACTCAGACACAGCTCAGTGGTGGCTTCACTTCACGCCCACTATTTCTTTTGTCTTTGCCAGCAGAGCATTATGCTTTCCTGGCATTCAGTATAATTCTGCCCAGAATATTTATTCACTTATTTTACTTCATAAACACAACTAACTAGAGATGCAAGCACCGGGGGTATGACCCAATCAGTGATAAACACATTCAAAAGTGCTACTGATTTCAGTGGGAGAGATTTTATAACATCTTTAATTACCCATGCTGAAATCAGTGCAATATAAACATGAGTAACACTTGTTGGATAATAACAACTAGTTAAGGGAATTCTGCATTTACAGGTCCAAAGCAGCCTGACTGCTAACAATCAGACCCTCAGCATTCATCAATTTCACAGAATTGTGGAGGTGGGGTAGAAGCAATCTTTATTTATAGAGTTTGGGTTTTAGTGAGTCAATGATTAATGTCACTCAATAATCCCTCTCAATCTTTGCTAGACCTCCATAGAAGAGATATTATTTTCGAAATCATACTATAAATAAGTAAGGACTAGTCATCTTTAGCCATCAGTATGACATTACAAAACTCAAATATTAAAGCAAAGACCATGAAGTCACACTGATAAGGTCAGGGCAGGCCATGAGCCTATGATCTGTAGCTGACATTAAGTACAGAGTGGGAGGTATCAACTTCCTGCTGTCGGCCCAAGACTCAGAGCGTGGGGGCACAATACATCAAGAGACAATCTGGGCTAAGCGGAGATTTTATCTGCGTCTGGACATTCTGCTCCATGAATTAAAACATTTACAGACATAATGGAAAAATTCAAAATGGATTAGACTCCAGCCACAGAGTTCATATCTGGGTCTCTTGTCAGGTCTGGCAGCTAGAATGGCAAGTCATGAGACATACCACTGGTGCAGCAGGTTTATAGGATGCTCAACTAGAACTGTCAGATATCAAACAGATATACAAGACCAGAGAGGGCTTTATTGGCTCTTCTGGTCAACTGACGTTGCTCAGTTTGGAAACTTCAATACACCCTCCACTGATCTGCACTGATGTTGCTGCAGCCTGCTTGTAAGATCTCTTGGTGATCCTAGGAAAATGGCTGTGATTGGTTGGGGGATTTTTTGTTGTTGTTTTGGGTGGTTCCGTTTGTGCGAACCTACATAGGTACGTACTACATACCACATACCTACTTCCGGCCTTGTAGCCTGCCCTCCACTGTCCACCAATGTGCATAGGTGCAGAAATACATTCTGCATCACTGAAAAGAACTAAATTTACTTTGATGTTGGAATGTGAATTGGATTTTTTCCGGTTTTCAAATACCGCACTTTCCCACCACATGGTGACATCTTAACAGCAGTTTCCATGCAGAACAATGGAAAATAACGTGAGGCTACTTCACTCCCACATGCAGAACAATATGATGCTACAACACAGTAACCTACAGTAATGACCCCATGAGGAAAGGGCCAAAGTCTGTTTATATTTGTCTTTTCAACACAGATTCACAGATGCTCGAGTATAGCTGCCAGCCAGTGAAGGTTGAGTGAGCCATTCTCTTGACATTGGAGCCACCAGCTGCCACTGCTACCAACTGAGGATCAATCCTTAATATACCTGATGAAGTGAACTATAACTTACAAAGCCTTAGGCCATGATGAAACTTATAGTCTTCAAATTATTACAAGACTTTCTGTTGTTGTTTTATATATGAAATTAACAGTAGTGAATCACTTGGCCTGCCTATGGATGAATAATTGCAGTGACAGCAAGATTTCCATCTTGGAATAGGCCTCTATTGTTTTAACTGTCCAAAATTTGAATTTCAGTCACACCATTTCTTGGAATTTCACACTTTTGTTAATCAATATAGTTTACTGATCATGGCTGAAGCTGACAGAAGATTTCTCTTGTCTCACATTGGAGGTTCTCCCTCTTGCTTCCTGTAGAAGAACCAAAGCAAACTTTTGCTGTGAATGGCATCTATCTCCAGCCCCCAAACCCAAGTGGTATGAGTAAAAGTTAGTGCATTTAGCAACCTTGTTTTTCATCAAATTGATATTAACGTAGATAGAATTCAGATGTAAAGAAGCCTAGTATTTTTCCACATTGGTAGGAATGTACCGCTCACAACTGAAATTAAAACTTGTGTACTGTTACATCAATACATAGAAAGCTGTGTTGTACTGCATCAAACCACTGGGCCATCTAGTCCAGTAGTGTCAGTGCTGGAAGTTATCACCCAGGGCTGCAGGAAGAATTCTCTGCTAATGCTACCTGAAAATTAAAGTGATTAAAACTGAGGTCTACCATATACAGAAAAGTGCTTTACCAGAGAGCTACAACCAAGGGGCTAGCTCTGGGGGATAGGGGGGCAAAATGCAGACAATCCCTTTCAATAGGAATTCTATCCCCTCCGTATGAAATTTCCCATCATTTCCCAAATTTTTAGCACTGCAAAGTGAAACTTTCAAAAATTATTCACATCCAGAATTCTTGTATTTACTGTATGCACATTGATACTTTTTCTGTAAAAATGTCATGAAGGATTTTTTTTAAAGGCTCTGCTCTTCCCTTTCTGGGTGTCCAAAGCATTCCTGAAAAACACCCTCTGTGAGCTTAATTGTATGTATGATGGCTCTGCTGAGGAAAGGGTGGATCAGAGCATGCCTATTCCCACTGCCCACACTGCTGAAGCTTTAAAAAGGTGGGTATCAATTCCAAACAGAAAACTATCTATATCTCTGTCAGACAAGAAACTGCAGATTCTTAAATGGCAGCTTGGGCAGTAAAACAGATATAAAATTTGCCTGTAACACAGACAAGCCTAGCACAAGACATTTTCCTACCTAATGACAGGGCCAGTCCTGTCAATGTATCCATTACTTATGCTTGCAATGCTTACACACAGTACCCTTTTTCCAAGAAGCTCAGGGTATTGTTTGTGGTATCTTCCCCATTATAGTCTCATGAGAACCATCTAATACATTCCCATGTGAAGATATGCGACTGGCTTGTTATAATTTAGGGAGCTTCCCAGCTAAGCACAATTATGAACCTGAGCCTCCTCTCAGTCTATAATCCAGATTCTGGAAAAAATATATCAGGTAGATTCTTAAATTTTAAATTATCTGACTAGCAAATAAATAAAACTCTCTATCATTTTCCCAATATATGTATTTCCTCATGAGATATTTCTTCAACATCTGCGAGAGAGTAATACGGGCATAACACTGGCAAAATCTTGCACATTCATAGGTATGGATAAGTGGGTTTAAAGAAATCTAACATCTAAAAGACTCCATGTGCACCTTATAAAGTTTTGTGATATGAGTCTATTACTTCAAAAATAACATTCTTATGGCAACTTAAAAACAAGTTTTTTTCAGCATGAAATTTAATGAACTATATTCCAACCTTGTTGCTTTGCAGGGTTTTTTTTTCATGTGATAATGTAATTAATAAAAGGAATAGAAAATATTTTAATTAAAAAAATGTTGTAAATACTGCGTGTCAAATGAAATCTACAAAACCTTCATTTAGGTCCTCCACTCCCAATTTTTGTTTTACTCAGTAGAGCCTCTGTGTTCTAGATTGCAAGAAAGTGGGTTTTATTTTGACAACATTTAAGTCATATTTTCTCTGTACTGACAGAAAGCTGTAAGATATGTCTGGTCTGGAAAAGGCTTCTTAACTGGGTAACTAATGTGAACAACTAGAATTTTCCCTGCTGCTGTCAAGTAGGCTGGTACTGAGTAGTTGTATGTTTTCCTATTTTTATTGCTGCTGGGGGAACTTTTATACTTAGCAATACTGGACAGTTTATTCCTGGTCACCTTTTCCATTGCTAGCATACATACAGCTATACTTTTACGTTGTACTTATTTCTCAATGTAGTCCATTACCTTGTTATACCTTCTCAGTGGTGCTTGACTTTAGGAATACCATTATTTTAAGATTTAGGAAGTGGACTCCGGACTTACAATGTGAAATAACACAGCTTTGTTTTCTGCCAGATTTCTCCTGTGGGCTGCCTTTTATTAACCTATCACACATTAGCCCCATTAAGGTAACCAGAATTTCAGATTTAGCTGTCCCATGCATGCAGATGAGAATTGAGAGGTTATTGTGCCTGTTAGAGATGTGGGAGCTTTGTTAGGAAGTGGGGGAAATATTTGGCAATCCTAGTCTTTTAATTATATTTTCATTGAGTTTTAAATAAGTTTCCAATTGTGACAAAGTGTTTTTAATAGAGTGGTTTATGGGTTTTTAAAAACTGTTATAAAATAAAATTTTTAGCATGACTTTTTTTTTAAATTGTTGTAAGCTGCTTTGACTCTCTTACTGCAAGAAAGGCAGAGTATTAATTAATCAATTAGTCTCATCCCACTGCTGCTTCAGACTCCATCAACTCAGGAAGAAAATAAGCAAGCAGCTGATAAAGAATGTGGGAGTAGTGTTCTCATAATTAAAATGCTTGTTTTGTGGGGATTTGCTTGAATTGTTACAAGATAGCTCACTCCCAATTTACTCAGAATTTAGAATTCTGCACAGGCTAGTAACATTGCAAAAATCCTAATTTACTTAATACAGTGGGGTCTCCTTCTCCAGATGTCATCAAAAAGAGGCTGGGCAGGCACCTCCAGGTGATGCTGTAGTTGGAATTTCCAGTCTACACAGGGGTTGGATTCAATGACTTATGCTGCTTTTTCCAACTCTGTGATTCTGTTATTCTAGTACTATCATAACCCAATGTGTGTGGTATTCTATAGTATGCTTCTCCCAGCCTGCCAGGCGTTCACAGGCAAAATCACCAGCCATGAAACATCACACAGAGGAATCCCAGTGTTATGACTTTCTATGAATGAGAATGAGAATGTATGGGATAAAACCATTTCCCAGATTTACAGGCACAAATGGTATTTTAGAGGCTAAGGCATTTCTTTTACATTCAGCCCATCACATGATTTTACCATATCACTAGAAAACTATGATCTTTCTACATCAACCTCTTAAAGCAGCATCAACCTCTTAATGAAGCATCACAGGTACAGAATAGAGCTTGTAAAAGTGACCTTTGCACTCCGACTGTGGCCATACTACTGTCTGGAGGATTCTGGGAGCTGTAGTGCAAAAAGCCACTTCCTCTAAAACTCTTTAACAGAGGTCTCCATTTGCTCAGACACCTAGTGACGCCTGGTGGTTTCTATGCCAATGTGGTAGTGAATCCATGGCAGGTTTTAGGTCAAAATTTAAAGCAGCTAGCCTAAGTGCTGAACCCTATGCCCTAAAAGGTTCAGCACCTTCGATGCCACCTTCAAAGTTCCGAGCAAAACATGAAGTGGCTTCACTGCCCATTGACACGAGAACCACTAACCACCAGTGTAGACAGTTGCCACCAAAGTAAAGTGGTTAGAGCAGCTCTCTCTACTCTCCCTTGCTGTGCACTTCACACAAAGAGAAATTTACCACTGCTACTACTCACTGAACACTGTTACTAAGCAACAGTCTGTTTTTTATTTGATAGAAAGAACACGGATGTGAATGCCTGATTGTTTGCCTTTCTTGTTCTGCTTGGCATTGGTTTCTTAGTTCCCTCCCAACAGCAAATACAGAGAAGAGAAGCCAGAGACAAAAAGAAGGCAAACCAAGTGGGTGGAAGAAGGAGGCACTTCCCAGAGGCTGTGCCTGTAGTGGCCCTCTGAACCAACCATCTGAATAGAAACATAAGGGCTTTCAAACCATGATACGCCATTCAGAGGCTAATGGGTGAACCAGCTCTGAGTCTGTACAAAACAGCAATGCTACAATTCAGTACAAAATCTGTCAATGGACTGCAAGCTTATTGCAACAAATAAACTACTTTATAATAACTATCAATTTTGCTGATGTGAATTGCTGTTGTCTGTGCATAACAAGAGATGTGTCCTTTTCCCTTTCATTCACTTAGGAGTTATTCAGACACAGCTGTCAAGTGGAAGAAACAAAACAGTTTTACTACATGGATTTGTTCTATTCATATAATGGAACAATTGTCTCAAGGCCATTAATTTTTATTTTACAACCGTTCACAGTGGTAACAATAAGCTAGGACTAGAGAATGCTGTATCTCCCTTAGCAAAGGCAGAGAGGGAAGTTAGCAGTACTATTGCAATCAGATCTGGGATATACAAACAATCCCTTGTTTAGCTCCATGATATCTTTTCCCCCGCTCTGCTGTTGTCAGATCCGAACTGAACTGCTACAAAATATTAGTATGTTCAGCAGGACCACATTTAGCCTGTATGAATGGAGCAACTTTGAAAACCTCCAGGCCAAATTAGCAGAGTAAATTGGCAGTAAGTAAATTAGCAGTAGAGCAAAGTAAAATGAGACAATTTACATTGCTGAGGAAAGAAACCCTAAGGGCTTCAGCAGCACAGCTATATAACTGGCACTGATTTGATGTAAAGAACTTGTGTGTGTATGGCCCTGATGCCCAACAAGAATTAGATTTACGCATGGATTAAAAACCATTACATATATTACACATTGACAAGCTTGGGCTTGTCAAAGATGGTATATTCAATAGACAAGTGCAGTCACTTGATACTGGAAGCATATCTCTATGCAATGTACAGTTCAAAACACGTTTGTGTTGTTTTGTTGGCATTAGTATGTAACCCACAGAAGTGCTAGTAATATACCATATTGTAATACCATATAGTAATATACCATCTTGATATACCATCCCAGCTAAAATGTGACAATCTCCATTTCATGGCTTGTGAACTGGGCTATGAAGTGAAAGAGGGCAATACCAGCAAGGCCTACTCTGTATAAACTCAGGTTCAAACTATGTTCTAAGAGCACATTCCCTCAGATTAACTCACTTTCCTTCCAACAACAGGATTTCTTCAGAAATACTTGTCTCAGCAATCACACTTGCAAAGTAAGCTTCTGTTTCCCTTTCAACTATAGTCAGCCCTCCATATTTGCTGGGGTTAGGGAGACATGACCCTGACAAAAGTGAGGAAATTGCAAATATATCATAAACATTAGGGGAGTAGAGGGCTGAGATATGGTGGGGACAGTGGGCAGCCAGAGTCAATTTAACACCTTTAATTACTTTATAGGCCCTTTCCACATGTGGGAAAGGAACTGCGCAAAAATGGGACTCACCAGACTTCTTCAGCGTCCGGGCGAGTCCATCGGGATGAGGAGCAGTGCGAGCTCATCGCTCTGCGCTGCTCCAACGTCCAAAATGGCGGCTTCCGGTTGGTGGAGGCTCTCCACCAACCGGAGAAGCTCGCCAGCCTAAAGCCCGCCCCCGGCAGATCTGCAGGCACGCACTAGTGTGCGCCTGCAAATCTGCACTGGAGTGCGGCGACGGAGCAACACGGAGTCGTGTGCTTCATGCTTTTTAAAAACCTCTAAAAAGAGGTTTTTAAAAAACACGCCACACGACCAGTTCCAGTCACTCCAGAGCGGACTGAGGTGCGGGACTGCAAAAAGTAGTCCGCCCCAGTCCACTCTACGGTGCAGAAGACCTCCGTCGAAGGTTGGTCTGCACCGTTTTAATAGCCCGATGCAGAAAGGGCCTTACTCACTCATAGACTCCTAACTCAGAGCCTCCCTAACTCTCCTAACCACCCAAACTCTTAAACTCCCACTTGCTAACTAACTCTGAAAGACTATCCTCTTTGTTCCCCCCACTGACTCTCACCAACTATGGTATACCAGCCTTATTCAAATCTCCTCAGCCATTCCACGAATCGCCTCTTACTCCCAGCATTCCATTCTCTCACCCTCTCCAGAAAGACCCTTACTCTATTACCTCTAAACACTACAAGCAGCTCATCTAAAAAATGTGCTAAACATATAATCTAGTTTGACTGTTGGAGTCGCTTATTTCTAGAGCAGATGCAAAAACAATTTTTCTCTCTCACCTGGACTCATAAGCTGGCTTGGGAGCCTTAGAAAGCAAATGTGAAGTGAGGTTGCCCCCTATCAAATGCCCCAGAAGCTAAAATACCCCATGGATTTACATAAATGGATTTGGGCCATATTAGTCCAGCTCTATACAGCACAATCATGTCTAGGACTGAAGCAAACAGGTTCTTCATCTGCCTTGGAGCCACAGGTTAACTTGAGAGCCACAGATAAATTGAACAGAAATTCATTTCTTAGAGCATTTAAATGCCACTGCCTTCATCTTCTCACATACCATCTTGCAATCATAAGGGCCAGAAGCTTGACTTTTCTCTTAAGAAATGTAGGCTTTTTGATAAAAAAAAAAAAAAGCAAGCCAAGGCCTCACCAACAGTGTGAACAAGCTTCTGTTCTGAGCTGCGGAAACAGACACACAAGCAAACAGAATGCTGATTTTGCCACCAGCTTTGTTTCTCCCTTGTGTTTCAACAATCTGTCCAATATAAAGAATGTGTTACAATATTTTATGGCTGTATATGCATCTATCTATCTATCTATCTATCTATCTATCTATCTATCTATCTATCTATCTATCTATCCATCTACCTACCTACCTACCTACCTACCCATCCATCTCCCCTTCACCTTATTAATAATGCAGGCCCCTAAAAATAGAGGTATACAAAGTTTTGAGGATTGAAGGAAGTGTGGAGAAGACACTCTGGTGATGTTAACAGGCGCTTCATATTAGTTATCCAGCCCAAACGGCTTCAATCTGCCTTGGGGTATGTAGTCAGTGCAGCAAAGCAGACACCATCTCTATGGTAACTACTTTGCTTTGTTCTTTTAACAACAAAAATGAATTGTCTTTTAAAAAAAAGAAAAACTAGAACAGACAAATAGAAAAGAAAACCTAGAAAAGTGACAAAAAAAGAGCAGTTTTTCCAAAATTCGATGTCAAAGTGTTTGCTTAAAATCAATAAATAGAATGAAACTGCTGCTGCTGCTGCTGCTTCCCCCTTGCACCCCACCCCCAGTTTCATTTTTCAGATCATCTTCTCACAATGTGAACTTTAGAAAGTCCAGAAAATGCACAAATGTGCCAGCAAAATCTGAATTTCATCACAGAATTCTACTAAATGCTAAGGGGCAACTTTGACAGTACAGCCAGATTAGGAGGCGAGTCTGCTAAATTATAGCTAATTGTACTGCCTTTGCACTGAATTTTTGGGTATAAGCCTTAAGAAATATTGCCTATTATTTCCATGTTGCTAATTAATGAGACATAAATTAGTTTCCTTTCCTTGACCTTTAATGGAGTTCATAATCCATGGAGTAGAAATGGGACAGCAGCTGAAAATTTCCACAGTGACATGCAATGCTTCCCAGAGGCCACATTTTGATAATAAATGCAAACTCAGAAGCAGAAAATGAATGCTAACTTGAAGCCACATTACATAGGTTTAAATGTTGCCAACCTTTAGAGAGTTCCCTCTGGAGTATCTTGAATTACAAGAAATGAGGGGTACACAACCTTTTGGGCCCTGAGACAGCAATTTTCAGTGTTCACTGAGGGAAGAAGGGACATATATGTGCACACAAGCACACATATATGCCTATACGTACACATTTTGCCCCCTTCCCAACAAACACACACACACACTCAGAAGCCCTGGTTCCCCACTCTCAGGATTCTTATCAGCTGGGCTTTGGGGTAGAGTCTCTTCAGTATTGTGGGGTGTACAGAGTAGAATGAAAGCGCCCCTGGACACCTCTGATTCATTGTGCCTATATTAATTTACCCTATGAAAACAGTGCTATGTATTTGCCCTTGTTTTCCAATTAATGTCAGGGGAGTCCCAAGGTTTGACATCAGCTAAGCAGGATTCCCTGGTTAGATGATCAAAAACTGAAGATGAACTTTCCCAAAGGACAGCTTCCCTATCTGTCCCAACCTCCTACTTCAATGAACAGCCACCAATGTTTTCTACCTACGACTCCCAAATTGAGAATTACCACCTTCTAATAGGCATGTCTGGAATTTTGACATATTCTTCTTCTCTTTTTTTTTTGGACTACAACCCGCAGAGTTCTCCCAATGGATTCAGGGAGTTATTCTAAAAGTAACACATTAAAACTTTGGATATGCTGGTAATTCATAATGCTTCGAAGCATTATAAATGAGCTCATGCTGCCCTTAAAATTCATCTCTGGTTTGGAACACAATCTATGACAAATTTGGGGGAGGAGGGTGCCTTACCCCTGATTTCTTCGTCTTATTTATTTTGCTTCTATGATTCCATCAATGAACCCCCCCCCCAAAAGAAGGCAAGTAAATTTTGTTACAAAAGACAGGTTTATAGATTATTAACATTGAAAGACACCATGGAATATATTTGCATAAGGTTCTTTATATGCAATGCTCTGATTATTCCTCAACTATTGAAGATTAAGTTTGTTTCTGGGTTACCTAGAAGACAATACAGTAGTGCACATATAGGAGCTCCCATTACCACCATTATCCCTAACAACCACCCTCTTAGGTATGCCTTTATTACTTCATTTCTGTTGCAAGAACTTTTGTACACTCTCCTTTCAAACAGGGAACTCACAGTGTACTCCAAAATGATTAGATGGCTCCTCTAATAAGCCTGGACCAGTCCTGGTCACAATCTGATCATGGGCTTCCTAGAGACACACAGTTTGCCCCTAATGCAAACAGAATGTGAGACCAGATGAATCCAGCAGGGTTCTTTTTTTACATTACAGACTAACCTGCAATCTGGTATCCTCCAGATGTTCTGGATTACAACTCTAACCAAGCCCAGGCAGCACAGTAGTGGAAACTGTAAATGAACACAGAAGGAGGGCAACAAGTTGGTGACTGTTCTCTCTCTATCTGTCTTTTTCTCTCCGGGTGTTTTGTTGACTAAACTGGCTGGCCGATTCTGGAAGTCCAAAAAGTAACTTATCCAAACGCTGACATTTTGTAAATACACCCCATATCACTATATACCATCACCACTATATTTGCTTGCAAGCAAACAATTGCAGCATCAGCTGTATTCAGTAAGCATTTATACTTCCAGGTATTTATCTGAAACGAGCCTTAACTTGACAAATGGAACTGTTTAGAGGTTTACTGCTTGCTGCTCAGCATGGTCCTCAAATTAATGAGCAGGACTCCCTATGGCTAGCTTCTCAGTATTAACATCATCATGGTCTCGCTCTGTTCTGCACCCATCACATACAATTCAACTTTCATTAGCGAGACTGGAGTAGGCCTAAGTGGGAACAGGCAGCAAAGCCCATTTGGCCTGCATTTTATTGGCTTGCCTTACGCTATCTATTCTCCTCCATGTGCCAGCTCCTGCCCTCTGTCACGCATGCCATATCTGCTTGTTTCAGGAGGCAGGGGGTTGCAATTTACAAGTGCCCTGGAGCACTATGTTCTTTTGAGGTCAAGCCCCTGCTGGCTCAGCAGAACAAAGCTACCAGGCAGAGTGGGATGGGGACACCACATGTTCTGTGCAGCTTGGTTAAATGAGCCAAATTCTGATATATTTTTTTTTCCTCTTAGAGGATCTTCCAGCTGAGAGAGGTTGTTGTTTCATGATCTACAGAGAAACTAACAAAGTGGGGATAGCTAAACAGCAAACAAAGACTTAAGTTTCATTTAGGCACCAATGCATTTTAATACATTATGCAAATTCAGCGATACAAATACATTTTAGACTGCTGCAGAGGTTGGAAGAGTTCCTTTTCTCATGCTCTGGACTGCTGGGTGTGAATGAGCTGACACATGGAACAAGCAGCATTTAGAAGTAATGAGACAGAAATATTGAAGCCACCTGCAGTGGAGGCTTCCTTGTTTATAGAGCAATGAACCCACACCAGGTTTGGGTCTGAATTTTAATGGAGTTATCCAAGGGGCTGAACCTCACTCTCCAATAGGCTCAGTACTTTTGGACTAAAATTTCAGCTATTACCCTAAGACCTCACTAGCTAACTGTAACTAGATACTTTGGGAAAACAATGAAATCACCTTTTGAAAGTACGTTAACAAGAGTCAAATTACTTTATTAATGGAAGACAGAAAAACAACGAGTAATATAACCAGTTACTTTTTTCAGCACTGCAACCAGCAACAGCTATAGATTATTTTTCAATCATTCAATCACTTTAAACGAGTAACAGGATTTAATTGCTTTAAAAAAGCAACTTTTAAAGCTCTGAGGCTAAGTACATTTGAATGGCACAGCTACTATTTGAATGTTTTTGCAATATTTTCCTTCACTTTCTTTTAGCCTGTTCATTACTGTCTAGATGCAGATGAAAAATGCTGTTGACTCATTCTTTGCCAGAAGTCAGGGACAACCTCATTAAACCAATACAGAGCTGGTGACAAATATAGCCTAATGGATATATTCTGGAAGCAGGAGAGCAGCTGTATGCCTCAAACCATTCTAATAACACCTGGGTGGCTGAATCATACTCTTACCATAGGTTCTACCCACACCATCACCTACATCCCAGGTCAGGTCATTGACACAGGTAGGACTGATGTGATCATCTTAGTGGAGCATGCCTCACTTAGAGTTGCCAGGTGAAGCTTCTCCCCGCCCAGATATTTCCATACTAAAACATAAGGTCTATGGCAGTGGTTCTCAACCTGTGGGTCCCCAGATGTTCGTGGACTTCAGCTCCCAGAAGCCCTGAGCATTGACTATAGCGGCTGGGGCTTCTGAGAGCTGAAGTCCATGAACATCTGGGGACCCACAGGTTGAGAACCACTGGTCTATGGGCAATCCCTTGTGATGTCATACATGCTAGGCAAAGGATCTTATCAAGGAGTGATGTCATTAAGTATGATACATTAAGCACCAATCATAGCTACACATTTTAACAAATAAGGGGTGCATATATACATATCTTAAGGCCTTAACCATGAAAACCAGAGAAAGGGACAAAATCTTGAGGTCTCGGACCCCTACTCTTATTATAGGCTGGATATGACACAGTGTTTGCTTGCAGGGCTAACTCATAGAATATATAATTGTACTTAGACCTTGGAAAGTCTGGAGCCATGATGTTTCGGGATCAAATCTCCATAGTCATGTTGGCTGGAGCAATCTTCTGATTCCCTTTTTCACAGCCCCAGGGAGGTGGAGGGAAAGGAACTTTTTCCAAATTCAGCCAGCCCTAGCCCCATACAGTGGCTTCTCTTTCCACACTCACTTCTCCTTCTTTCTTTTCAGCAATTATAATAATAAAGTAAAAGTTAAATGAAGCAACCCAGAATTTGGAACAGAAGTATATGGTATTTTATAGTATAATTTACAGATTGTGACCTTGAGCAATGTTAACATTTGCTTATCCGTATAATGAGATACCATCTGCTAATTCGTAGTCTTGTAGGACACAATTTTCTTTGCTAAGATTACTAAATGAAAAACCATAAAAGCGGGGCAGTGGAAATGAGGTTTTACTGGGCAGCGAGAGGTAAGTGCTTGGTTACAATATAAATCAAGGGTTAGCAACTGTGGTGGGGAGATAAATTTCTGCCTCTGGGATCCACCAGGAGCCACATAAACTTTCCCAAAATGAGCGGCTGGAAGTCTACTTTTAGTTCTGAAAAACTAGCATTTTTATGTTAAACAGTGCAGAGTGGCCCTCCAACCTATTTAAAACGTGAGCTGCCACTCTGGAAACTTCCAAGAGAGGCAATTCATACTTTCTTGGCTAGGAAAAAAAAAAGCCACCCAGAGAGATCAAGTGATGCATACATCCTCCAGGGGGCTCGGAAATGATCCCAGGGCTCCACTTTGCCAAATCTGAAACAGACGGATGTCCCATGTAAATGACTGAGACTCAGTGCAAGCTACAGCCAGGTCCAGTGCTGGCTCAGCCTTAAGCAAGAAAAAGTCTGCTGATGCTAGAAATCTGAATGACTGACTGATGAATCAATTTTTATTGCAGCCTAGACGGCACCCCTGGGGAACAGAGCTTTGTCCACAAGCTATGTGGCACAAATTCAGCCTGGATTGTATAGAAGATCACCCACCAGAGCCTGGCTGCTGAAAACTCCAGTTCAGATCACTGCATAGATTGAGATTTTTTAGTTGAGTGACTCTGTAGACCAGATTCTCCCACTTTGTTCCCTCTGGATATTTGGTGATGCAGTTCCCATCAATCCAAATCAGTCCTATTGATTAAAGGTGATCTGAGTTATAGTCCAAAAATTTGCAGAGCAACAGATTAAGAAAGACTGCCTTTGGAAAAGGGGTAGGCTCCCAATGTGGAACTCAGGAAAGTGCATGAGACCACCAAAGCAGGAGAATGCTGGCTATAAGGAATGAAAGCATTTCAGGATAGAGTAAGCACAGGTAGTCTACATTGCTGACTTAAGACTCAAATTTTACATGAGTTTAAGTGCATTTTAAAGCATGTGATTGCAATTATGTTTACCAAATGCAGCTGGGTGGGCACCCAGTCTGGATTGGACTCATGGTGCACAGGAAGGGGGCTCATTTGCTTCTCCCCCTCCCACACACACAAAATTATTTTCTCAGACGTTAGGGAAAAAATCCTTCTTGTGAGTACAACTCTGACAAATCTGCAGCTTCCAGGCTGCAGGTCTTCCTACTGACAACCACCCACTGCCAAAGGAGCTATCCCCCCCCTTTTAAGGGGGAAATCAGGAAAATAAAGTTAGAGGAGGTTAAGCACACTCTTCCCGAATGGTACACTACTGGGGAAGTAGGATGGGTTTTGTCATCAAAGGTATGTTCAATGACAAGTAAATGATTCAAACATGTTGACTCAAAGGGCAAAACTTTTTGTGACGAAAGGAAACAGATTTTCATGGCCAGCTAAGATGATGTCTAGTGAGATGAAGAGTGCCAGATTCTCTCAGTCTATGTTCCCCAGATTCCTGTTTCCCGTATACTTGAATTTACTTTTGGTTCCTTCCATCCCCTTTCTCATCAAACAGAATTCAACACATACACCTTCTGCCATCCTTCTTTACATACCAAAGATGGAGAATGTCCAGGATATCCAGATTTCCACTGGACATTTACCATTGGCTGTGCTGTCCAGAAATTACGGGAGTTGTTGCCCAGCAACATCTAGAAGGTCATCCAGCCCCTATCCCTACTTTACATAAAGACGAACTACCATTAATAACTGCTTCTATAACCACTGAAGAGAAAAGCAGAATCCAGTAATTGGGTGAGGTACTTTTGCAAATTTGAATTAGAACAGAAACTTGAGGAAATATATTCACATTTGCCTCATCTGCTTGCAAGCATTTTAATCAATCTTACATTTTCATAATGTGCAAATCCCAGAAATACTTTAACTTCCTCCTCTAGGGGTAAAAAAAAAAAATCAGAAAAGGTAAGAAAGGTCAGATCTAACTTCCCTGGTCATTCAACCAAACTGAGTTGCTTTGCTTAAAATTAAGATAAAGATTCTTCCCAACAGGAGAGAACAGTGCAGAGCGCTAATTATCTCATATGGATTCTCCCTTCATACTGAAATGAAGAACTGTCAGAATCATTTCAAAAAAAGGAAAAGAGAAATGGAAAAGCTAAGCATAGCTGTTTGATTCACAGTCTTCTGGGGCAATTCAGTTCATCCCATTGTAGTTAGTTTCCAAGCATCTATTAGTTTTGGTGAACAAATTTAATTCTAATATATAAAGCATTCTGCTAATTCAATTTACCCAATTTCTCCCATTGCTGTTGGAGGAGAAAGGGTCTAACTTAATATAGGCTGACTCCAAATGCCTTTACCCCTCAAACAATTCCAATTTCCCCTGTAGGTTAGATTTAACCTAAGTAGATAATGCAGCAGAGGACTGAATATATTATTTATGTAGTAGAAGCAACAACAACAATCCAATCAAGTTTTGCAGTCCAGTTGCCAGGCAATGACAAGGAAAAGAGTCCCTGTGCAAGAGATAAGGGGGCACAGTGAAATTAATGGGTATTGATAAGTGCAGACGCTAAGTAACACATATATGTCATCCCTAAACAATTGGAGATGCTGCAATCAAGTTAATTGAAATGTACAGTCCAAAAACAAAAGATAAAGCTATTGTGGCATGTGCCTATTAAGACAATAACTCTACGTGCTTTGAGCAGCCTCATAGATTTCAAAAACATTTATGCAATTCCATTGTGCAATTGCCCCGATTTAAGGACAGTCCAAAGAGATAGCAAGGAGACCATTTGGGATGGAACATAAATTTAAAATCCCTTTTATTCTGTACCAGAAAGATGTCCTTGGTGCTCTTCAGACACCACTGAAAGAAACTTTGTAAAGTCCAAAGCACTTTAGCAAAGTTACAGGACATGATTCTGCTTCATTATGGTGGGGCATATTCTCAACTGCCTCAGGCAGTGGGAAGTTCCAAAAGGTCACCTTTGCAGGGTCAGCTCTGGAGGGCAGCCTGGGTCTGTTCCCTTGGGATGCAAGAGTACTTGGAATGCAGATCTACAGGGCAGCAAAGGAAAACCAGGAGTGAGGGCCAAGCTCAATGGTGGAAGAAATGAATCATAGGAGCCATGGCTGTTAGCAAAGAGGAAAAGTCAACACTAAAAATTATCTAGTTTATCATTGAGCATAAAATCATCAGATTATTGGCCAATTTCAGACTTATGTTCACACAATGTATAACCTCTAGCATCATGGATAACCAGCAGGACATGAATGCAAAGGCACCTCCTGTCCCAAGTTTCCCAACTGATATAATGGGGAATACTGTCCCTGATACTGGAGGTGATAGCTAGATATCTTGACAAGCAAACACTGCTGTTCCTATTTAATTCAGAGCTGAAGGGAGTCAAAGTCCAAGGACATCTGGAGAGGTGCACACTGACCACCTCAGGTCATCTGCTACTGCTCAATTTTTGATAACTGCAGTGTATCAACGTGTTTTGTTGTTTTTGTTGTTTTTAATAGTTACTTTTTTTAACTGGTTTAAATTTTATGAATAATTTAATGGTATTTTTAACTCTGGTATTTTTTTTTTTTTTGACTATGTCTCTTTTAACTGTTGCAAGCTGCCTTGAGTCCTACACTGGGAAAAATGTGGGGTATAAATAGATATCATCATCATCATCATCATCATCATCATCATCATCATCATCATCATATCATCACTAGTTGTAGGCTCTGAATATATCTGAGTCTTCCAGTTTTTAGGGATGACAGATTTCCTTGTTTTTGAAGCACTAAAATTACAGAACATCTGGTTAAGTCCATGACAGTTTCAGCACAATGGCTTGCTGTCTCCAGCAGAAGGAAATTTGGACTTATCAGGATAGCAAGAGCTGCCTAGATTATTTATCTATGAGCTAGTTGCTGGGATCCAATCAAAAATAGAATATGTTAAACAAGGTATTTCCTAGTTCTACCAGACTCCCACATACTATCTAAGACAGCTTCATAAGAGTTTCTCTAAATTTACAAGGAACAATTTATAAGGAACAATGTTATTTATAAAAAGTTAAGAAAGGGAAAGATCAGAACTATTTCAGACATATCAAACGGGAGCCAGTGGCTCACCCAGAATATACTTCATATGTCCTCAGTGAAAGCAGTAAGGCAACTTTCCCACACATTCCAAGGTCACTGCATTGTAAAACTATGCTTCACATTGGAATGCATACAGAGTGGAGATTTCATATTTTCCACAGGTAACTGGTAAAATACAAAGCAACTGGCAGGATCTGAAGGCACTGCAAGCCTAAGGGTAGCTCAGAAGGTCCATTTCATCCAGAGGTAGGATTCAAGCAGCCTTCAGGTGTTGTGGGATTGCAGCTCACATTATTCTTCACCAGTGGCTATTCCACTTAGGATTGCATGAAAGGGTCATAGCTCAGTGCGAAAGCACAAGTTTTGTTTGTTCTCCTCCTCAATTTCCTATAGAGACTCCTGTATAAAACACTGGAGAGCCTCTGACAGAAGAGCAGAGAGAACACCAAGTTAGACCAACCAGCTAAATGCTTCTCACCATAGAAGGGAGAATCCCATGGGACATTTTGAACTATGCTTTGCTATATGAAAAAAGAAAGAAAAAAATCAATGTGTCTGGTATATGACTGAATATTAACAGCAAAAATAGAACATAGATTCAGGAACAGGGTTCTTCAGAAGCCCAAAGGGGCAGGTGTCCTAGTCTATGGCAGGAAAAAAATGACTCAGTATTCTGTGGCATTTCTGATATGTAAACTTTAAGGGGCCATAGGACTCCTTGCAGAGGCTGAAAAAGTTATTTTTTAGACAACAGCTCTCAAAAGTCCCAATTTGGCACAGCTACTGGCTATGCTGGTTGGAGCACTGTGAGACTTGTAGTCTAAAAATAATAACTTTTCTGAACCCCACCTTGGCTGGTCTTCAAGAAGGGCTTTATTATAACACTTTCTCTTTGGCAAAGACTAAGGCAGGTCTGCCTCCATAGGCCACACCAACAAGAATTGTTCTAATAAAACACCCATCTCCCCCCAACATCTGTTCTTTTACTCTCTGGGTCCAAACGTCACAGCAAGTGTTTATTACTGAGATGGGAAAGGTTCAGCCCCCCATATGTTGTTGGGCTGCAATTCTCAGCATTCCTCATTATTCATTATGCAGGCTATGACTGATGGGAATTGTAGTCCAACAGCTTCTTAAAGACCCTAATTTGCTCATCCTGGTTAGCCCAAGTTGGGAGGCAGAGGATTTAAGCAACATGCCAATAAATGGCTTGTGCAAATGTATTGGTCAAAGAGTTGGAACAGGCTCCCTGTGGAATGCAGCAATTAACAGATGAACCTCAAAGAGTGACACAGGACAAATGGAAATAAATTGTTTCAGGATAAGAAGGGAGTGCACTTCTAATTTTGATTATACAAGTTGTCCTTGGCATCATTAGAACTGCTCATGTCTACTGCTGTATTTTCATTTCTTTCTTTTTATATAAAGATCTTTGTTTGAGAAGAGAGCTAAGAGGAGTCATTCAAAGCTGTTTACCTAGTACAATAAAGGGCAACATTAAGTGACAGCCTGTTTAATAATGGAAAAATGAAATGTTTTTCAGAATGCAGATGCTGCCATAACAGCCCTCAGAGATGGCTCAAAATTGGGAAACACTTGAAAGCATGCATGGAAGAAACAAATGAATAACATAACTTCGGCAATTGTCAGGTTGCATGTTGCACTCTTTGTCTAGTTGGGACACAAAATGACAAAACTGAGTATGTCCAGTGGAGAAGGATCAGATCTGGAAGGAATGGTTGAAAGAGCTGGGTATGTTTTCGGAGACACAATAACTGTCTTCAAACATCTGAAGGGATGTCACTCAGAAGATAGGGCAGACCAGTAGTGTAGTCCTAACTCAAAGATGTGCCAGATGTAGGGGGTTAAGAATGAGCCACAGCCTTTGTACTGGCTGAACTGCCATTATTCTCACATAACCTCCTCCTACCAGCTGATCTCTGAAATCAGCTGGCAGATGGAACTACCAGTACAACTGCTCTGTCAGCTAAGGTCAGGCAGCAAAAGAGCCGAAAAGAGGTGGAGGCAGGGAGAAGCCAAGGTATGCCAAGTCCACATCAGGGATGGAGAGAATATTGAAAGACATGAAGGAGAAAAACAAAGAAGGCACTCTACTAGTGTTGGAAACTTCAAAGATAAGAAACTTCTTGAAGCTCCTGTTGTTGTTGTTGTTGTTGTTGTTGTTGTTGTTGTTGTTGTTGTTGTTGTTTATGGATCTTTATGAATAGAGTTTAGAATCACTCCTGTACTTCCAGCAACCTTTTCCTGCTCCCCTACAGCCATGCAGCAGCCAGGAGAGGGCAGGGGGGAGTCAAGGATCAAGATCAACTATTTTCCAATGGCCTGCACGTGAGAACAATGTCATCCCCAGGATCTCTGCAGGACTTCCAAGGAAGTCCCAGAGAATACTTTCACCATTGTACACTAACTTTCAGAACAGACTCACCAATGAACCTCACTCAGTTGTCCCACACACCCTAACGTGGCCATGCAGTGGCCAGAGGGAGGGTGGGGAAAGCTATGCTCTGACATAGCTGGCAATGATTATTCTTGCTTGGCTGCACTTTGCCAAGTCAGCCAAGTGAGGAATGTTGCTGCCTATGTTCTGACTGCAAATGGATGATGATGCTGGCATCCTTGGGAATGTCTCCAGTGTCCTTTGGAGGTTCCAGAGAAAGACACTGTCATTGTGTGCTGGCTATTGGAATGCAGCTGGAGACAATCTTCAGCAGCTTCTTCTCCTTCCCCTGCTCACTATATGGCCATACGGGGGAAGGGCAAGAAAAAGATGAGTCTTGAGGGGGAGACTTTCTTCTTCCAAGAGACTATTTTCCAAAAACTTCACAATTTTCAAAGATGTTCCTAAAACAGGAGAAAATTGATCAAATTATTCACTCTCCCTGAGGCAATAAATAATTTAAACAAGGTCATTGCTAGTTCATACTGCCCTCATCCTACACACCTAGCTACAATGCTGGAACAAACTTAGGCCAGAGAAATCCTAAATAATTTCCAACATTCTCAAGCTGAGATGGGTTTGGATTCTAGACAGATTCAGCTGACACTCTGTCATCTTTGTGATGTAAGACTGCACTCCATTTATCTACCGTTCCGACAACAGAGGGCAGGACAAGAACCAAGGACCCAAATTGGTAGAAAGCATATTTCAGTAAATATTTGGAGAAAATTCCTAACAATGGGCTGTTGGAGACTAGGGCAAAGAAGCCAGAGCTCTTGCAACAGAGCTCCTCACTTATTGCTGATGGTGCCTCCTTGTAGTGCATCTAAGACCCTTTCCAACATTTTTAGTCCCTGTAAAAGCCAGCAGGAAGGAGGAGGATGAAAGGAACTCTATGGCCAATTATCATAGAATCATAGAGTTGGAAAAGACCCAGGGGCCATCCAGTCCAACCCCCTGCTATGCAGGAACACGCATCAAAGCATTCCCAACAGATGGCCATCCAGCCTCTGCTTAAAAACCTCCAAAGAAGGAGATTCCACCACACTCTGATGCAGCATATTCCACTGCCAGACAGCTCTGACTGTCAGGAAGTTCTTCCTGAGGTTCAAGTAGAATCTCCTTTCCTGCATCTTGAATCCATTGCTCCTTGTCCTAATCTCTGGAGTGGCAGAGAACAATCCTGTTCCCTCCCCAACATGACATCCCTTCAGATATTTAAACATAGCCATCATGTCCCCTCTTAACCTTCTCTTCTGCAGACTAAACATACCCAACTCCCTAATCCATTCTTCATAGGGCATGGCTTCCAAACCCTTCACCATTTTGGTCGTTCTCCTCTGGACACGTTCCAGCTTGTCGATATCCTTCTTGAATTGAGGTGCCCAGAACTGGACACAGTATTCCAAATGAGGCCTAACCAATGCAGAATAGAGTGGTACCATTATCTCCCTCAATCTAGACACTATACTCCTATTGATGCAACCAAGAATCGTGTTGGCTTTCTTGGCTGCCGCATCACACTGCTGACTCAGCTTGTGATCTACCAAGACTCCTAGATCCCTTTCACACGTACTGCTATCCAGCCACGTGTCCCCCATCCTATATTTGTGCCTTCCATTTTTTTCTGCCTAAGTGCAGGACCTTACATTTCTCTATGTTGCAATTCATTTTGTTAGCTTTGGCCCAGCTCTCCAATCTGTCAAGGTCATTTTGAAATTTCATCCTGTCCTCTGGTGTATTAGCAATCCCTCCCAATTTGGTGTCATCTGCAAATTTGATCAGCATGCCCTCCACTCCTTCATCCAAGTCATTGATGAAGATGTTGTATAGCACTGGGCCCAGGACAGAACCCTGTGGCAACCCACTAGTCACTTCTCTCCAGGATGAAAAGCAGTCATTCATGATCACCCTCTGGGTTCAGTCAGTCAACCAATTACAAATCCAACTAACAGTAGCCCTGTCCAGCCCGCATTTTACTAGCTTCTTTGCAAGAATGTCATGTGGAACTCTGTCAAGGGCCTTACCTGAAATCAAGATATGCTATGTCTACAGCGTTCCCTTCATCTATCAAGCCTGTAACCCTATCATAAAAAGAGATAAGATTAGTCTGGCATGACTTATTTCTGAGAAATCCATGCTGGCTTTTAGTGATTACGGCATTCCTTTCTAAGTAATTACAAACTGACTGTGTAATGATCTGCTCTAGGATCTTTCCTAGAATTGATGTCAGGCTGACCGGGCGATAATTATTTGGGTCCTCTTTTCTCCCCTTCTTGAAGATGGGGACAACATTTGCCCTCCTCCAGTCTGCTGGGACTTCTCCTGTTCTCCAAGAGTTCTCAAAGATTATTGCAAGTAGTTCAGAAATGACTTCTGCCAGCTCTTTTAATATCCTTGGATGTAATTCATCTGACCCTGGAGACTTGAATTCATCTAGTTTAGCCAGATATTCCTGTACTTCTCTACTTATTCTGTGCTGCATTCCCCCCCCTCCTCATCTGCTCCCCATGCCCCAGGTTGAGTACTTCTATCCTTCTGGGAGAAAACTGAGGCAAAGAAGGTATTGAGTAGTTCTGCCTTCTCTCTTCCCCCCATTATTAATTGGTCACCTTCTCCACGCAGTGATCTTATCATTTCCTTGTTTTTCCTTTTGCTGCAGACATATCTAAAAAAGCCCTTTTTATTGTTTTTGATGTCTCTGGCAAGCCTGAGTTCATTCTGCGCTTTAGCTTTTCTGATCTTCTTCCTACATCTCCTGGCTATTTGCTTGAATTCCTCTGTGGTGGTTTCACCATTTTTCCATTTTCTGTACATGTTTCTTTTAACACTTAGCTCAGCTGAGAGTTCTTCAGTCAACCATTCCAGTTTCTTCAGACACTGGCCATTTTCCTCCTTATTGGCACAGTTTTCAATTGTGCCTTCAGTATCTCACTTTTAAGAAACTCCCATCCATCATGAACTCCTTTCTCTTTTAGTATTCTTGACCACAGGATTTCAGCAAGTAACTCCCTAAGTTTAGAGAAATCAGCTTTCTTAAAGTTTAGGATGCGTGTCTGGCTACACTTGGCTGCTCCTTCTCACTGAATGGCAAACTCCAAAAGAACATGGTCACTCCCTCCTAAGGATCTCACCACCTCCACCTTATCATGCTGATCTCTTCCATGTCTTTTCTCATTATTGCTTCTGGATGTTGTGAGACCCACTATGAGAATATTTTCTTATTTTTTAGAGGAACAGTGTTCTTAAAAAATCTTTATGTAAAATGTAAGAGAATGTCTCTGTTCCCCTCAGCACGACAGCAGTAAGGAGGAGGAAAGGGCAAGGAACATAGTATGAACTGCAAGTGTACCTTCCAGGTTCCTTGGGATTGTATATGTACATATATATGCATGTATATGTGCAGGAACACTGCACACTACTGTTGTTGCTTGGAATTGCTACTAATAATCTAAGACAACAGAAATGTTGTCTGGTTGTTTTTTTCAAAAAGCCCGAGAACTATAGCAACACATACAATAGCCATCGGCAACATTTACTTTCATTCATTTTTTTTTCTCTTTCTGTGTATATATTTATAATGTGACTCCAGGCACTATAAGTTATGGCTGATCACAGATTTCCATGCTATCTCCTCATATAAAATAATAGTGGATGCTGTGGTTTTTATTGGTATTATTCACTGATGCTGCTGTTCTACCTCTCAATCCTGCCACCTTCTGGAAGCTTTAGGTACCTACCGGCTTCTGTGGAGAGGGACTGCCTTTTCCAAAATACAGATCAATGGCCTTGTGTGCATATGTATGTGCCTTCACTTCGGCTGACAACTTATGATGACTCTGTGAATTTCATAGGGTTTTCTTAAGCAGGTAATACTCAGAGGTGATTTTGCCAGTTCCTTCCTCTGAAATATAGCCTAAAGCACCTGTTATATGGTGGTGGTTTCCCATCCAAGTACAAACCAGAGCTGAACCTGCTTAGTTTCTCAAAATCAGGTGAAATCTGGTGTCTTTGGGGTATTTATGGTCTAACTGTGCACAGGACAACACTGTAAATCTGCTGTTTGTAGATGTTAACAATAATGAAGGCCATGTTTCACTTCAGCTCTTCCACATCACCAGTGAGTGCTATGTAGCAGTGATGTGGTAAAAGGATTATGTTTTTTACCTGGGGTGAAAGATACTAGAAGGGTTCATCAATGTGTCCATGCTTTAAGTTAGCACAGAGGGAAGCTGATCTGTGGTCTGAACCTCCTCATGTTGGGGGTACAATAATAATATCAACCATAATTTTTTGGTTTAAAACAAAAAGGTTTGCGTGTCTCTTTGGGGAATGTGTGTGAGAGAGAGGGAGGGGAAGACTGAAAGAGAGAGAGACAGAGAGAGAGAGAGACAGAGAGTTCAGTTCCCAGAAATCACACCTTAGTATGTCCTAGGAACAGATGTGAGGTGATTGGCAACTTTCTTCTGACACACATCAGCATTCCTAAGGAGAAAAGTAAAATGATATAATTGACTGTTGCTGTTAATGCAAAATATGCCCAACACTCTTTATGTAGGTTGGTAGACCTAATCCATAGTGAAGTGATCCCACATGGGATCAAATCCATACCTCACCATCAGGTGGCTCTGGGAAAATCAGAGTCTGGTTGTGAATAATGCTATACAGTACTGAAAAATCATGTGCATACACACACAGAGTTTTGAAAAAGAAATCCAGCATCTGTTCTGATATGTAACTCTGTCTCTTTCCAGCAGTGAAAATTTGCAAATTTGCATGGCTGCACTCCCTTCAGTCTTTCAGTGAGAGAATTGGCTCTACCTTGAAAAAATATAAGCCCAAGGCAGTGAAATCTGGCAAAATGCAACATAAATGAGGCTGTAAAATAATGTGAACAGGTGTCCCTTCAAGGCTAATCTATCCCCTGGTTATTTCCTGGAGTCTGACCCACCCCTTAGATGACATTTAATATTTCTGCTTAAAGAGTGTCAAGAGAGCACTCTCTCTTCCATTGCTTTCCTTAGAGGGATGGTATAATTTGAGGGGGAGGCAGCATCTTAGTATTTCTGGTAACTTTGAAAACTATAAGAAGCAATGACACATCACAGCCAAATCATGATGTTAGATTAAATGTTGCATTTACTTGCTGCCTCAGAGATCTCCACTTAGGTTTCCAGCAAAACATAAGCTAGAAATCTTTCAAATAAACAAAAATAAACGGTTAAACTATATGATTGGGAGAAGAAGATCTGTATCTCAGAAAAGATGCTTCTGCCAGTGGATGTAAAGAAGAGTAGAAATTTCAAGCTAAGAAAGAGGCAGCTTCTGATCAGGTGATGTCTGAAACTGTCCCCAGTATGATTTTTCCCCTTCAGCTCCCTCCTCAAGCTAAGGAGGAATTAATCTTGCTTGGGGGGGGATCAATCCAACCTACTCTACAGTACTGTTATGAAGGTACAAGTAGGGGACTTACTATATATGCTGCTCTAAGTGGGAAAATGGGTGGGATAATAAAAAATGGGTTAGATCCAGACCTAATGCTTAGATTAGACCAACCAAATTCTGGGACAGTTATGTTCATCTCAGTCAATTTGTCCTATTAACTTCAGTGGGTTTACTCTAGCAGGAATGAAAGTGGATCCAAACCAATAAAAACATATCAAGCATCCATACGTGATACAAACTGAAAGAGAAAGAGGGCAGGCACAAGAAAGATTTCACACCCTTCTCTAGACAACTACCTCTTTATTACTGTTTAATAGTGATATGTTTTTAAGACATGGATTTACCACCTGATCTCTTGATTTTAGAATCTACTTGCCATATCAGTTTCAGCTGTTTATTACAGCTACTTCTCTCTCTTGGTTGAATATGTAGAGACACACACTCAGCAGCCACATCATACACTGTCTTTTTCCTGTCACAGAATTCCAGATGGTGTACATTAGGTTAGCAGGTGGTCCAGGCACTGACCAGATCCTAGCTGCTTGGTTTCAGTATGGTGGCAACATCTTATACTTTCTGGCAGTACTCTGTGCTATCTTGGTACTAGAACAATGCCAAGTTTGTAGCTGAAGCTGGCATGGGAAGGAAAGAAGCACATGTATGCAAGAGAGAAATGATGGGGTGCATTTGCCCACTTTATCTCAGCATGCTTTTTAACACTCAAAAATGAGGAAGCGTGGGAGATTTTCAAACCCTGCTTGTCGTTCTGCATATGGAAATACATTTTACTTCTAAGTACAGACATACCTCCATTAACAAATTAGATATGTTCCTGGGCTTTACTATTTTAACAGAAATTTGCATACCAGAGATAGAAGCGACATGGAAAGAATAGGGATAGGTTCCTACACCACAAAAAAGAAAAGTACTTCAAAAAATTCTAGAAAAGTTTTGATTCAAAACTAACAGTATGCACGTATGAAATGAAACAACCTGGTCAGGTAAGCCTTACACAAGAAAACAAAAACATTTTGAATTTTCTAGAGGCAGCTTGAAAGCTTCTTCTAAAATGCATTCCAGGATTATTGCTTTTTTTCTTTCAAGAGCCTCCATTTTCCTTATGATTTTCATGTTGGTGGCAAAACATGCCAGTGTAGCTGGTAAAGCAGACTAATCTCCTTTTCCCTTTTCTTTCTTTTTTGCTCTTCACACATGTCCAACAAGTGATTCTGGAGCAGCTGTTTACCTGCTTCTCTTGTACATAAGCACACACAGCTACAGTGGGATCACCTGAGGAGAATCCATTCTTTCCTAGGCCAAGCTTTATTGCACTGTTTACTGCAGATCACACTGCTGCAACTCAATCCTGAAAGCCTGTTTTTCTCCAGTCATCTTTCACCATCCTCTCAATGTCAATACTGCCCACCCCCCCACTACAAAAAAACCCAGAAAAACTTCCAGGTAGAGACAGAAGGCAAGAAAAGGGGGGCCTGGGCTGGACTCCCATAAAAACATTTTGTAAAAAGGGACTTTTTTGTTGGAGGTTATGTTAACCGAAGTATACCTGTGCACTTTTGTTGCACTTTTAGAGGAAGTAAGGCAGTTTGTCATGTGAAATTCCAATCTGTTCTGTCATTTACAGAAATAACTGCCATTCACTGCACTTGCAGAATAAAGATTAAAGATATACACAGGAAAAAAAAATAACTCTAGCTTTGCTTTCAATGTACTTTCAGTGCAGTAGAGTAAGGACTATAAAAATCCAAAACCTTGTTTTTTTTGTTTTTGTTTTTCTTTCTTATGCTCTCTATAGATATTCCCCAAAGGTTAAGTCTTATTGTGTGCAGAATCCAACATACCATTTGGACAGATGCTTGAAAGGATGGCACTGAACCAGTAAAATAATGAGCAATACACCCATCCATAACCACCTCCACTTCTTCAACCCAGAAGGATTCCCAAGCCCTTGCTGTGTTAACTAGCCCATCCAGCAACAGGGTAACACTATCCTAACAGGCTTTCCTTCCCAAAGACTTCTTAAGACAGAGATGGAAGACTTTTGCCCTGCCATAAGTTTTGGACAGTGCATTCCATAATCCCTCAGCATTGTACATACTGTTTTGAGGTTCTATGAGATGCCATTTTGTGTAGAATATTTCAGGTTTTATGCTGCTCTCTTACTGATTTAAGGACTTTTCTCCCAAAGTACCAAAAAAGTAACAAAAGGTTACAAGTAATATAAGCAATATTAAAAAGGGCAACCAAAATGATCAAGGGACCGGAACAACTCCCCTAAGAGGAAAGGTTACAACATTTGGGGCTATTCAAATAAGGAGAAAAGAATGCAAGTTAAAGGATGTGGGAGATGTGTAAAATAACTGTACCAGGTGGACAAAGTAGATCTTTCTCCTGCTCTACATTCTCTACACCGGTGACTCCCAACCTGGGGGACACGTATCCCAAAAGGTATGAACAAGGACATTTAGGGGTATGCAGGAGGAAAAAAGAATAATGGCAGAAAAAAGTATAAAGTATAAGCCATTCTTGGAGGATGACACAACTTGATGCAGTTCTTGATTGCTTATGGTGCTAGTATTCCTGTCTCAGAAGCTTAAGGGATGGGGTGGGGGGGCAATCATTGAGATAAAGAGAAGAGTGACACACATCAAACTTTCAGCTGCCATTGGCTTACAAACTTAAAAGAAAGTCTTTCTTATATACATATGCACATACAGCCCTCTATTTGAGTTGCCACAGCCCTAGTCCCTCCCACACTGGGTAGCTTCTTGAGCCTTATATGTGCACTCCCTTCTCCCCCTCTTTCTTGTGTCCCTTTCTACAACAAGAGAGTATACCCAGTGGAGACATCCAGTTCTGCCCCAAATCTATCTGAGGGAGGGATGTGCAACACTAGCTGCTCGTCTCCATGCCTTTAACCAGGAGCAAACTGAATCCTGAGACCATACAGTGTGTAGGTGGGTAACAGAGCATGATGGGATGGAGATCTCTGGGCAGGACTGGACACCCTGCCTTTCCTTCCATGGGTGGGGGAATGTCTCCTCAGAGCCCACAGAAACTTTCTGATGGGACTTTTTTTTGCCCTCAAAGAAAGGATGTGGAGGCAGAGGGGGCATACAATTTATGGAATGGGCTGCCAAGTGTTATACAAGTTATACAAGTGAAAAAAGGTTGGGAAGCACTGATCCGCACTGTGCAAGATTTCTCCCTCCTTCCTAGTCCTAGAATTGAGAGACATCTGTGGTAGTTAACTCATGGGAGATTTGGAGTTCTTCACAAAGTGCATAGTGAAACTGTGGAATTCACTGCCCAAGGTGTTGTGATGGCTGTCAATCTGGATGGTTTTAAAGAGGAATGAGATAAATCCATCGACAATGGGTCCATCAATGCTACTACCTAATAACTAGCTCTGAATGTCTGAAGTTCTGAGCCAATCACCTGCTGAGCCCAACTCACCCTCCTACTGAAATTAAAGCTCAACTCAAAATGGATTTATATAGCATCTGGTCCACTGTTGCACCCCCACCTCCTTCCCAAACAAGTGTCTTCTCCAGATACTTCTACAGACTGTCTGTTGATCTATCTGTCTATCTATAAAATTCTCCAAGGTTTTTAACTAAATTTTGTACCTGGTGTTCCATTTGTTTTATTTGACTGCTGTTTTATTGGTTTGTTTTACTGACTGTTGCTGCTGCTCATGCTATTTTATGGCTTTAAAGAAAATAAACTGTAGTGCATATTTTTTTAAAATGTTATAATATTAAACTGTTTGTGTGAGCTGCATCAGAGACATCTTCTCATGACAAAGCATCATGTAGGTACTTGAACGTAAGTGGAAAAACAAAATGTGAAATGCAGTTTTCAAGTACCTTTAGTCCAATCTTTTGTGATGGTAAGCATGGAAAACTATATTTCTCATGCCATCCAGAATTAACAGATGCTCTAGGAGATTATCCAGAGCTTTGAAGTTTGCTTGTGCCGCACTTCCTTCCTAACAGTATCCACCAATAATATCCCATTACTGCCCTTTCTCACAAGGACCAGTTTGATAGAACGGGTCCCAGGAAATCCTTAGCAGAGAGCTTGAACTCACAACTATTCACAATTATTCAGAAAACACCAGTGTTATGACATGCTGTAGAATTCTCAGAAAGCTTCCAACCTTTCTCTGAGTTTTCAAAGAAAGCTTGAAAAGACCAGGACAATTATGCAACAAAGTAGAGAGCAGACCCATTACTCTCCTTATCCAGTGGGTTCCTCTGGTGTGTTTTTTTAAACTGCTTCACCTCTTAAACTGTTTTACTTTTTTTGACATACTGCAAGAAAGTATAATAGAAATGTTATCATTTCTGCTCACAGTATAAGGCTTGACTCCCAGTATAGCAAATTCGGGATCACGGCAGTGGCACCACAGCAGCTGAGAAAACAACAGATCTACTGCTGGCATATACAAATGACTTTCCTTCAGGCCAGTACTACACCCAGGGCGGTGAATATACATAGCACAGCAGCCTGTTTGACTCAGAGTTCCTTAATGACTATGTGGACCATGTCTCCATGCCTGAGCAGTTATGTAATTGTTCTCTTTAGCCTGTGACCTGATGACAAGCTTAGATGATGTGAGTGAATGTGACATGGTCCATCCCCCTTTCCCCCTAATTCTTCTGGGATTATAGAATTGAGCCTGGCACTGTTTCAGAGTAGCCAAGCCTGACAATTCAATCTGGTTGCAACCTCACAAATCCGACTGTGTAGGAAGTTTGAGAGAGGGAGAGAGGAATGGGAAAGGGGTGTGGGATAAAAGAATACGAATCTCTAGAAAAGCTCAATTAAAAAAAAAAAAACAAATCTCAACCGTATGTATAACCCAAAATGGGAATACCCAGTCCCATCATTTGAAAGCCATTACAGACAGAAAAGTAATCTTCGAATTGAGTTCTAATATGCATGGCTTCACATTTAATTAAAACCAAATAAGGTAATAATTGCATGCTAAGCAGCAATTTAAAACACACTGGCATCAAAGAATTACACAATATGCATGGACTCTACTGTTTCCCAAGCAGATGTTGCCACTTTTTCAGAAGGCTATTTGATATTTATGTTGGAAATTCATAACAATAACAGCAACAGTGTCCAGATCGGTTCACATAATTCTCTCAGCCCTACTTAGTATTTTATTATCTCTGTATTATTTGCAGGGGGACTGAGGCTGAAAAATACTGGCCTGCCAAAGGCCGCTTGAGTTCATAATGGAAATGAGGTTTGAATCAGGTAATTCCTGAGCCTTCTGCACACAACTAGTATGGAAAAGTACAATGTAAGGCACATCTACTTCAGTATCACAACAATTAGTTAATATATATGCCTAACTTCCAGAATTTTACCTCCTGCAATCTGGTCACTCTTGACAGATTAAATTCTGTGAGTAAAAGGCAACCTCCAGGCTGTGGCTGAGGAATGTTTGACCTCTTACACCTCTTGTTAACCCCTTAGCATTTCCCATGAGTATTGTCAGCTGACTCCACAGCCTGGGGATGGTCCACTTACCTCATAAGCCAAAAGGTAGATACCAAGCCTCAAAAATCTTTCCATCTAAGCCACGGATGGCAAAACACTGGAAGGCTATACCTACCACTGTTCCATTGCTTGCATTCTCAAATTTTGAGGAACTGATATCTATCTATCTATCTATCTATCTATCTATCTATCTATCTACTTACTTACTTACTTATTTTTTGCCTCCAAACAGCCCATATCCATGCTTTCTGATGGCACTGTAGTTATTTTGCTGTGTATTTGAGCATTTTGAATCCCATGTCATGATTTGCGCAAGACTTACAAAGGTGAGGTAGGGTGAAAAACATTGCTAAATGGACCCAATTTCCATAGCCTGATGACACTATTGGTCAATTGAGGGAGCAGGGAACTGGTCTACAGAGTTTTGGAAAGGAATACAGAGGCCCTTGAGACATAGCAAGAACAACCCTGGGGGTCTCATGTGACCCATGAGCTGTACCTCTGAGCAAAGCCATTCCCTCAACTGACTGGTGTCCTGCATCAAATAGCATGGCAAGGTCTCTGGCTTCACCGTGCCTTGTCTGCCCATGCCTATAATTTAATAACCCCCAGTGTACACATGATGACATGTCCTCTGCCTGGACTGTTGAGCCTCATCTATTTGTGTACAAACAGGACCCCAGCTATAAATGATTTGGAGACTCCTGACATTTTCAACATTTCTGTTTGTGGGGATGGGGAGGGGGGAGGGCAACCTAATGGAACCACAACTCTGTTGGTGGCAGACCATTGTCCTCTGACAGTCCTTGTTTTTGCAGCATTACAGATAAACAACACACAGAATATAGATGGGACATGAGCAGGTTGTGCTTTATATAGAGACACTCACAGCCATTTCTCTGAGCAACATAAGAGACAGCAGAGTCAACCCTACCATTCAGTGTGAGAGATTGCCTTGGACAAGGAGTGAGTACTGGTGAAGTGTTGGCAGACAGAGCTGTGTGTATCACATGGCATGCCCTAAGCTAGCCCCTGTCCTTCAGTGAAATGCAAAATGCTGTCTTGTCACCAGTGTTTTGGCTTCCATACATGATACTGAATGGGGAGGGGAGCCATCATATTGTCCCTTGTCTCAGTCAATAAAATGACCAGGGCTGGACCTGCGAAACTGGATAATTCAGAGGTGTGAATTGCTCCTTGGAAAGCAGGACGCCAGAACAGATCACAACACATTCAGCTCTCCAGCAACCATCTGTCACAAACTCCTAATTCTAAGGTTTTATGAGTAATATTTATGTCAGTAGAACAACCTTAGCATTTCAGGATGATATGGACAAGCTGGGCAAATTTTCAGACAAAAGCTGGGGGTGGGGGATGGGAATAAACTTTCACAATACTTCTGTAGGTTAGTACATACATTAGCATTTTTAAAAGTGGTACTTTACAGTAAAAACCTGCATGGCAGTAAAATAGATGAAGAGATTCCACCTTACAAATACACTGCAAACACATGGCAAATACAGATGTAGCTGATCAAATGTTTTAGCTGCAAGGAAGGAATCCAAACTTGTTAAATGGAATGCTGACTGAAAGTGGTGACAAAGGAAGCAATATCTTTTTCAAAGAAAAGAGGAGCCTCCAAGCATGTTTGTGTATATGTGTGTAATCACACACATACCTTCATACATATAATACTGTGTGCAGATATTTAAAAAATAAAAATCCTTCAAAAATTATATTATCTTTAAATTGATGAACCTTTACAAGCAATGCACAACTCATGGGGAAAACCCACACACAACGGCAAAGCAGCTATTTTAATGTGACAGCAGAAGGCCTTTAATCGTGTGCTGCATGAACATTAAAAATCTCGCTTCCCACAAAGAAATGACAGCTGTGGAATGCATGTTGTATACTACTGTGAATTGGATAATCATTTTTGTTTTTAATTTGGAAAGAGAACTTCAAACTGATTTGCTGTAAGTGGATTTTTTTTTATATGAGCAGATAATTATGACAAAGTATCTCAAATGTGCACAAAAGAGGATTTCAATCTTTCTTTCATCCCACCTACACCCCCACCCCCCATTAAAAATCCCTCCTGTTGACTTCTAACTGAAAGGATGCCTAATATTCTTTTGTTTCACTGGTTGGTGGAGAAATCACAGTGCTACATAGGAGTTTCCTGCATTGAATGAGACAGTTTAGAAAAGGTGAAAGTGACCAAAAAATCATTTGATAATGGAGCAAAAGATCTATGATGGATCAGATCAGTGACACACATCTTCTATCCAACACAGTGGCTTCTTGTGTCTCATGTCAATAGAGCAGTGAATCTGTTCTATTGTTCACACTAAAGGAAATTTCCAAGGGGCTGAACCTATTTCAGAGGCAAAATTCAAACCCTTGGATAGCTCTGTATCTGTCTGGACTAAAATCTGGAGCAGATTCATTGCTCCACTAACCAGAAACCACCAGCCAAACTGTTTCCTCCCAGATGCCTTCATGTAACAAAGCAGGAGTTGAAGATAATAGCTTTATCTTGCTATAATGCGTAACTTATGATCTTTGATGTAGACTAAGAAATACAAACATAACTCTGTAGTATTACTGTAATGTTCATTATTTAATGCACCTTTAGACAAAGAGGGAAGGAAAAGAGAGAGAAATAAAAACTACATAATCAGTATATTTTACTTTAGTATGAACTTAAATCAGTGAAATGCTAAATGCTTAATTCAGGTTTATGGGTGTTTTTCCCCCTTTTTTTTCATTTAAAGTTAAATCACAAAGTTTGGATCACTATACAAATTCAGAAAGCACTGTATCTCAAGTAGCACCAGAAATATTCCATTGAGAGAGGTGGCTTTGACAGTACAATGCTTTTATCCAAAAGATCACTGCATTAAATCTCCAAAGCAGTGAACTTCGCTCACATCGAAGATTTGCAGAGCATTATTTCTTCCACAGGATATCCTGCAGTCTTTTTGATAAAAATTTCTTTCATTCAAAGTCCACTGTACAATCTTTAGCTTTAAGAAAGTGGTGTGGTGTGAGGAGAAGGACAAAATAAAGCAATTCCCAGAAGAGTCTTTGTAAAGCAAAGCAGTTTTGTGCTCTCTCTCTCTTTCTCTCTCTCTCTGTAAACTTTCAAAATATAGAACCTGTTCACACCTTTGTGAAGAACAATGAAATCTGTCTGCAATAGTTCTTTCATTAGAAATGAAGGAACACAAGATTAATTGGCCACCTCGAGCCAGTGAAGAAAAAAAAAAAGTTGAAACAAATATGTAAGGGTGAAAAATGGAAAGGGATTAACCTTCTCAGCTCACCTATCCATCACTCTAGCTGGCCATGCAGGTCTGTCACAGTGATGTAGAAATACTTTATTTCAAACACGTGAAGGGACATGACAGCATTGGAGGGGGACCACCTGGCTCAAAGCTTTTATCTGTGGAATTCACTAGCAATCTTTCTGTTCAACAACCTACTAAGGACAGTCTCCCACTACCATAACCACCCCAAATATATGGCGCCAACTCTAAAGTCTAGTTCCTACCTGAACAGAACCAGGATCTTCTTCTTTATGAAGAAACTCTACCACCTAGAGTGTTTGACTAGAAAGAGGTGTGAATCATGCAGCCCTAGAAATGTTGATGGGACTGAAAAATCTCAGCATTCTTCACCATTGGATATACTAGCTAGGCCTGATGGGACATACAGCCCCATAGGATATGGAAGGCTGCATGATTCCTATCACCACAACCAGGAAAAGCCACATGCAAATGTCTATTCTTCTATGAAGCTGAATGGAGACCAGGGCCACTTACTCTCTCTCAACCTAACTTACCTCACAGGATTGTTTTGCATATGAAATCAGGGTGAGATTGGGATGGGAGGAGAACTATGTTCACCATCCTGCGCTTCTGGGTGGAAAAAAGGATATAAGGAGTAGCTTTGCTCTCCTATACTTTGCTCACATCCATGCTCTCACTAATCTAGTATCCTCTAGACCAGAGGTTCTCAAACAGTGGGGCAGGACACTAAGAGGGAACACAATACTTGCTCAAACGGACACAAGAAAAGTCAGCCTGCAAGTACAGCAAATATGAAAAAGAAGGGTAAGCTCTGAGGCGTATGTGTATACATGTGTGTGCACCATTGACGATTGACAAGTCCCTGTAAAAGAGCAAGGCAAAGCATCTTCCAATGTTATACCCTCTTCCAACTTCAGGCATAGCAAAAATTAACTTTCCTTTTGTTATGCTTTCCTCACTCAGTTTCTCCAAACATTCCATCATTGGTGCACAGCAGACACATGCTCCTTAGCAATCATGAGAACTCAGTATCAAGACTGAGAGTGCATATGGTATGAGGGCCTGGGAGAGACTGAGAGAGAGAGAGACAGACAGACAGACAGACAGAAACAGAGACAGAGACAGAGACAGAGACAGAGACAGAGACAGACAGAAGCATAGGACAGAACATGAGGGGGACAACATGGAGCAGGGGGAGTGCAAAATCATCATGTAGATGTAAAGAGATAAAAAAAAGTCACAGGGATAAAAAAGTTTGACAATAGCTGCTCTAGACTATGTTGAATAATGAGTCTCACTGTTTTGCATGTTGTTTTAGGATGAAGGAAATTGTACTTCAAAATATTTGGAGTGGAAGGTTGCATTGAAAGCTACACCATTTGTGAGGAGGCTCATATATACATAAGTGCCATCAGAGCTTGGAAGAGGCATCTCCCCCCCCATCACAGTTCCCAGAATCTCCCAGGATATAACTTTGTGCCATCCCTTTGGAAGATAGGCAGCAACTGCAGCAACTCAGGTCCTGTCTTCAGCAGCCACTTCATATAACGCCATTTATCACGTACCTCATAGAGGGGAGGGAGGGATCCCTGGGCTCTTCATCACATGAAGTAGACTGTCATCCTTCTAGCTGAAGTGTATGAAGCAGGCCCATTAAAGTTACAGGTTAGAAGCAAAGGGCCTATTTAAATCTAAGACAGCCATATTTATACTGCTATAAAGTGCAGCCATATTCGGCACTGCTTAGAAGTAATGCATGCATTAAAAACTGAGCAGTTTCCTTGCTAGTAAATTCAGCCTTTTAATCAAGCCCTGTTTTGTTGCTGTTCAAACATAAGAGGAGACAACAAAGGTTTAAAGGAAACAAAGGAAAACAAAACAAAAGAAGAACCACGACGTTCAGAAACTGGATCATATTCGGTAAACACTGATATGCGATGTGGCAACGTTAACATTTTTAAGAGCAAGAGAAACAAAGCCCACCACAGCTATAATGTGTAATAAATAATACATAAAGAAGAACAACATACTTCATAGCACTGAACAGAAAAAAATACTGTTGGAGAAATGATCTGGCACACCTTGTTGATTTGGAATAAACAAAAAGCTGAAGCCACGCTGCTTGATATGTTGGTTTTATACTATCACTCACAATCAATGTCTTGTCATGTCTGCTCAGTCTTGGGGCAGCTCTATGCCAAAGGATTACATTGATTCAATAACCAACAAAGTAAGTGGGATTCTATTTTTAGTTCAGGTTGCAATTTTACACATACAGAGCATATTTTACCATTTTCTCCCAGATGAAGCTATTGGAATTACCATAACCACCTATGGTTCCCTCATCCCTCATCTTCTCTTTGATCTAAGTTGGTTGCTTCACATTCAAAGATGTGAACAGTCTTACTAGATGCTAAGTCACCTGGCCTCTGTTGGTGGACTCCTTCACACACACATGCACATGGAATGTTTAATGTTTACTGTTTCCCTCCCTAGTGGAACTCTGACAAAAACATAATCCCTGACTCTATTGGGCTTTGGAGCAAGGATCCCTACAGCAAAACTGGGAACTTTTTCCTTATTCCTTATAGTGACACTGCATACAGGAAAAATGATTATCATTGACCTGCAGCTTGGAAAGAGAGGATTCAATCTTGCCTCCCTACTTGTAGCAGCCCTGATAATTATAGGTCCCTCTTCATACTGAAGAAACTGAAGAAACAAGGTTCCAGATTACAGTCAGTCCTCCACATTTGCAGGTTTGACTTTCATAGATTTGATTATTTGCGAGTTTCTTCAACCCCTTCCCCCTCCCCCACTTCAGGCTCTTCTTTTCCAGGGGAGCTTTCCCTTTCGACAGCTCTGATCAGGCCATGCAACTCTTTAAAAACTTGCCTTTGGTCCTCTTCCTCTTCCACCGGCCACTGCCTGGTCAGCTAAGAACAGCTCATAGCCCAATTTCTCAGCACCACAAGCCCTCTCCCAATGCCTCTCCACACATTTGGCATTTAGGCCAGGAATTTATTGGTAAAGAACACCAAAGAACACTAAAGAGAGAAGGAGGAGCAAGGTAAAAGGGTAAAGATCTATATATGCTGGACTCCAAAAACAGATAGGAAGACATGTAAAGTTTCAAGGAAGGCTGTCCTATGGTCCTACTTGTTATGTGTACTATATGCAATTTCATTTAATATACATGTTTTATATCAATTTCTGCACGACCTTCTCTGTTCTGGTATATTCATAGGGAAAAATATAGCACTTCTAAAAAAAAAACACTGATATCTTTAATAATGACAAATGTCTGATCAGAATATCTTAAGATTCATTATGTGAAAACTTCTACAGAATATTACAGACAGACTGCTATGTGTTCAGATTTCAAAATGAAGGCATTTGTTGCTATAGTTCCGTTAATGTCTGCAACAATTGTTTGTCCACATCATTTTACATTTATTGTCTTACTCCAACCCCCCCCCCCGCCTTTTTGGCTAGCAAGGTAATTAAAAGAAAAGACTCAAGAAATGACTGAAATGGGACTAAAACAAGCAGCTTCCCTGCCTAAGAAAGGTCATGGTGCACTTGAACAGGCAATTTTTAACTTGATTGATTTGTACAAGGGAAGACATAAGACTGCTGAAAAAGAAGATGGCATTTGGTAGAAAAGCCTCACAGTTCTCTCCCAGCATCCTGTCCTATCTGGAAACATAAAATAACATTTGTTTGTACTGGGTCTGCAGCATGACATTCTCCTGTTACCAAGCAGAGCAGTTTCCTGTTGATCTGACGTTTTCTGCTGGACCCCATCCAGTAATCCAGCGTTAATATACTGCCCAGACTGGACTGAAACCCCTCATAACAGATTATGTATATGCTCATGTGAGAATTCACTGTAGCTATCAAAAGCAGCTAATGGATACTATACAAGCAGATTGGGACAGAGGGAACTATTGGAAAGTCACATAATCTGAATTCTTTAGCATTGATGCTGGCATCTTTTGGCAGCTATTTTTATCTCCATTCTTGCATTCTAACCTTTTTAGAACTACAAAGCAAGGAAATGTTAACAAGCTCTATAAAAAGGAATCTTTGAAGAAGGGAGGGATATTACCAGAAATTCACAGGGCATTATCTACATTATGAACTTGCTTTTCTGCCAGTTTTTGTTTGGGTTGTTTTAACAATGGATTTTTGTATCAGTGAGGTCTGTGCTAAGAAATGGTTCTCAGACTTTCATGTCTTATCTCCCAGCAATCATTCTGTCAAAGAACCTGAATCCCACCACAAGAAAAACAGAGGGAGAACATTATCTGAGGAAGACATTCTGGTCTACAGGCATTGTGTTGTTATATTTATCGTATTTGAAGTATACATGAACAAACAAAATAATCATTTCATTGGTAGCTGAAAACTGTTACGAAAACCCAGTGTCCCACCTAGATTAGTTCTGTCTCCAACCAGTAGTATGTATATCACAGGTCAAGAACCACTGAACTAGATGATCCATGGACACCTTTCCAATCCTCTGACTTTATGTGTCCTCCCTCATGGGGGAAAGGATGATTGTAGAGAAAAATTGAGTCTGTAGTAGGGACATGTTCTCAATGGTTGGAACAGGATTTTTTTAAAGTATAAAAGAAGCTTATTAAGAAACATAGTAGACTTTTATCACAGCATGGCTACATTTAAGGTCAGCCCTCCACATTTGCAGGTTACGCATTTGCGGATTTCATTATTTGCAGATTGTGTCACTGAACAAAATCAAATTGGTGGGGTGGTTGGGCCCAGCTGCGTACATGGTCCCTTACTCATTTGCATGGGCATAAAGGGGAAAGGGAGGGGGTGGAATGGGAGGGGAGGGGAGAAGGGTGTATGGATGCATTTGCTCACTCATGCACATGGAAGGAGGAACAGGAGGGAACAGAAGGAGGATGCACACAAGTGCTTGCTCAGTTGCTCACTCACATGAGTGGGAGAGGGAAGGGGATGGGATGGGATGGGATGGGATGGGAGGAATGAGTGGGTTGGGTGTTCCCTTTCTCCCTTCTCCTCCTCCTGCGCCCCATCGCATCCTTTCCTCCCAATTCCTGCCCACAGTAGTGAGCAAACAAATGAGGGAACACACACGTACCTGGGCCCAGCCACTCTGCCAGGACAGGTACTTTTGTGTATTTGTTAGATGTCATCTGAGCGGCTTATAATATTTATGGCATTTTCATGGTCCTGTGCCCCTAACCTCTGCAAAAGTGCAGGGCCAACTGTAGATATTTTTTTTTTTACCCTTTAGTCAAACCAGAGAAGTCCAAAATATCAATCTCCAGCTGATATTGAACTACAGTGCCCATCAATCCAGTTAGCATGGTTAGTAGTAAGGAAAGAGATGAATGATAAGTTCCGCAATCTCAAAAGACAGAGAGAGAGAGAGAGAGAGGGAGAGAGAGAGAGATGTTCTCTACTGTTTCAAACCAAAGTTTAGAGCATAAGCACTGAGAATTCTGTCCACACACATCCCCACCCCCATCTCCCTCTTTGCCCCCATCCCACATTCAGTTTCAGGCCACAGTGAACATGATCCTTCTTCAGGCTTAGCATGTCTTGTTGTTTTTAATAAGTATGGCAGTGGAAACCACATTGGCCCATGAGGTGTGTGGAGGCTAGCTTTAAGTCATTGGTCTCAGAGTCAAGGCCCCACATCACTAATAATTCGCAATGGAGAGAAAGCTCTCCTTGCAAATTATTGTTATCAATGTGTGCTTTCTTTAGCCAATAGGAATAGCATAGGAATGCGAATAGTATGTCTGAATTCTTTCTTTTCAATAATCAGTGTACACCTTCTAGCATGTATTATCCTATATTTCTTCATTTGTATATCTGTACTTCTCTCCCCCATTTCCTCCTCCTCCTTCACACTCTGCATGGGATGTTTACACTTCTCTATTTTCTGCCTCTGTGTAGTGATTACTGGCCATTTTCTACACTAGGACACTCCTAAGCCTAATGAATGTACTACTCAACTCGAACTTAATTGCTGTGCTGGTAAACACAGTGTGTTTACAATTAGTAAAGGCAATAATTAAGTCTGATTTGTTAAACACATACTTAGATGTTCTTGGTGAAAACGTCTGCCTTTTACTACTGAAAGGTGCTTATTTGATGCCCAACATGTGACACAGGAACACAATTTCAAGTGTGTGCCATGTATCCCATCCCAGCTGATGGTTACATGAACATTTGGGAGTAAAGAATATACTTTTCAAAGCTTTAGAATATCTGTGCTTTGCATTTACTGGTTGGCTATTTTATGGTTTCACCACTTTCCCCAGTTGAGTTTGGATTAGCCTGAAATTGTCAAGCCACAAATTCAAATTACAGAAGGATGTGATATGGGCTCAAATCAGTTTCAATCTAATGCATACCACTCTGGCTAAAGGCCTCCTTGTTATTTGGGCCATATGAGTCATTTAAAAAAGGCATCAAATATTTCCTAATTCCATCTCTTCACTGTTCTCCTTCTGTTACCATTTGGCCTGATTCCACCATACTCTGTCCCCCTATGCACACCTTGTGATAAAAACAGGATTAATTTTCCTAATTTATCAAAAGGTCACTCGCCTTCCTCTTTCTAGAATGCTACTTGTTGATCTTTCCTTGCTTGTTACTGTTGGTCAACATGACCTGGTTTACCACTCAACACTATAAATGTTTCCTCTGCTTTCAGTCTTAACAAATCACTTTACCAGACCACTTCCAAGGTGGTATTAGAGCTTCTCATGAAATTCACCCAATTAAAGTTCAGCTGGGATCAGTAAGACTGACTGCTGAAACACATCATTTCTCTCAAAAATGTGGAACAAGGGACATCAGTAAAAGTACCGATGAGAAAAGGAAGAGTTTTGGTAGTGAACAATTTGCAAGGAAAAGCACATATTTTAAAGGAAGATGGGTGCTATATTGGTATACTACAATGAAACAAGAGTAAGACTGCAATCTCCAACACAATTACTAGGGAGTAAGTACCATTAAATATAGTGAGACTGACTTCTGAGTAGATATGCCCATAATCATGTGCAACTCTTATTATTTCATTATTTATTTTAACAATTATTCAATTGGCCATCAAGTTTGATACCGGTCACTCTGTTCCGCATTCACAGGTCCACAATTCTTGCCTAAAATCATAGAATCATAGAAATGTAGAGTTGGAAGAGACCACAAGGGCCATCCAGTCCAACCCCCTGCCATGCAGGAAAACCCTCAAAGCCCTCCCGACAAGTGGCCATCCAGCCTCTGCTTAAAAACCTCCAAAGAAGGAGACTCCACCACACTCCGTGGCAGCACATTCCACTGCCGGACAGCCCTGACCGTCAGGAAATTCTTCCTGAGGTTCAGGTGGAATCTCCCCTCCTGCAGCTTGTATCCATTGCTCCTTGTCCTGGTCTCAAGAGCAGGAGAAAACAAGCCCACTCCCTCCTCGACATGACATCCCTTCAAATATTTAAACATGGCTATCATGTTCCCTCTCAACCTTCTCTTCTGCAGACTAAACATACGCAGCGCTCTAAGTCTGTCCTCATAGGGCATGGCTTCCAGGCCCCTCACCATTTTGGTTGCCCTCCTCTGGACCTGCTCCAGCTTATCCATATCCTTCTTAAATTGGGGTGCCCAGAACTGGACACAGTATTCAAGATGAGGTCTAACCAAAGAAGAGTAGAGTAGTACCAATACCTCCCTCGATCTAGACACCATACTCCTGTTGATGCAACCAAGAATTGTGTTGGCTTTCTTGGCTGCCGCATTACACTGCTGACTCATGTTCAGCTTGTAGTCTATTAAGACTCCTAGATCCCTTTCACACGTACTGTTAGCCAGCCACGTGTCCCCCATCCTATATTTCTGCATACCATTTTTTCTGCCTAAGTGTAGGACCTTATATTTCTCTCTGTTGAAATTCATTTTGTTAGCCTTGGCCCAGCTCTCCAATCCGTCCAGGTCCTTTTGAATTTTGATCCTGTCATCTGGTGTATTAGCAACCCCTCCCAATTTGGTGTCATCTGCAAATTTGATCAGCGTGCCCTCTATTCCTTCATCCAAGTCATTAATGAAGATATTGAACATCATTACCAGCCTTCCAATCTATCCAGTTCCTGTATGAACTACTTGGGAATTGGCTGGGGAAGGAGGTCAATTTATTGAACTGGCAGGCTGAAAGTCCTTTGTATAACTTGGAGAAACAGTATCCAATAATTTACCCAGTCTTTTCTGAAGGAAAAACAGGCCTACTTCCCAAACCCACACAGATTGCCTTCACAGAGTGGCATTCCACACTTTCCCCTACAAAAGGGGTTCAAACAGGAGGTTGGGGAAGAGCCGGATCATCACAAAGCAGCACCATACTAACCATGTCTTGGTCCCTAGTTGTGAAAACTGTACCTTCCCTAGATTTCACCTCTTCTTCTCCTTCTTCTGTTTCAGATTTATTTAAATACATTTAAAGTTTGTTGTTACTGTTGTTTTTGTGTGCCTTCAAGTAATTTCTGACTTACGGTGACCCTTACGGAAACCTATTATGGGGTTTTCTTGGCAAAATTAGTTCAGATTGGGTTTGCCTTTGCCTTAAATGACTTATATTAAATGGATCACATATTTATTGAGAGATCATCAGCTCCAACATGCTAAGCCATAATAAACTGTCTCAAGTACACTCTTGAGAATTCATATTTGTGTTCCTGTAAGAGCAGGTACATAAAGAGCTTTGACTGCTCCCATATGTGACAAATATTTCCTTCCTGGCTGAAACTCTCTCACTTACTGGAGGAAAGAGTAGAAACCCTGGCTAAGCCTGCCTGGATAGTCTGTCTTTTTGTTTTGTTTTGTTTTGTTTTGTTTTTTGTTTGTTTTTGCTGTTTTTCAACAGCAAATCTTTGCTTGCTTGCTTTTCTACTAGTCAAGAGAAACTTCAGAGCTGGACCATCAAAGACATTTTTGTGTGAGCTGAACCTCCAGGTCCCGGATATCTCAAATCAAATGCTGACAACCCTATCCCACTGCCATAGGATGTTGTTGTATATAGACAGTGAAAATACACTGTTCAGAGGTATAGTGTCTCAATTCACACTTGTAAGCTGTTGTAGTTTGTCCAATTCTATCCCCCTGCCCACCCTAAAAAGATAACAGAGCAGACACCTATCATGTCAGTAAATGATTCAAAAGCTGCATGACTTTCACGTGCCCAAGGAAAGGAGCAGCCCATTAAACTAAAACAAAATCTGCAAACACATTTTAAGATGAAAAGGCATGGCCCAGCCCTCCTGCAGTGGTGGGGAAAATGACACCCTCCAGTTGTTGCCGAACTCCAACTCCCACCATTGCTTTTCAGCAAAGCCAATGGCAGAGAATATTCTCAGTTGTTGTCTAACAACAACTGGAGGGGCACAGTTGCTCCCCAACTACTCTGGGTGAGGACTATGTTTAGTTCAGATTTCAAAGGACAAAATTTCCAATTAGAGAGGAACTCAAATGGCCATCTTCAACAAGGTGCCCTGTTTGTAGTTGCATTCCAGGACCTAAAGTTCAATGCTTGAAGTAGTTTGGGCAGTAGGTGACAGTAGGGCAGAAGGAGGGGTCCTTACCTATGTCTTCCTCTTTGAAAATAAATATCTGAATATGGAAGTAAGATGTTTGGTACCAAACACATTCCTTTCTATGCTACCAAACATATGGTACCAAATACATTCCTCTCATTCTCATCTTGTTAGTAGTTCAATATCCACAACAGAGGACTAAACAACAGCTTAGTAAAAACTATGGCTTTCTAATGTAGCTTGAAGTGCTTGAAAGAAAGCAGCCTGAGGCAGCCCTCCTTCACCCTCATCCTTCCAAGGGCTGCTGGTAGCCAGTGTGCCCTGAAAGTATGGCAGAAAAAAGAGGCTAAGAGAGAATATGCCATCAGACAGCAAAGAGACCACAGCAGCCTGAAACAACACTGTACTTTTATCTCTCTGTAATGTTTTGTTTCAATTTTACTATTAAAAATTGTCCAATCCTGTTGGGTGTCTTCACCAAATGGCATTATATTAATTTTTACCTCATTTTATTTTTACTCTGTCTTTCCTCCAGTGAGCTTGAGGTGCCATAAATAGCTATACTCCTACCAACTACAAGCCTTTAAGGTAGATCAGACTGAGAGTAAGTCACTGACTTAAAATCACTCAGCTGTAGTCCAGGATGACTACCCTGGGGGACACTGGTATAAAGAAGAATACCAAGGGGTGGAGGAAAGCTATAGAAAGAAAAGGAAAAAGGTTTGCAAATACATGTGCTTCCTTTGTTGGGAAGTAGAAACAATTCAGACTGACTTAGCATGGTAATAAGTTCTCCAGAACAGAATTCAAAGGGAGGCACTTCAAGACCATACATGTAGGACTTGCAGACAGCCAAGCAGGAGTTGCACATGCATTTTGAAAGGTTGCCCTTACATATACCATTAGTGCTGTCAATCTCTGCACCTTAAGGTTGCACACTTATCAACATTATCTTGTTTCACTATCCATAATGTATGTAGTAGGCTTGAAAACTCACCTCCCAAAGTACAAGTGACAAGCAGAAATACCTCTCCAGATAAGAAAGGATTATTGCTTCCCTTGTTACTATGATAGCAAGCTAAGGGCTGTTTTTAAGAAAAATCAATTAACACTGCTGGTCTCATCAAGGCATTTTTATCATCCCTCTCTGTTTCCCATTGTGGGGATGTGAGTGTCATTTCTTGTGCAAATGGTACTACCCACAAGGGCAATTCAGTGTCAAGAAAAGGTTATTTTTTGGCTGCAGATCTTCATACAAAGAGAAACAAGATTTTATATGTGTACACACAAAATGTCTGCCACCAACCCTGTTCAACTCTACAATGTACAACAGTGATAGAGGATGTGTCAGGGGGGTTATAAGAAGTGACATATTCATTCCACTTGGGAACTCCCTGTGTTCCCCTCTACAGGACCCTCAACTCTACAGACTGTTGAGATAATCTTTTCCACAGCCAGGTATTGAAGAAAAAGGGAAACACCACCTTCACTGATAGTACTTTCTAGCTCTACTCCCTTCCAAGATTGCTGCACTATGCCTGTGGCAGCCAATGTTCATCTTGCATTATAAAGCTAGAATATTTCTTCCTGAGGTGTTGAAGGGAGAGAGCATTCAACACTACCATCTCTATTTGTCCTTTGAAATAGTAGAGTACACCCTACCACTTCAGGACAATTCAATCCACTGCATGCACAGATCTGTTCAATGTGGCTGCAAGGGTCATCAAAGGATAAGGTAATGAGTGATGAGAGTCATAAGTGATGTTTGAGTGTGAGATCAGCCCTTCTTCTCTTACAACATGGAAAATGCTTTATTGAATGAATGAAGCAGGGTCACCTTTAAATACACTTCTGACTTTTCGGGGGCTCATATTACAAATCCTTGTGGTGTTTTTCATTCTTTCTCGCTCCTTTAAAAGATTTGTCAATGAACAGAAACCTTTTCCTGGTGCTTCTATAAACACAACTACATTTATCCATCTCTAGGTGAAAGGGAGAAATTTAGGAAGGTGACTCAGCAATACTCTCTCTCTCTCTCTCTCTCTCATTCTCTCTTTCTCCCTCACGGAGAGAGAGAGAGAGAGAGAGAAACAGAAAGAAAGAGAGAGAGACATGGAGAGCTGTGTTACTTCTCCTAATTAAGAAATAATGGCCTCCAACCATGCAGCATGGGTGCATGATTCCTATTTGCGGTGGGGGGTGGGATGGCAATTTTAAGACTACAAAAGGGCAATAGTGCTGGTGGGATTCCACAAAAATAATAAATATGGACAGTATGAAACAGCTAAAAATCCTAGGGAAGATCATGACTTATGGGCGGGGAGAAAAGCACCATCAACAAAGAAAAGTGCACATAACAGCCACAGATCCTGATGTCAGCTGTGAGAAGATGCATGAAGATTATAGCAACTGTTTTCTGTCACTAAACCATGAGAAAGAAATCTGCAGTCCTCCCCTCTGACCTCCATTATTTAACTGTATTGACCTGTATAATTGGACCAACACTAAATTAAGCCTAGTAAGAGTTGACGCTAACATATCCAGATAGAAACACACTAAATTAATTCTAAGCTTTGGCTAATGGTGAATCAATAGTGATGTGTGTGCATGTCATCTGGTCCTCAAAGAAGACATGTTCCCTTCAATTAAAAAAATAGTTCATATTTGCAATGATTAAAAGAAGGTCAAGAACAATACAGAGGAATGTCTCAGGGCAGGAAAGGGAATATGAGTCCAGGTCTGGGACAAAGAGCTTTATCAGCAAGAAAATTAACCGTAGGAGAAAGGAAACTCTAGCATAGCATCCAAGAGATATAATCAAGAAGCAGATTACGACTGGGCTTGCTTTGAATGATTCATGAAGCAAAATGTCTGGTCCTGTATGAGTAATTAGAAGGAGCTCTGCCCATTTCCCCCCACTTCCAAACACCAACTTTGCTTGCTTTCACAGCTAAGTACAAAAGCACAAATATTTACAGCCCCAGTTCATAGGGACATAAAAGAGCCATGGTGTCTCAGATCAAAAGATTATCTGATCCGGCATTCTGTTTCCAGGGCAGTCAATCATATGCCTACGAGAAGTGCACAAGCAGGACCCAAAACAATATTCACAGTCAGCCCTCCACATTTGTGGGTTTCATTTTCATGGTTTTATTTGTGAATTACTTCAACCCCTGCCCCCCCACTTCAGGTGTTTCTCTTCTGGGAGAACTTTCCCTCTTAGTGGCTCCCATCAGGCTGTGCAGCCCTTTAAAAACCCACCTCTGGTCCTCCTCCTCCTCCTCCTTCACCAGCCACTGCATGGCCAGCTAAGGATGGCTCACAGCCCAATTTCTCAGCACCACAGACCCTCTCCCAATGCCTACCACACACCCAAGGAAGGAGATGGGCAAGGGAGAGGAAGTATAAGGTCACCAGACCAACCTACCCCCTCCTTCCCCTGACCTGGTTTGAGCCCTGGATGCCTGTTCTCCCCACCATGCCTCAACCCTTTTCCCACAGGCACACTCACACATTTTGATATTTGTGTTTTCAGAGGTCCTGCACCCCTAACCACAGAGAAGGTGGAGGGCTGACTGTATTTTATTTTTCTTTATTCAAAGTACTTCTGTATTGCCTCCCAGCTCACAAAGGATCCTGAGGTCATGAATAAATAAAAACTAATTAAAACAATACAACAATACAATACAAAAACAATACAAAGATACATTAAAATACTCTTTAGAGTCTCCTAAAAGTCATCTAAAAACAATCTTGGAATACAGTTTTGAAATAGCATCAGTTTCAAATACTGAATGATGTGCACTGCAGCACTGTTTTGACTGTTGGAAGGTTAGAACAAATGAGACCAGCCTAACTTCATTGGGTAGTGAGTTCCACAGTTGAGGTGCTGCTACAGAGAAAATGATAGCACCTTTTTATTCATGTTCCACAGTAACTGATGATACAAAGGCACATAGTGCTTGGTACTGGAGGGCACATGCAACCATTATGATTAGTACCCTGTTGATGGTCCCCATTCTCCACAAATTTTTCCAGTTCCCTCTTAATGTCATCTAAGCTGCTGGGCATCACTACATCCTATGGTAGCAAATTCCACAGTTTAACTACAGGCTTCTGTCCTCAAACAGCATCATCTATACATATTTTTATTTACTTGTTTGTTTGTTTTTACATACCCCTCTTTCTCCCAAAATGGGATCCAAGATAGCTTACAGCATATTTTTTCACCTGAGATTATTGCATTATGTCATCCTTCTTTCCTATACCTTTGATCTCTTTCCAAGCCACTCTCCAGTTTGCCCTCACTTCAGCTGCAGAGGGAAAGTTGGTGCAGCCAACAGTGATTCTCTGGAAGCAGCAAGCTGTGGGGAGGGTAAAGTCAGAGAGTTTGCATGCTGCCTAGCAGTGCATAGGACTGCAGGAAACCCATGTGAAATAGGAGAGGGGATACTGTAAGGCTGGAGGCTCTCTGCATGTTGTAAAATTCCAGTTCCTGTCAGCTGCCACCAGCATGGCCAGAGGTGAAGTAGAATGGGAGGAAGACTAGTTCATCCTCATTTAGAGGGCCAAATGTTCCCTGCCCCTTTGCTTCTACAATTAAGTAAAATCTGTTCTGAATTTGACTTCATGATGGTGGTGGTGATGGTGATGTGCCTTCAAGTCATTTTTCCAGCTTACGGTGATCATGGAGTTTTCTGGGGCCGAGAGTGTGTGATACATGCAAGGTCACCCAGTGGGTTTCACAGCTGAGCTGGGAATTGAACCCTGTTCTCCAGGATCTGTAGTTCAGTGCTCAAGCCACTACACTACACTGTCTCTCATACTCTGTGGTACAGCACACCATACGTAAGAGAACGAAAAAGGAAAGAGAGAAATCTCTTCTGTTCTTCCCCTTCATGGTGGGTTTGGACAGTTTCTCATCATCACTGCCACCAACAAATCCAGACTTGGTCCACTACTGTAAACCAAAAAGTGCGGAGGAGGGAGGAGAAATGAGATAGATCAGCAGTGATGCAGAGGCGTTTGGTGTGCAAGCTGATTGATGAAGCTGGACTGACTGCAAAAAGAGATGGCCACTTTCCAATAATGATTTGTTTCCAAGTCAGCCCAGCATGAGAAGGAGTTCCTGTCACAATCACTAGTTATTCCAAATTACCATCATGTCAAAAAGCGTAAGAAAAGGACTTTGTGCTATAAGTCTTTTGCTTATCATCCGGTCCATGTTCCACTTCTGCTACATCAGCTGATGTTTTAATAAACTTTGTTTTTCTTGATCACTTTCTCTTATTTAAAGTTATTATATATATGATTTCTAGTCCTTTGCTACTCCACAGAAAATGTTAAGTCCTTTGGGAGTCATTAAGCAGAAATGACCTGCTCATTTGACTCAAACTGTACAACATAGTCAGTAGTCAGTAACCTCTCCAGGTCACAGGCAACCTTGCCTGGATTCTAGCCAATTTAAGTATTAAAATCCTTGTATTAAAATGAATTATGAATCACACTAACCAACAATATGGGTCATAAAGGAACCCAGTAAGAGTCTGGGAATCAGGATATTTTAGTGAAATTAAGTATCAGAAGAGGTTGATGTTTACTCCTTTTTTTAAAAAAAAATTAAAGATCATTTTTATAAAGGCAAACTATTTTGCAAAAGCCCATTCTGTTTAATACAAGCAATAATCCTACAAAATGATTTTTAGCCAATTGTACAACAGGGTGGGCAAAAGTCCAAATTCCTTGACCTAAGTGCACTCCAAAATCTTGTTTTGATTTTCAAAGTTAATCCTGCTTTAAGCAAGAGCAGCCCAGGCATATCCTTTTAACCATTTGACAACACAAACAGAATGCTTTGGCCTTTGCTGAACTGAGGAACTACTCCCTGTTGAAACACTTGCTATCTCTTGAATGATCTTTTGGTTGTCCTGTTCTCGACTTGGAGGGCCATATGTTACAAATGCTACTGTACCAATTCACAAGTTAGGTTACCACTTTTATTAGGAGCATTAGGATATTAGGATATGACTACATATCAACAACTATCATCTTACATAAACTTCTTCTCTGCATTGCTAGGGTCAAATGGGATTCTTAAACCTTAGGGAACCTAAGGGAACAAGCTATAGTTCAGTGGCTGGTTTAGTCCTTGGAATCTACACACAGGACTAGAACAGTCCCTGTCTGAAGTCCTGAAGAGTCATTACCAGTCAACATTAGGCTGAAAGAACCCATGGACTGTGTATATCCTGATGTTCATTCCTTAGCAGTCCATTATTAACCATGGAAATATTCAGTAACTCAACTCAGCAAATGGAAAGGAGCAAACTCACTCATGTAAGCAGCAGTTTATTCACACTGATTGTGTATACTGCCTCCAAACTGAGAAATTTTATTTGTTTATTAAATTTATACCCATCCTTCTGTCAACAAATAGCACTCAAAGCAGTTCATAATGAAATAAATGCAATCAAATAAAAAACAAAACAAATAAATATGAAACATAAAATATGACACAGACAACTAAAAAGGCACCAATACCAAGAAAATAACACTTGGCATGCTGCCAAAGCTCTTCTCAGCAACAACCCAGCTTAGATGGCAACAGCTTGCTTAAATGGAAAGGTATTTGCCAGCCACCGAAAGGACAACATAAGAGGAGGTCAACTTAGCCTCTTCTAGCTTAAAGCTGATGATCCTAGGACAGCTATGGAGACAGTGCTCTTTCATGTCTCCATGAATTGTGTCTTCCCGTGATGGCTGGAGAAAAGAACTGCCTTTCTTGATTATCTTAACACAAAGACCAGCTTGTAAAGCCGAATATGATTGGCCAAAATAACTTAAGATTATAGACCTGAGAAGATAGGCAGCAGACCTTTCAGAGACAGGCCTTCTTGGGCATTTCAAACAAGATACAAAAATGGCTACTTCTCTCAGCCACTTGGAATTTGACTCATTTGATTGGAGTATCCCAGGGTGAGAGTGCATGACAAAACATCTTCTGCTGAACTGAGGCGGGGGCTCATTCACACTGTGCAATTATAGCACTGTTATCCACTTTAACTGCTATAGTTCCCTCCTATGGAATCCTGGGATTGGCAGTTTAAGAAGCATTTAGAATTCTCAGCCAGAGTGTTCCAGTGTCTTGCCACACTACAAATCCCAGGATTCCATAGGATTAACCCATTAATGCAATAATTATGTGCTGTGAATGGGACCCTAGTAACTGGCCTTGGCACTTAAGATTCTCATCTGGATGCTTGTGTGGAGTGAAAGGAGTGAACTCACTCATAAAAGCAGCAGTTTATTGAAGACAATGCTTCCCATGTCTCTTAATGCTCAATAGTTGCCCCTTGCTCCTCTGTGTAGACTCATAAGCCTCAAATCAAACTCTTATTTGATTTTGAGAGTATCTGCATTTTATTTAAACATCTCTAAAGCAGGATGTGTTTTAAAGAGAAGCTTTTAACTAATGGCATGGAATCTCTCCAATCTCACTCTGCTGGTTTTAATGACATAGTGGCTGCATTATATCTAATTTCTACTGCTAGCCCATTTAGGGCATTTAAAAAAAAACTCTCTCCGCATGTGTGTGTGTGTGTGTGTGTGTGTGTGTGTGTGGAAATATTTCTATGTGCCAGGAATATGGTTCTTCAAAGTTTTCATTTCAAGGCTATATCCTTTTGTAATGATTGATTGTGTTTTCAGGAAGAGAATAGCTAAAGCTTCTGGTTTGTTTTTTTTCTTTCTTTCTCTTGCAAACATCACTACTGAGATTCTTCCTTCTTTCTTTTTCTTCCATGTGTGGCAGATGTGGATAGATAGATAATTTCTAACACAGTATATGTCTATTTCTCCTACTGATCTCAAAACACATTACAAAGATGATTGAGTGTCTTATTGTAGGTGTGCATTATTGATTTCTCTTGTTATTACTGCATCCAGGATGGCAGCAGGTGAACGAAGACAAGAGTTTGATCAAATCATTGTCACCCCATCCTTCCTTTTCTCCACTCGCCTCCAACCTGAATTGGTATTGTATAGCTCCCTCTTGTCTAGTTGCTGATGATGATCCCCCTCTACACTTGAATTACCTCAGGTAAAAACAGACACAGATACATAGCCAGGCTCAGCCTCACTTTCTTTCCACTTCCCTTTCTTTCTCTCTCTCTCTCTCACTCATACACACACACACAATTTCAGCCTCTCTCATGCGCACACAGTGTATAGGCAAAGAATAACTGTACTTTCCACCATTATCACCTCTGTGCTTAATGATGGGCGTCCTGGGAGCATTTTGTGGAGTTTTCTTCAGTGCCTGAAAAATTTGATGAGTATGTTAGAGTTTGAGTTGAGGCATTATAACAAGAATTGGGCATGGGGATCTCTTCTAGATGTTGTTAGACTACAACTCCCTTTGCCCCCACTACTGATTATATAACAGCTAAGGCTGATGGAAGTTATAGTTCAGCAACATCAGGCAGACCATACACATATCCCACACACATATACATGCCCCATTGCTACACAAAGCCATGACAGTGACTGAAAAGTGGACAAATCAGTGTATTTCTGGTCCACGTCATTTTTGCATGGATTTACTCCAAATACTGTTCTATCCTTCTTGCAGTAAACTGCGTTTAAAAAAACACACACCAAAATTAATATAAATGTGAATTTCTAAATGTGTTTTGTATTAATGTATGCACTAATAAGATGCATCTTGATATACTTTTTTGATCCAAGAAAAATGGCTGGAACATTTAGGAACTGTGAAAGCCCACAGACAAGCAAGTTCTGATCTGTAAATTGATTCATACTGAAATGTTAAAATATCCAATTCTTTAAACATCGTATTACTTCAGTTCACTCCCCAGCACACTTTTAGCTGTTAAAGTGAAAATTGGTGGAGAGAACAGCATATATCAGTATAATAGGAAATATCTGAGTAAGATATCTGAAAGAGCAAACAGATGAAGATAGTAGTCTAGGTGTGTCGCATTAACAAGACCGATAGCTGGTTTATCTCTTGCTTTGTATGAGCAGGAGAAGAACAAAGGTGAGTAACTCAAAGTTCTTTTCTCCTGTCTGCTTTAGAGTGTGACATTGGATTCAAAGGTCTCACTGACACTGATTCACAAGGCTCAAGTGACTTCTGTAACTCATGGACATTAGTACCGTACCAGAAAAACACATCTACACTAAAAAAATTGTAACCCCAGACAACACCACAAAATGGAATCACCTTTAGTCTCAGAAGTAGAAGGGAGGTATACAAATTGCTAACAAAATTATCATCCATTTATAACTACACTGGCATAACTTTATGTTGTACAACATTTCTATTGGATATCAGCCCCGGGACACACTACACGCTTATCATCAAGCACGGCATCCTCTTCCAGATTCAGTACCATCATTTGCACCCATTCAGTTGAGATTCTAAGAATGACAAAGAACAACCTCTTGAGTTTACATTGATCAACCAAGGTGCACATGCGGGTATGGGTTGCACCACAATGATAAAACTCTGGTGAACTTTTAGAAGCACTGACTTAGAACATCTTTTGGAAATACTGTAATCCTGTTCCGTCTGAACTGATTTTCAGTGCTTTAAGACAGTGCTGCTCAAAATGGTGAGGCCTATGGACCACTGTTGGTCCATAAGCTACTGACTGTCATTGCACAGCAAGTTTCCAAGAAAGAAATGGTTGCTGTCAATGGGCACAAATATCATGCACGTCCCCAGCACAGGGAGGGGGAAAATGTGCTGGCCTCACACATCAAATAACTTAAGTGCTGCTTTAAGATAAAAAGTATGTTGCAGTCTAATCCAAAACTTTATTGGGTCTCCCAGATATAGACACTGTTCTTTTTAAAATAAGAATTTTTCCATCATTTCTAAAACCTGGTAGGCATTTTGTGGTGACGGTGAGAGGAGAATGGTATGCCCCAAGTTTCCTTTACTGAACTCAGGAAGCTTTGGGATAATTTTGATTAGCTACATAGTGGACCTTCCAGGCCTTAGCCTAAGGCAAAGTTTAGCAGTAATCTGGAAGTCAGGAACCAGAAAAAAAGAAGGGTTAATGAAGGGGTTAAGACTAAAGATTCATTTAGCAGCAAATGCGAAACCAGGAGAGAAACTCAAGGAGTAAAACAAGGGCCAGGTCAGAAGGAAAAACTAAAAGATTCTGGAGCACACCAAAGTTCCAGATGACTATATCCAACATGATGTAACAATCAACCTGTCAATATGCAATTAGGTGGCTCATTACATGAAGCAGCTCTGCAAAGTTAGAGTCCCAGGAGCATCTGCTAATCAGAAAGGTCTTGACATAAGCTAGGGAAGATTTACTACAGACAAGAGAGGCCTTCTACCTTTCATCCTTAAAGAGCCATGATGTTCCTGAGGAGATTCATTTACTGACAGGGTTCAGTGGAGTTCTCTCTTAAGCCACCCAGTTCACTTCAAGAATATGACAATTGGCCATGGTAGCTAAAGAAAACCTTTTTGTACTGTTTACCTTTGAATCACAGTTGCTGGAAGTGAAGAGATCTGAGAAAAGAGGGCTGTTTATTTCTAATTGTGAGCTCGAGGTCATTTTAAATCATGCCTATTTCATTCTACAAGTAATCCTGTGAGGTAGGTCAAGCTAAAAATAAGTCCCTGGCCCAAGCTTGCTCAATGTGTTCCATAACTGACTGGTCTCTGGATCTCCCAAATCCCAGTCCTTCCAGCCACTACATTGTACTGGCTCTTCACTCTAGCTGCTGTTTTTCCACTTTGCTAGTACACTTCACCAGTCTGTTGGCTAGCTACCCTTGGAACAATCAGGTTGAACCAAATGAACCTTTGATCCAATATAGCAGGTTTTTCTATATCAGGAGGCATGTATGAAGATTCTGTTAGGAAAATCTAATAAAATCTACTCCTAAAATGGTCACAAACTCTTCCGTTTATATGGTAATTATTAGTTCGGGGATTATTAGTTCCAGGATGGAGAATTTGATCCATGAGATGTCAAAGTACTGCAACTCTCATCATTCCCTGCCAGCAACTATGCCGGTGGACTGACTGGAGTTACAGTTCAACAATATCTTGAAGGCTAGATGCTGGGCTAGATTAAATACTGATGCATCATTTTATAATCTAAAAATATCATCTATTGTAATGCTCTGACAAGAGATTTCCTCCTTCCAGAGTCACCCTGTTTTTATTGAAGGCATCCTTGGTGAAGTTCTTCCTCATGTGTAGTCACAACAAGACTTCATCTGAGCTATCCAAGAGATAAATAGCATCTCTTTGGTTTAAGGCTTTAATCTCATCTTTGTAAAGTGCTTCTGACACCCTTTGCTCGGCATCTCTCTCTGTACATAAATATCTGTTGCAAGGAAGCAATTTTGACAGCTGTAAATAAATCCCAGATTAATGATTCTGAGAGCTGCTCAAGGAAAGATGCCCTGCCTTCACAGCATTTGTGGTAAACGTTGCCACACAGCCTTCCCAATTCTCACCCTATGCCTTATGCTTTTTACACAATAACTACAAGATTATTTGTGCCCCCTTGACTATGATGATCCTCTTTTGTGCTGCCTAAACCAATAAACTCTTCCTTGCTCCCATCGTGATCTTTTTGTCAAATTCGTTAGTCATTAGGCAAAAGACAAAAGCAATATTAATTCATGTGATGTTATGCATGCTGTAACTTAACTGAAATAAAGCCAGGACCTCCAGTCTGATCCCAAAGAAATATCGGCGGGGGCGAGGGGTGCATTAATGGCATCTTTTTGCATTTCCAACACGCAAACTTCAATCTCTTGAAATGTAATCATTTTTGAAGTTGAGCAAAGTACCGAGACACATACTGGGTTCTCTAATTTTCAGGCACGAATATAGGAGGAAAGCATTTTGACTTTTAACGTTCACCTCACACCGACCTCATGGAATTACTTCTTTGGGATTTTTAATCCTTGGGAAGTAAACGGAAAATGCTGGGGGACCTTCTTAACTGAGGTGAAAGAATGTATTGATTGCCAAACAGCATACAAACTGTGCCCTCTATTTCTGTCCTAAAAAACTTTTTCAAGTTCATATGTGAAAAAGAAGAAAATTTCTCACAAACACTTGGGTGTCAAAACATGGGAGACACTTGGAATCTGCCATATGTGAAGAAATATACATGCAGAAACTGACACAGCATTACATATGGGCTGCCTGTAAGATCAAAGGTGAGTCAGAAAGACATGGAAATAGTTCTGAAATGGTTACTGATGTTCTCTGCCTTTAAGTCATTTACATCTTGTGACAACCCTAAGGCAAAGTTATCATGGGGTTTTCCTGGCAACATTTGTTCAGAGAGAATTTGCCATTGCCATGCTGTGAGGCTGACTGAGTGCAATTTACTTAAGGCCACCCAGTGGCTTTCCATGCCTGAGAAGGGATTTGAATCCTGGACTCCAGGAGTCCTAATGCAACACTTAAAGCACTATACTATGCTGGCTCTAGCTACTTCTCATACTATCATCTAAACATGTGTTGGACAGAATGTTCTGGTCTTGAACCATGCTTGTTGCAATTTATCTCCCTCAGTTTGGCATTTACATATAACTCTGTCTTGACTGTCTTCCAGAGAGCTGTATCCTTGCCAGGATCTTACCTGCTTACAGACTGAGGAGACTAAACATGCCCTTTTAAATTGTGTGAATCTTTCTAGAAATGGAAATAACAGCTGTGGTGAGAGAATGGCGAACTGGGATTAGAACTAAAAGGAAGCTGGGAAAGGCACTCATTCAGGTATTAATTTGCACTGGAAAGCAAGCTCACTTTTATGTCAAGTATAGCTCCTATCCCAAGGCAAATAGCAATTTGGTGGATTTTCGATGAGATTTCAGGGGGATTCTAGCCCCCTTCTTCTCCTCTACAACCCTGTGCCTCATTCCCCCCACCCCATGTTGATGCCACCTGTTGCTCATCATAGACTGCATATGATGCATTTAGCATCATATATAATCTGACTATTGTGTCTGTGGAAGAATGACTACAAGAATGATTCCACCAATATTCTCAGACCATTGAGAATTTGAAATGGTACCTATTTCATACACATTGCACATGCACACACAAGGGATGTCTCTATCGCTGCCACCACATGACCTTCAAAAGTCTTTTTTTTTCCTGCAAAGCCTTTGGTTTACCTTACCTTACTTTAACTACCTCACTGTGACTACATTGACCCACATTCTTTCATTTTTAACCCAGCTTCTCCCTATCTCTACTTTTCCCTTCTGCTACCTTTCATTCACAACCCCACCCTACTGGACCAATGTTGTTGGACTGGAGCTCCCAACATTCCTCACCATTGGCTATGCTGGCTTGGGCTGCTGGGAGCTGCAATGCAACAATAGCTGAAAGACTGCATGACTCCCACCTTTCTCTTAGAATAATGCTGTAATGTAGGTCAAAACTATTTTTCTCCCTAATGTAGAGGAGCCAGTATGGTGTGTAGTGGTTGAGTTTTAGACCATATTCCTGGAGACCAGGGTTTGATTCCTCACTTGGCCATGAAAACCCACTGGGTGACTCTGGCCATGTCACACACTCTCAGCCCAAGAAAAGCCTGTGGTAGGTTTGCCTTAGGTTGCCATAAGTCAGAAACAATTAAAAGTCACACAATAACAGCAACAAGAACAACCTCTACTACTAGTATGTAGGAGGAATCAGCGCAGCTAGGGGAAAGCAGCTTGCTTAAGGCTACAAAGTGAGCTCTGGCAAACTCTGAAATGGGAACTCCATGATTTCCTGCTCTTTTTCATATGCTGAAGCCATATACAAAACATACCTGGAAGGTAAGACCCATTCAACAAAGTAAATAGTTCAATCCATTCTACTGCAACAACTTGTCAATATGTATACGTATGCTTAGACACAAGCAATAACTTTGGTGAGTAAGATAATGTTTGAGAGAAGCATACCCTCCTTTCTTCATACTGCTATCACCACCAGTCAAACATTTTTTGAAATGTCAGAAAAAGTGGAAACAGAAGTGAGATGAACTTCCATGTGGTTAGCAATGATCCTTCTTTTAGATTGTCTCCAATAACATGAAGAAAAATTACTACTTGCCTCCATCCTTGAAAACATTTTGTCAGGACTAGATAGTGCTTTTGTTGGTTCCTTTATTTGTTTTTGTTTTTGTTTAGACATAGCAAACCACAGCATTCTCCAATCCACATACAACCATGCGTGTAGGTTGACTCCCTATCATGTCATCATCCCACTCCCTGGAAGGAGCCATTTACAGCAATGGGATGATTTGGGGGTATATGTCAGCTATTGTTTAAACTATTTTTCTTTCATTTATATATACCTGTGTAGACATTGAAATGGGAGAAATATCAATAAACGAAGATAATCACCAAACAAGACTAAACACAGTGTAGTCCAATTATACACAAGACAGTTGTTTCATCTCATTATTACAGGAAAATAGAGAATCACCATAGATCTTAATGTTAGATCTGAAAATTAATTTTAGAATTAAATGGTAGAAATTGGAAAATTAATTCTCCAGCATAAACACTAACAATTAAGACTGTTTAATTCATTAAATTAGGGTTATTTGGCTCATTGTTTGAGGTGTTACTGTAAGGCTAGGCCAATGAATGGCATAGAGCTTTTCACTGTTGGACTTAAAGGAACACATTTTATCACAGGCTCTTCAAAAGGGCTCTTTTTGGCCTTTTAAAGTCGCTTTTCTCTACCCTCTATGGTTTAACCACATGGATGACAAAGCCCATGGAATGGGAATTATCTGGAAACTGTAGGAATTCAGCATGTCTAGGAACTCTCAGCCTGGGGAAAGCTGTTCTAAAGCATAGAACCCATTTGATAAACCTCATAAATTCAGTTTGTTACTCTTCTGCATTTCTCTTTTCTTTCCACCTGCACTGCCCAATAACCTTCACTCATTCCTATGCTTTGTTAAAGGTTAAGGAGGAGTGATTTCTTTCAGAGGGCACGGATCCACTGAACATACAGCAGTATGCAGACAGCTACAAAGAATGCTCAGTGAATGAAGGACAGAGAAGTGTTGGGTAGTGACTGGAGGTCTCTGGACTACATTCAGTCTGAGGTGTTCTGCCTACTCTCCCAATGGTCAGTCCATAGGCAAAATAGATGTATGAAAGATATGGAAGAGGAGCTAATTTGGGTATAGGAGGTGAGGCTTCTGCCCTCACTCATTTCCAGAATTTAGAAACATTACTTTTTTTCATCTACAAATGCCAGAACCCCTCAATCAGGCCATGCTGGCTGGAGGATTCTGGGAGTTGTGGGGAAAAAATGTTCCCAAGCTCTGTTCAGTTCATATTCCTACTCTTCAAGAACTCTAATTGCTAAAAGAAATAATGAGAAACCTGGAAGACTTTAACAGTGGTCAATTTCTTCAGGGGAAAAAATCAAACAAACAGGAACCATGATGTAGAATACCAAAGATTGTTTCCAATCTTTCTTATAACAAAGTTCCACAGCTCTTCCCCGATGAATGCAGAAGTGACCTTGTAGTGAGGAACAGTCAGATGAACCTATCATAATTCCTTCTCAGCTGAAGTTACATCTTAAACAACCAAAGCAGAAAGCAATTTTCTCAGGAAGTATCCTGATTTCTCAATGACTTGTTTTGAAGAATGGCTGCAATGCTTTGTTGTATTATTGATCAGCACTTGGGAGAAAAAAAGAACACCATGAAGAAGCTTGGTTTTGAGATGATGCCTATTTTTAGAAGTTAGAATCTATAACAATCATCATAGCTTCCGTTAGCAAGATGTACATGCATACTCTCATTGCCACCGTTATCTCTGGTCAAATGTTATTGAAGTGCCCATTAATAACTTGTCAATAAACTCTTCCGACTATACTGCTAATTTTGAATGGAAAATAAAAAAAGGAACAAATCTGTTAAAAATTCCTGTCTCCTTTACCAGATGTTCCCTATCTGGTACTCTGAGGGAGGGAGATGGAGCAAACTAACAAAGCTAGAGATCTAATGCCAAACGATTTGTGGACAATTTAAAACCCATTTAAAATCATGCAGCCTTCCTTATCATTGCAGCACCACATAACACACCCTTCTCCCCCATCTCTGAATACCCTCCAACTGATCTGTTTGGGCAGGAGAGTCCCAACTAATCCTCTATCATTCTGCTTCCTCTCCTGCTTTTAAAACGTTCCAGTTTCTCATTCCTCCTCCCAACTTCCCCCTTGGTCCTCAGTTTGCTACCATTGCTGCAAACTGTGTTTAAAGGACAAAGTTGGTCCTCCACATTTTCTAGTGTTAGGGGCATGGGACCCCTGCAAAAATGGAAAAACCATAAATATCAAAATGTGTGTGCCTCTGTGGGAAGAGAGCCAAGGCATGGTGGAGAGAACAACCACCCAGGGTCCAAATCAGGGCAGAGAAAGGAAAGAGAAAGAGTTGGCATGATGTCCCTATACTTCATCTCTCCTGCCCATCTCCTTCCTTGAGAGTGTGTGGGGCGGGGCATTGGAAATAGGTTTGTGGTGCTGAGAAATTGGGCTGCGAGCCATCTTTAACTGGCCAAGTAGCAGCTGAAGGAGGAGGCAGGGGAAGCTTCTACCAGAAAAGAAGACCTAAGGTAGAGGGGCAGCATTTGAAGAAATGGGCAAATAATCAAATACTTGAAAGTGAAACCTACAATGTGGATGGTTTACTGTAGTCCATTAACTTAGCAATGGGGAAGGATAAGAGGGGATGGAACCTTGTCCTTCTCAGTAGGCTCAGGCCTACTGTTGGCTTACTTAGAACCATTCTCATTTGTTCCATTCATTTCATGCCCTTTTTACCTGGCTTTGGCCTTCTTTTTTTTAGTCCTTCCAGACCAATGCCTGTTTAATCTTCTCTCCCTAGACTTCTGTGTTTCCCTTGGCATATTGCTATTTCAGACCCTTGCCTGGTCTATTCCTTCATACCATAGATGGGATACTTGTAGCCTTCCAAATGTGGCACTGCAGTTTCCATCAACAACGACAACACAGACTACACTGGTGATCAGGGATGTCATTCTTTACTAATTTTATTTTTGAAGAAAGCAACAAATAATTTTAGCCATTTTATTAACGCTTCCAAAAAGTCTTGAAAAATTGTGGTTTTGAATACTATTTGCAGTTTGGGACTTATTCTGCACACAATTCACACAGAAAATATCAGAAAACATTTGTGCAGAAATATTATTCCTATGCACAAAATGCAGTAGTTTGGGACACATTTTGTATAAAGGTCAATGGGTTCAAAATTCAATAATTCAATTTTGTATAAACATTTCAATGAAAAAAAAAAGGATTTGCTGTTGTGAATACAGCATTTTCTTCACAGAAAATATTCATGCATATAACTGCTATTCTGTACACATGAAATAGGGAGTCCTCAGAAAAAAAATGATGTTTTCTGTACAAGACAACTGCATGTAAATTTTTCAAAGAATAAATCCTGAACTGCAAAAACTGTTGCCATTCTAATATTGTCTTCATCATGCTTTCCCAATTCCCAAGAAATATGTGTGAGGTTTATGTTTTTGGGGTGGGGTGGGGTGGGGTGGGGTTGGGAGATTTAGCAAATAATTTCAAATATTCTTTCTATCCCTACTAGCTAGGCTAGATGGGAACTGCAGTAAAAAGAAAGAAAGAAAAAGAAAACATCTGAAGGACCACCACTCCACTCCCTCTGATCTGCCATTCTGTACCATGATCTTTAAGTTAGCTTTGTCCACTCTCTGTTATCAGACCAATACAGCTCTTTTTTACTTTGTAGCCTTCTTGTGACTGGTGCAACTGGTGGCTTATTATTGGCAGAAACTTCATCATCACCTGTCTTAATACACTGCAAGACTGATGGCCTAATGCAGAGGTGGACAAGAATATGTGGACTATTTTCTAAGAACTGAGGAACCATTTTTGTCTTTCCTTGGAACTTTCAGCTCAAGCCTGGAAATTCAGCCGCCCTCCAAAAAAAAAAAATTCTGCCTTAGAATTACTACCTGGTCCCTATTCTCTGGTCCTTACATTGAGGAGAAGAAATTTAACAGTGAGAGCATTGCAAAACAAAAAAATTAGTGTGTGCTGCTGTTGCATGTTGCTTCAGAGTGGCTGCTATGGTTTTCCAGGTGTCCACTTAGCCATTTCCTCCCCTCCCTTTTCCTTCTTTATGGCTTCCCCTATTTACTTCTATCTTCTCTTTCCCCACTATTTCATCACCTCCCTTCTCCTTCTCTCCTCCCTCTCATATCTCCAACTAGCCTTTTCCTACTCCCCTAATGAAAAAAAATCCTTAAAGCCATGAATGGGGTGCTAGATGTTAAAACTGTAGGTCCAATTAAATTCAAGTAAACTTGTTTCTGAATAGACATTTATAGATATGATTACCCTGCTGGATCATTGTCCCAGTCATCATAATTTATCATTCATCCTTGTCAGTATCTTCATCATCCTGCCCTCCCCAAGATATTTGATGATTACTAGTAGCATTGTGAGGCTTAGTATTTGGGGAGCGCAGGAGTATTCTGCAACCCACTAAAAGCAGAGTTTGGGAAACTTTGTTTTATTTATAAAAGTATCTTTGATTGTGCTAAAACCAACTATTGTTAGAATCATTGCTTGAAAAAGTGTTAGAAACAGAGCTGGGAAAAAATTGTTCTTTCCTGTTTAGCATAGAGGTTGTAAAACTTCATTTCTGACCAGAGAAATAGTTTCTTATTTGTTAAACTATGACCATTTCTGCATTAGACTGTTCTAGTGCTATTATTCCACTTTCAACATCCTGTGGAATTCTGGGGCTTGTAGTTTGCTGAGGACCAAGAGCTCTCTGGCTGAGAAGTCTAAATGCCCCTCCCTAAACTGCAAACCCCAGGATTCCATAGGGCATTGAAAGTGGAATAATAGCACTAGAACAGTATAGTGCGGAAATGGCCTAAGTGTATTATATCTGAAAGACATGGGATTAATGCTTAACATGACATACTTAGTGACCTCACCAAAGACTGTCTCCAGGTCTAAGGTTTGTACCTGAAATCTCAGAGTTTGTGATATTCCTGATCTAGCAAGTATACTTGCAAATTAAGCTGAAACTAAAACTTAAGAGACTACTGTACACTTAGCACACTTAGAATTTGGTTTTCTCCTATGTTCAGATTGCATATAGTAAACAACAAAGTATTTAGATTCCTAAACACTTCCCACTTCTTCGATTGTCAGTTGACTCTTTGTTTTTCTCATATTCTACTTTCCTGTTTGCCTTCAGCTATGTTTTTTCATAACACTCCTGTTTTTGTCCATGCCGGGCATTAACTCATAACCCCTTTCAAGTAACATTTATTTTATGCTTTTATATGCCACTATGCAGCCACGAGGTAATGAAATTACACGGTTGTCAGTTCTGTAGATTTTTTTAAAAAAAAACAAGAACAACAACGCTTGTGCTTCCCCAGTACCGCTTCTTATGCACATTTCTGTAGCAGCTCAATTTATGCATAATGATTTCTCTTTTAAAATGAATAAACAAACAAACAAACAAACAGAAGCTGATCAGAATATGCATCTTGAATTGGTATTCCATTGCCACTTTGTGATTATTATAAGGACAAAGTCTTTCTTGGAAGTTGTTTAATGCAAGTCTAATCCTGCTGTTTCATTTGATTTTGTATCCACCGGTTCCTCCCTGGGCACTCTGCCAATGAAACTTACCCTCCCACTGACAGTTGTTTTGAAGCCTGTGCTTGTGAGCAGCTTCTTGACAAAGTACTGGGACAGTTCACTCCAAAAATAAAAAGAAGGCTTATACTGAGCAAACTGGTTTTCAATTAAGACTGAGATGGAATCTCCTCTCCACTCCTTTTTTTGGGGGGAGGGTATTAATTCCCCTGTGAAGGGATGCAGGGAATATCAGCAACTTTCAGTGGGGGTGACAGTCTCAAGAACATCCAACAGAAGGGCTTCTCTGGAAGTAGCAGAGGGTTTTTTCTTCTCTGTGTTTTTAGAGGGAGAATGTTTTTCATCTCAGAAAGACAGTGACAAACCCTTTCAATTTGAAACAGAATGGCTACCCAGCAGTCTTGAATACAGTTGTATCCACTGACCAATCGGGGAGCATATCCACCCCTAAGATTCTGTGAGTGATGCCAGCGTCATCTGCATGGGGTACTCTGACCCACAGTACAAATTGAAATGTCGTTGGGCTGCTGAAATCAACCAAGTAGCCACGGAAAGGGCAACAAAGGGGTTTTTTTCCCACTTCTTCAATCACCACCCCCACCAGTCATTTCATCTTTAAAGGTAACCCCAATCTACCTGAAAGTGCTGCAGTGATGAATTCATGTGTGGTGATCCTCCAACCCAATATTGTAAAAACTCAAATACCATAAAAACTATTGCACAATTTCTAACTTGAATATGAGAAAAGCAAAAGTGCTATCCTATATTCTAAACTATGAAACTTATTTTAAGAGAATGATTCCAGCTTTTGAACATCAGCCATTTTCTTCTATTTGAAAACAGAAAGGGGGGATGAAACCAATAAATACTCAGAATAACAGCGCTTTTTATGGTCTGCTGGGATATTAGGTCAGCAGTGGAGATACAGATATGAAAGGGCTATTTACTGCCTTTCCTTTAAAGTCACAGAGCCCACTCTACTTGTTCCACCAGGTTCTCCTTATACTACTAATAATAGTTTGTCTCAGGAAGTGGATCCTTCTATGAACCACTTGCCTTGGGCTACCTGTACTGTAAGGAAGGCAAGGTTTGAGCATACCATGGTTCTTGAGATGGCAAACAGATCAGAGCTTAGAAAGCTAACTTTATTTTTCATTCTGCGCTGCCTCTTCAGAGTAACATGTTCTTCATTATTGTAAGAGTTACTAAAACAGTACTGCTTAGTTATTTTAAAACATGTATGTGTGTGTGTGTAAATGGCCAAAAATCCCACCCACAAGCAGTGCTTAGAATCAACACTGTTACACAAACATAGCTATGTTACTTTTTAAAAGTAGCCCAAAAGTAACATATTATAAAGAACATCATTACTTTTAACACATTGCTTCCAGAACCCAGATCTGTATGATATCAAGCAGTGATTCCACTTGCTCTTTGCTACCCAGCTCTGGCTAAAAAAGGGAATTAAATGGAAACACGTTGTGCAAGCTGAGGAAGACCTCAACACCTATAGACTTCAGCAAGTCACAAGACTTCCCATGATCTTTGTCACAGGGTGCACTAACAAGGGTGCTTCAAGACCTTAATCCTTAATCTGAAAGAAGAGCCACAACTTCTTACGCTGGCACTGTAGGTTTTATTTGGTCTTGATTTATAGCAATGATTATCCAAAATATACTTTGTATACTTCAGCAAGCCATTCCAATAGCCCAGATGCCTGGTAAGGGGCTGAGATCCAGCCTTCCTTGTGGAAGGTAACATTTGGATTCTCTTCTGTGCCTCTCTGTTGAATAAGTGAGAGTGTCACTGCTCCTTTGGATTTCTTTGCCTAAACACCATCTCTGAAAGAGAGGAGAAAATGTTGGTAGGGGGATTGGTGGAGGAAGCCACTGAAAAGGGAGTCCCTGCTTTTGTTTATAATGAAAGAGAGTCCTTTGACAGAAGGAGGGTCCTTTGCAACAGTCAACAGGAACTCTACTTGCCTACCTTTCCTGCTACGACACCCTCAGAAACCATCCAGCTTTTCTACTTGCATCTTCCCTGTTATGCAATGACAGGAGCAAAGCAGAAAGTGTTGCCCTATTTCAGGAATCCTCTACATTTCGTACAAAAACTTCCAAGCCATAGTTGCTTGCTGGCAATGGCAATTTATTCCCTTTAACATGCAAATTTCACCACAGCCAAATCTATCCCAGGAACTAAGTCATGGCATCCCTCAAGGAAAAGAGAATGAAGTTAAAGGGATTTTTAGCACCACTGAGACTGAGAGAAAGAAGTTGACAGCATAAGCATTCATAGGCTTAAGTCTGCTTCATCAGATGCATCAGACTTAAGTCTACAAATGTGCACGTTACCAACTTCTTTCAGTCTTAAAGATGCAACAAGATCCCTTTGCATACTGAACCAGACTAACATGGCTATGTCTTTCAATCCTACTAGAATGAAGCCAGTGTGCCTACACCTCCAGAGAACTGCATTTGCCAGAGAGGTTGACAGACTGAACAAATCCTATGCCACCCAGCTGAGGTTAAAGCAAAACTGTCTAAAGCATTTATTCACACAGAGATATTACATTACATTTTTCATTTATCATGTTTATACAAAGACAGATGTTTCACCAAACCTTCCCATATTTCTTACTTGCGGGGGATTATTTTATATATCAAGTTTTCACTATGCATGAAAGGTTAGCAGATTGCAAGCACCAGAAATGGAAATGTATATATCACCCCTGTCAGGCATCAGTCACTCACTCTCCCCATCTTGTCTGGCAGTACATCTAGAGGCGTGATGGTTGTTCCACTATCATGACCATCAATATCTATAAGCTTGGTTGCTGAGGTTGATTAGGACCAGTTGCAAGAATGTCCTTTCAGTCATATCCATAGGCAAATTATTTCCCAACAACTGTAGCCCTGTTAATGTCAAGCCCTTTATTTGTTAAGGAAAAGGGTCGCCAACAGTGCAGTCCTGAGGCTACAGGCATCATGGCACTTTGCTTCAGGCATCACATTCATATGTGCTGCCATCTGCACTGTAATGGTGCCAGGAGGAGCTGCCAAGTAGAAAATAAAACCTGTTCCTGTTGGCACTCCCTGTAGATCCAAAATTCTCTCACATTACACTCACTGCATGCAAAGCCATTACCCAACAAAAGAATGAAGGCATTGCAGGAGGGATAGGAATTAGAACAAGGAAAAAAATCTACTGGCAGGATGGAACTTCTTACTGGTTTAGACTTGTTTTCAAGAGGTTTTATCTGAATATTTTAATTAGTGTCAAGATTTTAAATGTGTTTTGGTTATGTGTTCAGGATTACTGTGGGGGAAAGAATATGGAATAGAAAATAAAATAATTCATGTAAACAAATCTGCAGGATTTCTGAGAATAACAAATAAAAGGCTATTTATGGGAGTAACAAATTAACAGTTTAGAGCAATGGCCCCTTTCAACATACAGACACAGACAAAGGCACAAAATTATATCCACCTTCACTCACTTAACCAGACTGTACCTTTGCTTATTATACACTGCTACCCTAAAATCTCCTCCTCTACAACTTTATCTTCAATTAAATTTACACAAGAAAATTCAGTTTCCCTCTGTCTTTCATTAAAAAATGATCTAACCATTGCCTTCCCTGAGCTCCCCTTCAATGCAACTCAAGCATAACTGCATGCAGTCACTCTGCCAAAGCTAAGCAAGTACATAGATCCAGTCAATCGGAAGAGGATAGACTGTCTGAGAAACCCATGAGCACCAATTTCACTTCCATGTTGGAAAAATACTAGAAGATAAAGGTATGAAGTTAAATTGAAGGATAAAGAAACTGAGCAAGCCAAAGCAGCAGAAAATTTAATATGAGCATGTACAGTTTGATCAGCAGTCACTTGATCAACCACAAATACAGTGCCTCTTTGAACAAAAAAGTACACAGTCAGTGTGGTTTTCCAGTTTCCATATTGAAGGCAAGAAGGCTATGAATCATTTTTTTTTTAAAGTGCTCCTGAGCAATAGTGGGAATAAGAACTTCCACCAGACACACATACACACCCATCCGCAAAGCTCTGCCTTAAAGGTAACTCCACCTCAAGAGCAACGTGTATCTATATGGTTGGGTGAAATCTATCTCCTCAAAACAGCAGTCTGGTGCACTCTGCACTCCATATAAGAAGTATGTGCTGTTGTAAGGGTAACTTATTAAGTATTCTATTCAAGCTTCTAGTAACTCAAAAAACAAGCCCCATCTCATTTTAGCTTGGCTTCGAGAAAGATAAGCGTATCCCACTGCCATGAAGCCATGGGTTTTCTTCATACCTGAAACAAAAGTTTCACTTTCTCTCTTGACTGAGCGTCTATCATAATATATTAATTAACTTACTGTTGATTAGACCTTGCTACTGCAAAAACATACCATTAATGAAAAAAGCTATTTCTGCTCATTTAAATTCAGAGGGTACAAATTAACAGCACTTCAGTGACCAAGGACATTTCTCATTTGGGAGATATTCTGCAGGAACAGAATTTTTTAAAAGTATATATAGTTATTCCATAACCTATCCACTAGGCTCAAAATTGCTTAGGATATTAAGACAAGAGACAGATTGATAGAGACAGACGTAGACATATCATATATTCATGCTAAAATAAGTTACCATTCAAACTGCTAGAATAAGCTTTATAATACACTTTAAGGAAGTTATAAAGGTTCCAACTTGCTGACGACATCTTTATGTGCATCTCACAAAGTGAAGAAATTGCTGTTGAATAAATGATGGTAGCTTTATTTATTGACTTCATTACCATATTCAAAAATTTCTGTCTACAGAGTCTGTATTATTTATTAACTACAAATTTTCCTGCTTCGATGTGTTTCATTGCATTTTGACTTATCTGAGAATGGCATGTGAGCAATGTTGCTCCATAAAATAGATTACAATGTTTCTTCACCCACCATTTGACATGAAATTTTTCACCAGGTTTTCACTCTTCAGTTCCAGTTATGAAGATTTTTTTGATTTATTCATTAAAATTGTAAATCCAGTTATTAGTCTCAATTTACTAAATGGCCCACAGAAGCAGCAGAAATTGTAAGTTTTGACTTATCAAGTTCCCTTCAATTCAGTGTGTATATTCTAGTTGGGACTGACAACTGGACCTTTCCCAAACAGGTTATTTGGCTGCCCACGGAAATTTGCAATTGGCTTAGATAATAAAATAAATGCATTAATATGGATCAGAATAATTAAAATAAACTTGTCATTAATTTTTTTCTTCTATATTTCCAGCCACTTTCTTCCTTTTGTACATTTACATGACTTCTCTGTGTACTGAATCTCATGTATCTGAGAATTTAAAGACCACTTCGTAAGATGTTTGCATATACCAAGGATATATAAGGAGGTTGAAACTTAGTACACTTGTACCCAAAGACATCTGTATTATGAGGGAAAATGGAAGGAACAAGTAATTTTAGCAATTTTCTTCCTGCAAAGAGAGAACCTTCAGAAACTGAACAGCTTTCAAAGACCATTCACATGCTTGGATTTATTCTGTGCAAAATTCACACATGGGATTTTTGTGCAGAAAATAGCAATGTTCTATACAGGAAGCAGAAAAATCTGTTCTGAAATTCTGAATTCTTTACTGCCTCTGCAGAAAATGATATAGCTGGGGATTTATTCTGCACAAAATTCACTCATTTATCCCCATAGAAAGCAACATATTTGGAGGGGGGCCAGAATTTTTCAGAAAATGCTATTTGCTGTGAAAAAACAGACATACAATGTGTCAATAAGTTTCTTCTCAGCCCATGATTCTCCTCTTCAGAATTTCCCAACATTTGTCAAAAATGTATGTACCTGAATCTACTTTCCACCCCTACTCTCAACACATACATACACTCAAATGCCCCCTTTTAAGAACTACAAGTGAAAAGGTCACCAGATCATTGCATGTACACATGAGTTCGGCACTTTTCTGACATCACTAACATCTCAAGCCTCTTCATATTGGTACCCTACTTAGAGGCCACCAACACTCATTTTCTGAGATGACTGACAATGAGGGAGCAAGGAGTTTTCAGCTGTCATGCCTCATCTCTGGAACTCCATTCCCTTATTCATCTGCCAGACTTCTTCTCTGATGGTTTCTAATGGGCAGATAATACTTTTAATGGACTTTGATTTTATTGCTGTTAAAAACCACCTGTTAATATTTGTTCAAAAAATTACTGTGAATGTTATCAGACAGATGTACAGGTATGTTGAATTTGAATTTATAACAAATGATTTTTTCCAAAATCCCACTCTATCTATCCATCTATCTATCTATCTATCTATCTATCTATCTATCTATCTATCTATCTAAAGAGCTGTGATGAAACCTGAAGGGAGGGGCATGGTAACCGAGCCTCCACAGTGACCAGGAGTGGTTTAAAATGGTTGGTCGGTAAAATGGATCCCTGGGGAGCTCAAGGGAGGGGCGAACCAAGGGGGGAGGAGAAACGGAAATGTAACTGACACAGGAGGGAGTTAGTGGGAAGAAGAGTCCAGTGAGGGACAAAGAGCTGAGTTAGAGGGCTGAGAAACAGAGTGAATATTTGACAGTAAGTGAGCTGAGCATAGTGAGAGAGGGGAGAGAGAGAGAGAGAGAGAGAGAGAGAAGGGGTGTGCTGTATTATAAAAATTTAGATACAAACAAGTTACAGTAACAGTGTTTCAATAAAATGTGACTTTCTCTTTTTATAAAAGCAGTCTCACAGAGTGTCATTCTACATTCTACATACTGGATGCTACATTAGCACCAAGAGTACCACTTTCGTTTAGGATTAAAAGCCTGCTTGTCCTTATTTCTGAGAAGGGTCAGAGTTTAAGGAAAGCAGGGGAGGGAGATCAATCTGGAAGAAGGAGGCCAAAGGGGGGACAATAGCGAAATGGGTGCTGTAATTCCCAGTGGGGGAGGATAGACGCAGATCTGTGTGTGTGTGTGTGTGTGTGTGTGCGCGCCCTGGCTTGATCCAGAAATCCCCCAGGCTGTGGACACCTGTACACAAGATGTGTCAGGCGGCGTGGCAAGAAAGGTCACAAAAGCCACCAATAATTTCCAGCTCAAAACCAAGCCTGTCCTGAAATGAACTGAATTGGTTTCCACCACTCTACTTATACTGGACATTGCATCTTTATAACAATACACCACTTAATGACAGGATCCGAGATTTAAATGAATTTCTTGAAACTAGAATTTCTAATGCTCCCTCACAGAGGTTATTTCCACTTTAACAACACTAGTTCTTACTTTTAATAACAGTAGATTCAATGGATAGCACTGCCTGCAACTACATAGTCACTCTTGTGCCTCATTCTTATTGCAAACATATTCATGGGAAATTTTGAACAGGACATCCTGAAAGAATTCACTAACAAACCTCTAATACAATGGTGGTACAATGTCAACTTTGGAACCGAGACAGACAAAGAAAACTGAGACCTAGTTAGATATTACATCAATTCTACTGATCCCAAATCAAATTTATACTGAACATCATCAGTGGCAATCAACAAATCTGCTTTCCACAGTGTCCTTTTCACCTCTGAAAACAAGAAAAGGCTTTTACATCAAACCACTGATGCCTACATCTCTCTAAACAGGTAACTCTGAAACCTCAAACAAGCAAACAAAAAATCATCTAGAATTTGGCTCAACAAATCAAACACATCTGTAATAAAGATTACCAAAGAGAGAGAGAGAAATAAATATCTTAAAAACAACACTGCTACAGAGAGGATACCATCCATATATTAATAGACTACAAGTTAATCTGGACAACTGTCTTATCAAGAGAAAATAAAGAGCCAGGAAACAGAAACAATTCATTCTAGATTTCCATCCAGGTTCTCCTATCACTTGATAACCAACGCAAGCTACCGACTGTCAGCCAACTGTGTAATCAGTAAGCCGCTGTCACAGTATTCTGCCAGCCTGCAAATCTAGGCAGATTACTAGGGAGAGCTGTACTTAAACCAATATGCAATCAGCAATCCTGGGTCACCAGCCACTGGCAGATAGTCTGCACGTCCAGCAATGCAATGCAATATACAAATGCCCAAGATGCCATATTCAGTAGACAAATAAAAACAACTGATCTTTGCATATATTTTACAAACCAGAAGTCCACAATCTTGATGGGAACAAATTGGAAGAATCATCCACAGAGAGCTTCAGCAAATAATCAAATCTCTCTGGTTTGTCAGTTTCTGCAAGAGAGGTGCCATCTGATCTGAGAACACTGGGAGCAAGAGAAAATTCCTGGACTTGACACCTTAACACCATATGGTTTCATAGTGGTGAGTGATGCCACACTTCAGAATATTCTATTCTCATTATTCTACAACTGCTCTGCTGCCTACAGTATCCTTTGATTTGCAATAAAGTAGCTGAAAGCAGCAGAAACTGAAATTTTTCCTTTACAACTTGAATATTTCTGTTGTGTTGGTCACTGCAAGAAATATATGGTTTCAGTGATCATTTGCATCAAAACATACTTGTCTGAGGTGCTGGTAAATACTATGAAAACAGTTCACATATATAAAAAAAAACAGATACAGAGTATAAGTATTTTAATTAATTAATATTCACATTATTTCATCCCTCTTTCTTGAGCCCTCAGACAAAGATGCCATTCAAAGAAAGTGTTGCCTTAGAAATGAGGAAGCAGTTGAAGCTAATTCTCTGATGTACAATGTCACAAAACATTGAAAGCAAAGTCAGGCTGTACATCTTTTCCTGCCCTCAAATGGCAGTTCATTAGCTTGTCTGTTGTTGTTTGGTTACTTCTGAAGCATCCAAGGATTTATGAAAGTACACAGTAATCACTGGGTGCTAATGGCAATGCTATGAGATGAGGGAGAATGCCAGAAGTTTCTGGACAAGGGTAATGGCAACCATCATGTATAATCAAACAAAATTCAGGATCACTGCAGTTACAGACAAACAAAAAAAGAAAAAAAAACCTAATGAAACCCCATCCTGAGTATGCAACTATTAGAGTGGCCAGCCAGATTAAGAAAAATCCACCATGACGGGGTTCAACAAAGAACAAGAGAAAACATGGGAGTAAATGTAATTGCTTGTCCCAATTAGAGCAGAACCACTGAATCAATAGGATCTCTATACATTTTGACTTAACATTCAGCAACTGATACAGCGGGATTAGCAATTGAACTTAGGCTATAAAACATTGAGGATATAGAGAGATGATGATGTCAAGCTATGGAAGAATGGATGAAACTCAGGAAGAGAGGTGAAGATACAAGTACAAAGCAACAGACATTTGGGGAAGAACAGTTTAGGGCCACAGAGAAGAAAGATGAGTTGATGAGAGGCAGAAAGCATGAGAGGCAAATCAGTTAACAGACAAAGATATTGACTGGGCCAAGGAGGGTAATGGCACCCGACATCCATAATCAAACAGAAATCAGGATCAAGACATAGCTAGCAAGACATAGCCAGCAGTGAACAATGAATGGAAACCATGTCTGATACTTACTCATAAACTCATCTATAGTGAACTAAGATCATTTTTACAGTGATGCTTCCTTACACATTCTCACCACTTGATGGGCACCATTTCTAGTAGAGCAATTAAAAATAACACCATGTATTGAGAGCAGGGAATGTCTTTCCTCCCTTGCCAAATGCTTATTTTCAAGCACCGCTATATACTTTGAAAGGCAATTTCCAAAACTACTAACCAAATGGCCAATTCTTCACAGCTAAAAATAATCATAAAAGTGTACACTATTTTGCTTATGCCATCAATAAAGCTTACTATTTCATCATGCCAGAGATATATGATTATATGAGCTGAACTGACACAAAACTAAACAAATTTTCTTATGATCCAGATGCCACCGCATCCAGGCTTCATTTGCCTCCACATAATGCCTTTCAATTTCCCCGTCCTCAAGCAATATGCCAATTATTTGGGTTCTCAGGTTCCTTTTCCATGTGCTTCTTTCTTTAAACAAAACTTTGCACTGCCTCGCCTCCAAAGAGAAGCATATTTTCCCCACTCCATCCCTGTTAAACTCTGAACAACTGTTGTTTGCTTCAGAGGGTAACAGCTAACTGACAGCCCTTTGCTTGTTATTTTACTTGTTAATTATCTGCCAGCATTGCCCACATATTTCTACTTCCCAATAGAAGTGTACATACTGTGAAATGCTGAATTAATTATACATCAGACTATAGTGTTATTAGTCACGTTACCCAGCATAGTATGCATGCTAAAATGCATTTGGATCCAGCGTGCTGAGAAGTACACTGTCGTATGAAAAAAATGGGGAGGGGGAAAGTTTCATCCTATATAATACACTACTTTTCCTTAGCAATTTTGATAAACAATGCTTTGCATTTATAAAAACAGAGTGACTACAATAAACAGTCCATAGGAGAAAGTCAATGAAAGGGTGAATAACATAATTTAAACACTGATTTGATCAGTGACAAGTGTATCAAAACTTGTGAATTTTACCTTTCTGGACCACTACTCCATTTGCTGTATATGTTGCCTGTAATATTCTGAAAGGTGTCGGACAAAAAAGTCACTTACCCAACTATCTCTCTCTCTCTCTATCTATCTATCTAGGGTGGAGTAGCCATTTGTCTGTTTCAACACAAACACCAAAGACTCTAGTGGTACCTCCAAAGATTACCAACTTTATTTGACACTAGCGTATTTACCCGACGTTGCCTGGGGTTTTTATTTTTCTCTTAAGAACTCACCAAACTGTCTTCTCCATTTCCTGTAACTTTGTTCCATATTTCCCAATGTAATCTGTATTCAGAGTTATTTACATACACAGTTTTGGGTTCCTGAGGGAGTACACTGTCATCCCCCTTGCTGCTAGGCCTCATGTCCATAGCAACCGGCCTATTTCTATATCTGTAAATTTTCCCCATATTCCCAATCCAATCTTTATTCAGAGTTGTTAACATTCAGAGGTTGAGTTCCTGCAGGAATACACTGTCCTCTTCCTTGCTGCTAGGCATTGTCTCCATAGCAACTGGCCCATTCCAGTACCTGTAACTTTTCCCCATAGTCCCCAATCCAATCTGTGTTGTCTGGTGACATTGATGTACTGGCTTTTTTATTTTTATTTATTTCTTTATTTATTGCTTTCTGTTGAATTTGTGCAATGGCTTTACATTTTTCTGGAAGTATTTTTTGTTTTGAATTTCAACTTTAAGATTCCTCACATATGGAACCCGTACAATCTACTGTGTGAGGCGAGAAGACCTTGTAACTATGGCCGTTTCTGTACTACAACGTTATGGTGATATTATTCCACTTTCAACATCCTGTGGAATTCTAGGGTTTGTAGTTTACTGAAGCCAAAGACCTCTCTGGCTGAGAATTCTTCCATGCCCCTCCTTAAACTGCAAATCCCAGGATTCCATAGGAAGTTGAAAGTAGAATACTAGCTCTATGACAGTGTAGTGTGGAAATGGGCTATGTTGTGTACGTCAGTTTAATTTTTCTCACATATGCCTCCCAAATGTTTTCTAGCATCCTTCTTTGATGGTAGGCCTCATCTCCATAGCAACCAGCCTGAGGCCCAAGAGCTCTTGGCTGAGAATTCTGAAGGCCCCTCCCTAAACTGCCAACCTCAGGATTCCATAGAATCTTCACAGCCAGCCAATCATATGGGGTCTTCACCTGCCTGACACAGACAAACAGAGGAACATTGACTTTTATATAGTAGACAAGGCTTATGCACCTCTTGCACAGGTGGACTGAGAAGTAAAATTAGGTAGTGTTTTAGGTGCCTCAAGACTCTTGGTTGTAAATAAACATGCATATTCATATCCATCCAGTTACTACTCATAGATAAATCAGATGCATTAAATCAGTGGGATTTACATAAGTATTGATTTTAACATTTAGAAATTGATTGTACAGGTCCACCCTAGTTGGGATCAGTAATTGAGTTTAAGCCATATATACAAATTACAAAGTTCTTGGGCCTCTTGATCACAAGACAGTTAACCCTGGGAGTGACTACAGTGGAAGATACAGTAGTCCTGTACTTTAAAAAATACTAATGTTACAAAGTATCTGAAGACATAGCTTGAAGCCATGAAAAATGGTCACCTGCAAGCAAAGGTGCCTTCTTGTCTCACTTTCCCCTGCTACCATCAGTATCCAAAAGAACTTACATTATAGCCTGACATTGTTACATATTTATTTAAAATGTTTACCTCCCAGTTTTTACAAGCAGAAATATGATACAATAAGATTAGAAACATAGTAAAGATAAAATCTTTCTTAAAGAAAAAGTAGCAGCAGTGACTGAAAAAAGACAGTGTGCTCTAGGCACTGCTCCTTAAAGATGATTACATGGAAAATAAATTGCTCCTCACCTCCCTACCTGCCCAAAGTTTTGTCCTTAGGCCTGCAGCCCCTCTTTGTGGGCAACTGGATATCCTTTACCCGTCGTCTCTTCCTGACAGCAGTGGTGACAGGAAGATATTCACCAATTGCCTTAACTATCCACTTACAAGGAATTTGACACAAGGTGCATAAGAACAGCCATGCTGAATCATTCTATGCACAGCATCCAAGTAGAAGAGACGCCCATAGTAGGACATGTGCGCTACACCGACCTCATAGTTATGTTCCATGACAAGTGATACTTAGAAACACAATATGACTCTTGAGAGTGTACAGTCATCATGACTAGTAGCTCTGATACCTTTATCCTCCATATCCTAAGTGTTTTTCTATCTTCAGCCAACCGTGCTTAAATGGAACTGTGTCAAGTACACTGCTAACGATGCAGGAGCTGCTGGCTTGCAGGCCAAGGGTACAGCAAATCCACTGCATTTTATGAAAGACGTTAAAGGATCTATTCAAGGTGCCCTTCCTAGTTTGTGCATAGGGTTCAGCACCTCAGAGAGCTCCTTTACAGCCTGGAATAAAGCCTAGAGTAGATTCACTATGGCCATGACATGGAAGCCACTCACCTCTATTGGAGATACGGAATAAGTTGTACTAGTTGTTACAGAAGAGGTGAAAGCAGTCCTTTCTTCACTGTAATCCTCCTCAGTCAGAGGAAAAGAGGAGCCAAAGAAACTGGAAGGACTATTAAGCTGGCGGGTACAGAGAACTGAGGTTGCCTCAGTCTTGTCAACATCTGACTGACTAAACAAATGATATCACATTACCTGTAACCTTGCAGATATGATAAATATGTGGCAAGTGACCTCACAATTTTCAACTTAACTGTAAGATGACAGACAGTTTAAGCACAGTATGATTTCAATGCAGTCCATAAGTGGGTTTTTGTGAAACATATAGAAGGCAAGCTTCATTTCTAGAAGTTTTAAATGCTGTACTACAAAAGGGAAAGGGAATATAGAAAAAGGCTTTCTGGAAGTCATAAAAGGGTTAAAAATGAGGTATGATGAAAGGGGAAAGAAGAAATCTAAATCATAACTATGCAGGAGAGTGCCTTCCTGAAGCCAATGAGTTAAAAATGTGGATGGAAATGAGGTACAGAAGTAGATAGAAACCATGACACCGATTGTAGGCACAGCCACAGTGACGTGGGTAAAGATATAAACTTATTGAATTTCTTTGTTCCCCATAGCTATTACAGAGCTATTATTTCAGATTATTACACCTCTAAGTAGTTGTAGTAGCTTTGCTAATTTAAATTTATGCCTTGCTTCTCTGCTTCAAGTGCACGAAGCAATTTCAAATTAATACAACTGAAGTTTATTTTAAAAAAATCCACAGCTCTACCAGAATAAATAAGAACTGCATCGTGCTCACTTACACCCCAATAAGGTACCAATCATTTAACCATTATGATATTCTCGCACCAAGCCCAACTCTGGTGATAAACAACCGGTGAATGATATGCCAATTAAGATGCTACTTAGTAGAAATAATGAAAGTCAGCTAAAATTAAGATCCTATTAAACACACATTTATATCCCATCACAGTCAAGAAGGTAGAGATGTGGGATCATCTAGCTTTATCATTACAAGTTTGCTGTCAAACTAGTTTCAAGAAAGGCTTAGCTTGCTGAAGGTCACATTGTTCTGTGGCTCAGCATGATTTAAATCCAGACATTTATACTTCACAATCCACCATTCTCTCCATGACATGTCATTTTTCCTATTCCAACTGTGCATATACAGTTTCTAATGCAACCAGGCCCATTCCAGCAACCACACTTGTCTGAACAAAGACCAGCCCTTGCCGATCCACCCCTCTTGTGGTGTGGGGAGAGCATTTCTCTTCTCTAACAGAAATAACAGAGTTATTCAAGAATTCCCTTTAATATTCCCTTAGCAATAATGTTACTTCACTCTAGTCTCAGGACTAGCCCCAACTCCCTGTAATATTTTCTTTTTCTGTAAAGCTTATAGCTATGAGCTTGGCTCCTGGGACCTTTTATACAACACAATGACAGTACTATGATATCCCTTTAACTCTCTCAGCTCCTTCCTATGTAATCCTAGCATTTGCAGTTCAGGGAGAATCATTTAGGTATGCAGCTCTAGTGCCTAACCAGACTACGCAAACCTTAGGATACCATAGGAGACCGCCATGACAGTTAAAGTGGAATGATAACAATGTAAATGTATTGTGTGAAAAGGCTCCAGTTCTCTGGCTTAAACCTTCCTTGTGTTTTGTTGTCACCGCAGATAGTACATATCTTAAAATATATTTTACCTCTGGCATAACCAATGAAGAATTATGTTTACATTTCAACAACTTTACTTTCCACAGAAGTAATACTAAAATAAGTAAGATTACTCTGTGTACAGTAGCACAGATTTTCAATCTAGTTCCCCCTTTTACATTACGGTTTCTTGCACTATTATATTCCTTCCCTATGTAGTTACACTGGTGTTCCTATTTGAAATCCACCTGCTTTATTTAAACCAAAACAACAATGATAACCATGTTTTCTAACATCCACATTGTACAACAACCATACTCTAATCCACTCACACAGCCTTCAACCCCATTTTCAACTGCTCTCTCTCAAACACTCAACCAACCACCATTCACTTCCTAAAGTCCAACATTCTTTCTCTCCTAAGATCACTTACCAAATATCACCTAACATACTTAAATACTTAAAACACAATATAGAAGATTATCTTATCTTAAATCACCTATTATATAAACAAAACATTCATGACATATGCAGCAGAACATAAGAGTGAAATCAGGCACCCTCCTGAGATTTCTGGACTTCAACTCCCAGCAGTCCTAGCTAGCAGAGCCAATAAGGGGACAAGCTGGAGAGCTACACAGTCCACAACCCTGCATTAGCCCACTCTACCTATCTCTGCATTAAACTATGTAAGGTTTAAAACATAATCCATACAAAAATCTTGCTTAAATCCATAATTTTTATTCAACATTGGCTCAAAATATCCAGTTCTAAATGCATTTTGATACTTTCCCCATAGAACCTTGTGCAACTGAGAGCTGCATTACAATATTCAGGGAAGGTGTCAGCTAGTGAACAAACCAATCTATATTACAACCTGGGTGGCGAGGCTCACATCTATTTCTAATTTTAGGTATCAAACTCTCACAACAGTTCCTTGGCATAGGAAAAAAAATACTGGATAATACAAGATAATGTATGAAGACCTATGCTGCAGGCAAAGAATTGAACAGCTTTGCTCTAAACCAATGAAAATCAAAAAGTCAAAGAAATCTTAAAAGTGACAGAAGCATATTAAAAGAAAATGCATGAGCACACATCTGCCACCATTGGAAGGGTATTCCAGTTCCCATGGGTCACTCCTGAAGGACATCCCAGCTTGAAGTAACAAATGGCAAAGTACCCTATTACAAATATTACACCAATAAAAAAACATTTTATGCAACTATTTTCAGTGTTACAACTTAATGTGGTGATATATTAAATCCAGCTGAATTTTTCTTCTATATTATTATTCTGCATAATGTATATTACCTTAATAAATATTTAAACTTATTAAATCATTTTTAATTGCTAATTTCTCCCCCACTGGCATATACTAATAGTATTCACTACCAATTCAGAAAAATTCAATTCAGATTATGGTTAACAGTGAAAAACTCCCAAAGGAATAAGCATTGTACTAAACGTCTTTTTTAGAAAAAAAAATCCCCAGCATTATTTCATACATAATGCAATCCAGAAGTATTAAAATGCAATTTCAGCTCCCCACCCAGCCGTGGAAACCCACTGGGTGACCTTGGGCGTGCCATACATTCTCAATCCCAGTAAACTCTGTGATAGGTTCATTTTAGGGTTACCATAAGTCAGAAATGGCTGAAAGGCACACGATAACAACAAAACGCAATCAAAACAAGCACACATACCATTTGTCTGAAAACTCTTTTTCTTAGAACCAGTTTAAGCAATTCAGTCCATGTCTCAATCAGTACGATGGCAATGCTCATGAAAGTTCAGTTCTTACCAAACAGCTAATGCTTTATTGCTCCACTCAGCAAATGGTATTCCATAACAACTTAGAAAATAAATACATTTTAGTTTGCTGCAACACTACCACAAACAAACAAACACTGTGCCCTCTTTATACCACTTGCAGAAGCTGTATGGTCCAGCAGTTTAATCTTCAGCATTGTCAAGAGGTAAGTGTCTTCCAGTGCTTAGGTTGAAATAGTTATAAAGTCCAGGAAGGACTGCCAGGAGGCTGTCACCTTTGTTTCTCTCATCACCTGGCGCATTAAATGATGGCCTCATTCGAATAGGACTGACAGCCTTGACTCCACTCACAGAAAGTCCCAACTTGATTTCCCCCAGTGTGGCCTGTTTGTGAGGGCTAGGCCTTGCCAGTGTTAGTCTTTACCTTGGCTCTCTGACACTTTTATTACTTTCATCCTCAGACTGTCTGCAACCTCCCTGCTTCTCTTTCATTCTCCTGGAATATCTACCTCATCTTTCTTCCTGGCCCATAAACTGACTTTGCTGTGGTACTCTCCTTTATGCCTCCATCTTCTGACAAGTTGTTCCTAAAGCCCCTTAACAGTGGCAGCATTTGGACCTGTGAGTATTCTTACCCTTCAACATTTCACTGATGAAAACTGGGACATACAAGGCCAAGCTTCATCAGAGCATGATCAAGATGGCAAACACGATTAATGTGGAAGAACAGACAAGCTAGTAGAGGCTACAGCAATTTGCTTTTGCTTGAATCTACAGGGAAGGGGGGGTTTCCATTCCCCCTCCATGAGTCAATTGAGTACAAAGTACTGGAGTTTGAACTCAGTTTGCAACTAGTAAAATAAGCAAGGACAAAGGGGAAAGTGAGTAGAAGGAGAGTGAAACTGGACATTTTAAAAGGAGCTGAAGAAGTGGGACAACTGAAAATTAATTGAGACTGTCCCTGACAAATCAGGACAGTTAGAAAGTATGGAGATACTGCAGTTTATAAACTAGTTGAAAAACTGAGTCTGTAGAAGAAAAACTAACCCACCATAGCACCACCTGATATATATCCATCAGTAAATTGTTTACCTCTTCCGTTCCTAGTCTAAGAGGTAGAAGACCACAAGCATCCTTGCAAATCAATTTCTTAGCATACACATTTTCTTTTAAGCCCTAGGCAAGGGGGGTGATTTGTTTTCATGTAGACTTGTTTATCTCTAGCACAAACTCTGTGCATGCTTACAGGAAGTAATTCCTTTATATTAATAGTTTCTTTATTTAAGTTTTTTTCAACAATAGCATAAACACACATACATAGTGAAAGGGGCTCCCAGCAGATACTGATGGCTCATAAGAGGGCACTTCCACTTGCAACACTTCAAGGTGAGGTGCCTCTTCACTTTGCTCAGACAATAGGCAGTCCTTGCAGACAGTGGGCACAAGTCAGGAAAAGGTTTTGCAAAGTGACTAATTAAAGTGCTTGTAGAACCATATCTTGTTCTCTTAAAAATGATACTGTTCCATAAAAAGTAGGTTTCTCTGCCAGGGTGTTCTCAAGGATAAATTGAAAGAATATCCTTCTTTTTATACTTTCACAAAGATCCCAGTTCCTAGCCCTGGCACAAACTTTTTTTAAAAAAAAACAAATTTAGTACTTGTGCTTGGTTTGTGGTTGATGTACTTGAGGACCTGGAATCATGTCTGTATAGTGGAGGCACACACACACACACACACCTTCCCAGAAACATCTGAATATAATGTAAGATGTGAGTCAGGTATTTCCAGATCATAAAGCTTCTCTCTTTATGCCATGGTAGTGCACTGTGTAAATTAAAGCTTTGCTTTAGCAGACCCATATTCAGCATGGCAGAGAGGGGAAGCTATTAACTAAATCATAATTTTTAGTGAACTTTTAAAAATTGCAAACTCCCTTGAGAATGGTATAAAAGGATGGTATATGCAGTTTAAATAAGCCTCTTTAATGCAGCTGTTTAAATATGCATTTTAAAATATATCAGCTGGCTAAAAACACATTTCAAAAGTATTGTTATCTGTGTATTTATTTGTAAATATTGTGGCGAGGGGAGGTCTGAGAACAGCACCATGCATGAAAGCCAGTGGATAAATAAGTTGTGACTTGCACATCAGTTTAGGAGGTGCAGATCAAGCTGGTTTGTCCTGAAACTCAGAGTGATCAAATTCTTCAGGAATCCCCCAGCCCTGGACGTACTGTGGCACAATGCTGAAGTTTATCCTACCAGTAGGTAACACTTTCCATTCCAACGAGTTGCATACATATGCCAGCCTCAGCATGACAAGAACAAGCCAGCAGTCACACGCACACTGGGTGAGTTTGCATAGTAATGTTCATGTTACCTTTTCCTCTATTATTGCTACTGAAAAGAGGGAGAGAATACACACTGGGAGCACATGAATGAATGGCTGAATATATTGTCTGTGCTGTGAACAATGCATCGCTGTGAATGCCAGCCCTGCTCAAGTCCTTTGTGATCTATTTATTGCATGGGCTGCTACAGAAGAGGTCAAGACAAAGTCATTTCCCTACTGTCTTGCAAGAATGCGCTCCAGGCAATTTTTGCATGTAAAATGAAATAAAAAAGGAAGGGAATCTGGTCTGTCCTAAGGGGGCAGCTACCATAATCAACCAGCCTGAATCTTACAATCAGGCTGCCACTCTTGTAGATGCTTCATATATAATGGACAAGATTCACCCAGGATGACAGATTAACACTATGTTAAACTCAAAATCAGACATTGCTATTGGAAGGGGAGGGGGAGGAGGAAGAGGAGGAGGAGGAGGAGACAGAAGAAAGAAAGAAAGAAAGAAAGAAAGAAAGAAAGAAAGAAAGAAAGAAAGTAAGTTGTTGTAAAGCAGTAGTGATTCTGCTATTGAGAGAAGAAATCAAAAGAGATATAGGTTCAAATTGGCCATGTTGTGGTTCAAAGCAACAATTTCAGCACCTACAGTTTTGCTTGGCTGATGTCTAATCCAAAGTCTGTGTACATATGTATGATTTTATTTTGATATTTCTTTTTGTCCAGGATAAGCTGGCCAGGTAGGCTGAGAGTTCTGAGAGTGGTAGTTGAAAACAGTAAGTTTTCCAGATTCTGGCCCATGACATACTGAATATAAATGAATGACTGAACATATCTGTAGTGTTAGCAAGGAAGCTGCAGAATTGTCTTTTCTGTTCACCCTCCTTACAGAGGAGGAGTTTACTATAAAGGCATAGGATCCTGTCTGATCTTGGAAGCTAAGCAGGGTCGGACCTGGCAAGTACTTGGATGGGAGGACGACAAATGAATATCAGATGCTGTAGGCTATATTTCAGAGGAAGAAACTGGCAAAACCACCTCCAATTATTTCTTCCCTTAAAAAAACCATATGAAATTCTTGGGGTCACTATAAGTCAACAGGTGAGTTGAAAGTGTACGCACGCACACACACACATCTCTACCTGTATCCAGTACTTTCCACTGTTTTTATCCAGAAGGTCACCTATCACTGTGAGGGCATCTTCACCTCTCAAAAATAGTCCTAAATCCTTTGCCACCTTCAGCCCTGTGATATGTTTGGCTGAAGCATTTCTTGGGCTGACACACATATCCCTAGCATGTTATTTGTTAGGCATGTCCATCAAGTGCAGGCACAATAGCAAGTTGTGCATCAGCCATATTTGCCATACTGTTGGATATCAGGTGTTTGCCTAAAAAAAAGAAGATATATCATCATAAGTAGAGTTTTTGAAATCTCACTATAGTATGTTTCCATGCTGAGCAAATTTCTGTGTGTACAACTGGCAACTTTATGCTTGCTACTGCTGTGCAGGGGCACACAACCATTCACTGTAACTTGATCCTCAGAGGACAGAGAGTAGGTTTGATCTTGGATTGTACTCCATGAACCAAGTGGCTCCTTCCATTAAGGGAGGAAGCTGAAATGCTAGGGGGGAATTATTGTTGCTGGTTCCATCACTCTGCTACAACCCTTGTTACTATTCTCTTGTTGCCTCAGAGCAGTGGTTCTCAACCTGTGGGTCCCCAGATGTTTTTGGACTTCAGCTCCCAGAAGCCCCAGCCACTATGGTCAATGCTCAGGGCTTCTGGGAGCTGAAGTCCAAAAACATCTGGGGACCCACAGGTTGAGAACCACTGCCTCAGAGCATCCCATAAATAGTTATTTTCATAGGGGACAAGGAAAATTGGCTAAAAAAGAAAACCCCTCACATACCCTTTCTGCCAAGTCATATTGGTCAGTACATGCATCTCTAAGAAGCTTTTTAGCCTTGACAAGAATAAACATACAATGTATGTCACTTTAAGCCAATTGTAAAGTTCACAGTCAATCACATATTTAGCAGCCCCAAGTGGTTGTTTTAGATTGCATTACTTCAGGCTGCCAGTGAGGGATTGTGGGTTTAAATACCCACCAGGGAAAAGAAAGTGGGGGAAAAAAATCCCTGCACTCAGAGAAATAACATGTCAGGGAGAAAGCTAGGCTGTATTCTTTTCTGTCTTATGTGAAAAGTATGGGTGTTGAATGCGTAGCCAGTGTCAATGCAGTGTTTGAAACCAGGCAGGCACATAGCTACCACTCTCACTGGTAGAGTCCACAAGCGGCTTTTAGCACTTGATTGTTTCTGAAAGCATAAACTGGTCTTTAACCATACTTGCTGCTAGCAATGCCAGTATGGAATGACTTCCCCTTGGAGGCCCCATTGGCACCTACATTGCAGTTGTTTTGGTTCCGAGTGTTTACAAAAGCCTTTTGGGTTTTGACAGGTTTAACTCAGTCCCACACATGTGCATAATTCTGAATTGCTCTGAGTATTTCCAAAAGGTTTTAATCCATCTTCTTTTATCTTCTTAAATTGTTTACTACATTTTTAGCCTTTTTTTAACTGTTTACAATATTTTCAATAGATTGTGTTGGTTTACTGTATGCCATCTTGAGATCTTCAGATAGAAGATGGGACATATCCTATTTACTGACATATAAGACTCACTTTTTTTCCTAAAAAATATTGTTTGAAAATGGGGTGCATTTTATATTCCAGTGCATCTTACGCACTGGCAAATAGTATTTGCTGGCATACAAATGGGGTGCGTCTTATATGCCAGCAAATATGCTAATTATTTTAATAAATCAAAATTTAATAAGTAACCATACATGTGTGAGCCTGTTCTTTGGCAAATGAAAGAGTTTCACTTCCAAAGATCCAGCTTAGCTATCACACAAAATTCATTGCAATCAGAAATTGAGTCATTTGTTATTAAAGAAATTAATAGCAAAAGGGGAATTTGAAATGGGAAGAATGAGAGTATAGAAAATAATTGTCTAATAAGTTAAGACACAAATGTCTCTCAATGAATTTCCCAGAATACCGAGTAGAGAGGCAAAATTATAAATATTTAGAAAGATTTTTATCCAGTCATCTGTTCTCACTCTGTCTCCCTCCCCTCCAACTTACATTCAGCAGATACCACACAGGTCTGCACACTAAAAAGTTAGCCCCAGTGAAATCATGGCCTAAATCAGGCGTGGTGCCCCACCAAATGTTTTTATAAACTGCAACTCTCAGTAGTCCTCATCACTGTATATTTTGGCTAGATTTCCTACCCTGCACTGGTAAACGATACAGAATGAACTGGATAATAAAAGTAGAACTATTTACCTGAGCACAATGTCTCCTTTGAAGACACAGGCTATATGTTCTCCTGTCCCAGGAAAGTTCTGCCTCACAGCACAAAAGTTCCCAGCATGTGTTTCTCTTATATTTGCATCAGTCTTATTAACACCACAGTACAATGCACACTTATCTAAGAAAAAATTCAAATTAATTCAGTAAGACTTGCTTTGAGTAGATATGCATAAAAATGCCTGCACCGGATGTTATGGGTTCAGCTTGGAAGCTGCAAAGAGTGGACTGCAAAGAGTAAAACAGCAAAACAGCAAAAACAGTGACATCTCCCAATCAGCTATGAGAAGTGATCTGTGAGACTAAAGCTCTGAAGAAACTAGTTACAAGTAACTAAATATTTATAATTAAGTCCTTATTGGCAGTGAAGAAAATCTAATGCTATACAGTGGAGGGGGCAATCTAGGTCTGCACAAGGGGCCCTCCTTTGTGTCCCAACAGTGGTGGCAATAAATAGTGGAACAGGTGGGAGAGGGCCTACTCAGTTGTATTATCTTTGGAGCTCCAATGGGACCCAATATTGGTTTCTTTCTTGCGTCAGGCCAAAACATAGTTTTCTATTAAAGCCTGCGGGGACTAATTCATTTCAAAGTATGCATGTACGTATTTCTAAATTTTTCTGCCTTTTAAAGTAGCTTGAACAGTTGCTATGTTTATATATTTTTATCTTTTCAGTATATATAATTTTAATCTTGAAGTGTTTTAATTTTTTTCTATTGTACACTGCCCCAAGATCCTGTGATAAAGGGTCATGTAGTAGTACTATTAATAAATAACAAATAAATAATCACATTACATTGCAACTGTAAATTTACTAAAAATATTTTCACTTCTTTTACCTTGCAGCTCTAATTATTGAGATACTTTTTAGTTACATGGTGTGGTTTTACTAACTCCCAGAAGAAGAATATCAAGTTTAGTACCAAGTCCAAATGCCAGCTTGTGCTTCTACCTCATATAAGTAGATACTGAAGCAATGATGAGATAAACAGGAAGAGACCACGATTTATAACTTAGGCCAGTAGCTGGTAGCATTCAGGTGTCATTCTTTTTAAAGGTAAGGAAACGTTAGATGCTTAGTTACTTTTGAGAAATGAAACTAGAGACAGTTTTTATTTGCAGCTACAACAGTAGCAACAAACAATGAGTAACTCTCTCCCTTGAAGCAAGAATGTACATATTAAATAATTTTTTATTTATTTACTGGTTACGTTTGTGTCAGCCTTTCCTCCAGTTCAGTGCAAGTTGGTATATATGGCTCTCTACCTGATCACTTTATACTCACAACAACCCTGTGAGGAAGGGTGATGCTAGGAAAGAGTGGAGGCTTAAGTTCCCATAGTGAGTTTCGTGCAGGCCTTCCGGTTCCACACTCTATTCCTTGCACCACTTTGGCTTTGTGTGTTGGGGGAATGCATTTTTGGTTGTGTTATTCTCCCTTTTACATTTCAACAATAGTATGTTTTTTATAATATATTTACATTTAAAAAAAAAGAAAACTAATAGTTTGGGTTTATTTGTATCCTGTTTTAATGTTGTTTTAAGCAGCTTTGGGTCCCGTATTAAGAGAAAAGTAGGACAGAAAACACACAAATAAATAAGTTCAAGATCTGATTTTCAATAGCCATACTCCTATCAATGTATAAGGAAACCCAGAACGTACTACTGTGATGCATTTGTACCCAAGGTATATATCCTTCACAACACCCTTCCCCAGCACAACACCCTCCAGATGTTTTGGAATACAACTCCCGCCCTCCTCAGATAGCATGATCACTCCCGCTGGCTAGGAATGATAGGTACTATGTTCCAAAACATCTTGAAAACATGCCTGCTTTAGAAGATATGCTAGGAAGCAGCCCACCCTCTTTTGCTTTAAAGCAGCTGCTGAAAGGAGAGCATTTTGCATTTGCTTACCGTCTTGAGCTGGATTTGAACCAACAATCTGAAGGGCAAGAAACTCTAATTCCTTGTCCCTTAAGGTATGATTCTCCCTCACAGCTTGTAAAAACCAAATACAGAAACTCAGTCAAATGAAGCATTTCATGTCTCGGTGTTGACAGAAAACAACAAGCGTGCAGATCCAAGTCCCTTTGCCGTGTCTACAGCTTGTAACATTTCAATTGTCTCACCAACAATACCTCATCTCTAAGGAGGTGGTATTTAAGCTTTTGCACACAGTTTGTTCTTGTCGCTTTAAAGTGGTGTGATACAGCACTGGCTTGTCACACAGAGGCCAATGTAAAGGCATAGCCATGTGCCTAATCTAAGGTTTGCCTGTGGAAATTGTTCATGTTTGAAAGGAGGTGCATTACTCAGAGAGCTTGTAGAATAATGGCATAAAACAGGATTCAGTCAAATATTCATCATTTCCTCACAGAAACATGTATTTTCAATGGGAAAGACATTTGGCGAAGTACTCAAATCTGTCAAAAATAGATACTGCTTTGAATTATTTTTGAGCAGTTTTGTGCCTTTTCCCTCATATACCTATTTTGCTATTTAGTCTCAGCAGTGTTTTCTTAGATAAAATCACATATGCTACAAGTCCAAATGCACCCAGTGTGTATCTATGATGCATCTAAAATGAAGCATCTCTAGGGAGCAACTTGAATATCCCCCAGATTTTCAAACTACCCACTACTGTACACAGTGTCTCCAGACAGAAAAGTCATGTTGGCCATGGATATTAGAACAGGCTTACTGAATCAAATCAATGGTCTTGCCATGCAAGCATCTTGTTTGACAAAGTGGCCAGCCTACAAAGGCAAAACAATCCTCTAACAGTACTGAGCAAAGCAGGACAAGAGGCCATGCTAAAGGAACTTCCATATTTATAGACATTAGGGGCCCTTTTACACTACACAATTATTGCATTATATTCTAGCTCATCCTATGGAATCCTGAGATTTTCAGTATAGGGAGTGATATTTAAAATTGTCAGCCAGGGAGCTCTAGTGCCTCACTAAGCTATAAACCCCATGATTCCATAGAATGTTGTCACGATGGTTAAACAGGAATCACGACACTGCAATTTTGTAATGGGAAAGAGCCTTATTATCTCTGAGTGCCAGGTGCTGACAGAAACAAAAGCTATGGTCACCACCATCATGATCTCTTCATTCATAACTGGGGGTATCTTCCTGGTCAGTGCTAGAAACAAAATGGTAGACCAGATAGATCTACAAATGTAATTCTAAGGTTCACAGAGCAGCATGACCACTACAAGCTACAACACAGAGGAATTTTTTCAAAGACATTTCTGACTTTTCAAAGACATCTCTGGGATACAAGCCACGGAAGGACCAGCAGTATAAACTAGCTGGCAGTTTCCTAAGCAAGGAGCAGCATGGTTCAAGAAAAGATGTGGTACCAAATGAAGTTGCCTCAACTATACACGGATAGAGTAAGCCAGGCCCCAAAGAGGTAGACTTACACCTACCATCTCCAGAGTCTGTTATGGGACAGTTGAAATGTCTCATGTTCATGATCACAAAAACAGCATAACATCCAAATTTCAACCTTCTCATAATTTTGTTTCAAATATTTCCTGCTTTCCCTAAACTCAGGGTGATTTACAAAGTTACAGGGGACCTAGCCTGTTAAGCAATAGGGCCATTCCAAGCCGGTTTTGGGGGGATGTAATTCTTTGCCAATTTCATTCCTGAAAGAAACAACAAGGAATTTTAGCAATTTTCTTCCCACTGTTAGAAAGTCTTTGAAAACTGTGACAACTAGTCACAGTCCAGGATTTATTCTGTGCAAAATTCACACACAGCATATTTGCAGAGAAAACTGCACTTACTGCACAGGAAATGACATTTTATGTACATATAATAATGTTTTTGCACAAAAAGTAATATTTCTGTGCAGAAAATGCTGTAGTTCTGGACCTGTTCCGCATAAAATTTACACAGGGGGTTGTACAAAACCAGCATTTTCTGCATGGGAATAAGCATTTTCTTCACCAAAAAAAATAGTATTTCTGAAAATGTGTTTCCTGTACTGAAAGTGCTGCCTTCTGCACAAAAAAGCCACTGGCAAATTTTACAGAGATTAAGTCCCAAGTTTCAAAGACTCTCATTAGCCCAAGAGTTTTCTTGTCAGGGTTTCTCACCATTTGAGAAATATATTTTTTACCATTTTTTAAAATTTTTACATATTATTTTCCCTATTATCACCCTGAAATAACTTCACCATACAGCTTTCCTGCTCACGTATACCACAGGCTAGCTTTGTGGTGGAAGTAAAATCCCAGGGAAATGTAGAACAAGAGTGCTTCATTGACATCAATGGCCCTGTGGAAGGACACAAGCCACATCAGTATCTCCAGAGGCAGACAGGACTAGAAGGAACCAGTGTGAAGTCAGGGGCTGGCTGTGTTCCCCAATCCCTCCCATTGCAAGCAGAAGTACCAAAACATGACACAAACTCTTCCATTCATGTCTGCTCAAAGTATTGATACCTATTACTCATGCACTGTTTTTATATCAGCGATTCACCACGGAAATCAACACATATTATATATAGGGATTTTATACAAGCCCAGTGACATTGAGCTCAAGCAAACAGCTTTCCAAAACCTGTCTTGCAAATTTATATTGTGAATGGATTTTAGGCAACAATAAAGATAAATAATTGAACAATATCAGGAGAAAGATATAAGCCATCATACTATGTGGCAGCAATTTCATTAAGATGTTTTGTAACCATAGCTGTTGCATAAATCTTGAGCCAACGTGTACAAACACCTAATTTATTATGATACTTGTCCTTCATTAGTTTACATTCTGTAATGGCCTAGGTTGAAGCCTGAACAGTTACTTTTAAAAGTAAATGACTACAGTTACAACACATACCCATCAAGCACTGCAGCACCATCCTGTCTTGATTCCTTCGGCTGAGGAGAGGCCCTCCCTCCATAGCAACTGCCATTGCTCTGTTTTGCACATTGCTGAGACAGAGAACAGCCGCCAGCATTTGCTGGACTTAATCCCCTCCCCCACTGCCATCCCCATTTCCTTGTACAGTAATCCCTCCACATTTACTAGGCTTAGGGGCACGGGACCCTTGTGAAAGTGAAAAAACCATGAATAACTCTAAGGCCTTCCAAATGCTATTTAACACACACACAAAAGTGTGATCGACGCATTCAACCCACTGTGGATTTGTTTGAGGCACCAGGGTTCCTTCCCAAGGCAGAAGCGGGTGGCTGGTTGGGGCTTACTGCGACCTCCACTGCTGTCCCATACCATTTTTAAGAGGGACTTACAAGCCTTGTTCACAGTTTCTCAGTTTCATGAGGCTTGCGGTCCCTATTAAAAATGGCATGGGGGTCCACAGAGGTGATAGTAAGTAATCCGTGAAGAATCAAATCTGCAAAAGTGAAAGCCACAAATGTCGATGGCTGACTGTATTTCATGTCTTTTGAGAAAATAAGCCTGAGGGCTGGAAATTGTCAAATTACTATTTCTAAGCCGCTTTGGGAGTTTTTTTCGGCTGAAGATCAGGGCATAATGCTCTAAATAAATAATTCAATAACATCCCAGTAATTTGTCACCATTGCAGTTGCATTTTTCAAGTTTCTTGTTTCTTATTTCTTGTTTCAAGGTTCACATTTTGAACACAATTTGAATGCTACAGAACTGCTGACCTGTGACACAAAATAAACTGTCATCCACTGCATGTTCAACTTGACATCCACTGCAGAGCCCTACCCAGCTCCTGAACCATGTAATATTCCTCCTCCACTATTTGGTTAGAGCACACTCCCATAATTATTGTACAACATGTGTTAGGCCCTTTCCACACGTGGGAAAGGAACCGCGAAAAAGCGCTACTCACCAGACTTCTTCAGCATCCGGGCGAGTCCGTCGGGATGAGGAGCAGTGCGAGCTCGTCGCTCTGCACTGCTCCAGCATCCAAAATGGCAGCTTCCAGTTGGTGGAGGCTCTCCAGCAACCGGAGAAGCTCGCCAGCCTAAAGCCTGCCCCAGCAGATCCGCAGGCATGCACTTGTGCACACCTGCACATCTGCACCGGAGCACAGGGACGGAGCGACACGGAGTTGCACGCTCCATGCTTTTTAAAAACCTCTAAAAAGAGGTTTTTAAAAAGCATGCTGCGCGACCAGTTCTGGTCGCTCTGAACTGACTGAGGTGCGGAACTACAAAAAGTAGTCCGCCCCAGTCCACTCTACGGTGCAGAAGACCTCTTTCGGAGGTCGCTCTGCACCGTTTTAATAGCCCAGTGTGGAAAGAGCCTTAAACTGTGAGAGACAAGTGAAACTATCCTTCATAACAAATTGCCCCTCTTTATGTTGTTATTGAAATGTGATGTAATTCTAACTTCTCAAGAAAGGAATTAATTACAAGAACTAGCTCTTTTTATTAAATTACTTTTGTGCCCTGGCCCAAACCCAACATATGTTAAAATAAACCTAATAGACTCTCAGTATAGCACCAGATAAAGGCAGAACTATACTTTTACAGGATGTTTACCACAGGGATCAGAACTAAAAAGGTTAATTATCCTTGCTCTTTGTAAAAGCTCTACGAATTGATTCAAAACTGAATCAGTGCCAGAGTCTTTGAAAAGTCCTTTGAGGCATACAAGAATTCTTCTGAGGTTTGTATGGAGGGGGGAGTGGAAGAGTGTTCAGGTTTATAAATTTTTCCCTTCCATCAACCTTGTTAGAGTTAAAGAGGCTTTTAAAGTTCAAATTTGACCTCTGCAAGCAAGAAATTCTGCTTCATCCAGTACAACACATTACAGGAGACAGAATCAGTTGGTTTGTAGTTGAGATTACATCTATGCCAGCATGCAATGGTAATTTACAGTAAATCTGATAAAAGACAATGTGCGGTAAAAAGGGGATGATTTTATATCACAACCTACAAAGAAGAAGCTACTTCACCAAGTATGAAAACTAGGCAATATGATAATATGCTGAAGTCATTACTCACTACCTAGGAAGTGAACTCTTTACAGAGACAGAGAACTTTTTCAGGAGGGGAAAAAGTTATAATTCAATGCAAATATCAGTCCTGATTTCTCAGAAGACTTACTCATACATTCAGCTGGAGTAAGCCTGGATAGATCAGTCTATTTCCAGTCCAAGTGGATTTTCCATGTGTTCATTCACATGCCCATTCCACCTTGTTTCCTCTTTAAACAATTAATTTATACACATGGAAATCCACAAAAAATTAATACATAAACACAGTATTTGAATACTTATTTTTGAACAGATCCTCTCACAAAATATGCAGTTATAAATGCACAATTGCAATGGTATTTTATCCTACAGTAAACATTTTAGAACACATTTTGGTACATTTTTTTTCCAGGAAAGAAGTATATCACAACATTTAGAGGAATATGAAGGATTAATTACATTTGGGTCTATATATTCATCCAGAAAAGGTGGATCAAGCCTGCCCACAACATAATTTCGAAAGCTGAAATACCTCAGTCATTCCTAAACCAAAGTAGAAAGGTATGGGTTTCAATCAGCAAAGCAGCTCATTGTGCAAGTTGACTTAGAAAACCTGTCATGACTGACCATTGCCCACACTGCAGAGCTGCTGAGAAGACAAAATGGGATTGCCCCTATGTTTTCCATGCTTAACTGCTTGAAAGAAAGGTGGAACACAAATGAGATTTTAAAGGATAAAGCACTAAAGCAAAAGCATGGAAAGATACCACAAACATGTTCAGGATCAAGCACACAGTGCCTCTTCACTGATATACTGCAAAAATACCACAAACCTCAATACACTTACTTATAAATCCTACCAAATTGAATGCACTGGTCTCCTAGCAAGTTACTTAAAAACACGCCTTCATGCTTGAACTAGCTCTTACAGCAAATATGAAAAGGCTGCTAAAAGCACAAATCTCTTAATTAATTCTGTTTTCTTCTTATAACATCTTACAGATACCAAACACATCTTCAGGTTATGAGCTTCCTTGTAACTGCCAAGTGGTGGTCAACGGAGGAGAAGGGGAAGGAATGGTTAAAAGAAAGATAACAGAAAAACAGCATGGTCAAGCACTAAAAACTCCCACTGCCTGAACTCCTGTCTGGGCTTCCAGATGGACTATAGTTGTAGTCTTCCTCTCAAAATATTGCCTGGAAGTACCAGTTCTGCTAATTTGGGGGGGGGGATGAAAACAAAAACAATGACCACAAACAGGGGGAAAATGGTGAAAGTCAATGGGCTAAATGGTCAGATAAAAGGGGAGGGGGAGGAGAGCATTTTACTTAAGCCCTTGATCTTCCAACACACACACACACACAAGTAGTCATGGTAAACAGGAAAAAGTAGCCATGGCAATGATGTGGCAGCTAAAAAAGCAAATGCAATTCTAGGCTACATCAATAGGAATACAGTGTTGAGACCAAGGGAAGTAATAATACTAATCTATTCTGCTTTGGTTAGACCTTACCTGGAATATTGTGTCCAGTTCTGGGCACCCCAATTCAAGAAGGATATTGACAAGCTGGAACATGTCCAAAGGAGGGTGACCAAAATGGGTCTGGAAATCATGCCCGATGAGGAGTGGTTTAGGGAGCTAGGTATGGTTAACCTGATGAAAAGAAGTTTGAGAGGTGACATGATAGCCATATTTAAATATCTGAAGGGATGTCATGTTGAAGATGGAATGTCATGTTGACAACTGAGACTAGGACACAGAGCAATGGATCCAAACTTCAGGAAAAGAGATCATCAGAAAGAACTTCCTGATGGTAAGAGCCATTTGATGGTGGAATATGCTGCCTCAGAGTGTGGTAGAGTCACCTTCTTTAGAGGTTTTTAAACAGAGGCTGGATGGTCATTTGCTTGGGGTTCTTTGAGCGTGAGTTCCTGCATGGCACAGAGTTGGACTCAACTGTTATGGTCTCTTCCAACTCTATGATTCTGTGCTGCTTTTGGTGGCCTGTTTGCCACAGTTTCTGTTTCCAGCCTTGTAGGAGAGATCTCTGCTAAGATATGTAGTTTAACCTATGCAACATTATTTTGTCATCAATTCTTAAGGTATTTTCTAAGCTGTACTTCAGTGTTACTGCCTCCAGGGCAGCTAGCAAAATAGAAATCATTAAGATTGTTTTTAAAAAATCAATAATTAAATTAATCACATTGAAATTGCAGGACACTCAGAACAAAGTTGCTGCAGCAGACAAAATCAAGTTCTAAAGAAATTTCAAAAGGCCAGAAAAAATTAAAAGGTCTCTGTTTGATGCCCATAAAGAATTAAGAGTTAGAACTAGATGAGACCTGAGTGGAAGAGCGCCCAATGCAGGTTGCTACAAATGAGAAATGCCTTTTTCAGATTTTCTATGTGTGATGATCATGAAGAGGAAGAAGATTCTTCAGGTGTTTTGATCCCAAGCCATAGACAATTTAAAAAGTAAGCACCACCAACATTTTGAATTATGTTCTCAAGTGGAACAGCAACCAGTGACACAGTTTTAAAACCAGAGTCATATGTTCTCAATGGTCAGCCTTGGTCAGTAACCTAGCAGTTGCATTTTGGACTACCTGCTATATCTACGCAGTCTTCTAAAGGCAGTCTGATGTTTACCACATTATAGTAAAGAGACAACCAGAGAATGTATAACAGCAGTCAAACTCTCAAGAGTCCTACTGTCTGTCTGTATACACATTTTTGTGCAAGCATGCACATTCAGATATTGCTGAGGACATATGAGATCTGTTCAAATCCCAAACTAGAAATAAAATTAATTTCACAGTAACAACCCTGCCCCCCCCCTTTGTTTTAAACTATAAATTAAAGAAATTGGATGGGAGAGATCTACATTTTTGGGGGAGAAAAATGCTCTTTGGAAATTTAGTACTAAATGGGAATTCAGAAAAGCTTAATGTTTCTTTTGAGCTATGAAAACAAATCTATAGTGAGAGACCTTCGGAAAATGTTTCAGTCCACATGAGAAGCAAAGGAAGAAAACAAAGTCTCATGCTGAGGAGACTAGCCTACTGGTCATGGTGACATGCTGGACTGATTTAATTTTACAGATAAATATCCTGAAGTTAAGCCTACACCTTCTTGTCTGCAGAAAGATATGTCTTGCAGTGAAAAGAACCGGGGAAAATATGAGCATGTGATCAGTCAGTGCAAAGCAATTACAGGAAAGTTATGAAGAGTGGGTGGTAGGGAGACATCTGACAGAGCTGATGTTGATGGAAGTGCCATTTTGGCCCCAGACCAAATACCAATGGCATGCCTGGGATGAAGTTTCAGGTTGCAACAGCATGCAAAATGCTTATGCTCAGCCCTATTTACTGAGATACAGCTCTCTGGAAGGCAGTCAAGTCAAAGTTATATGTGAAGGCCAAAGTGAGATACATTGTGACAAGCAAGGCTCAAGGCCAGAACATTCTGATCAACATCAACACACTTTTAGATTATAGTTTTGAAAGTAGTCAAAGTGAGCATGATGGAGCGCTTTCAGTACTGGACTAGGACTCCCAAAGACCAGGGATCATATCCCCATTAGGCCAAAACCCACTGGGCAAGCTTGAGCAGGTTACACACTCTCGGCCTCAAGGGAAAGCAATGGCAAACCCCCTCTGATCAAATCTTGTCAGGAAAACCCATTATAGGAGTGCTTTAGGATCATATAAGTTAAAAATAACTTGAAGGCACACATCATCAAACTAAAGGTAGAGTCCTTGGTTGCTAACTTTAGCTCAGGGTTAAAGAAAGTTACTGAAATATAAATCAAATCAACCCTCACCACTGACCAACATTTGTGGTGCCATATATCTCCCAAGTGTGACTTATTGGGATCCTTTAGGGTGGGGAAGAAGGAATAACAAAATACTTCAGATTATCTGTTTTTTTATGTATGACACGCTTTCCTTCATTGTGGATATAATAAGGCTAGAATTATGACAGTAAATCTGAGGTTTAGAATACAATGTGTCTAAGTGTTATTTATACCGTGCAATCAGTATATGTGGCACATACAAATGTGACATAAACAAAAAAGCAGATCCCTGGGCCAAAGCACAGTAAAGAAAGTATGGAGAGATGAAAGAATAATAGATAATTAATGAGGAAAAGTTGCCATTACTGGCTGCTAAATCCCTTTAATGTTGGATGCAGTTGGCCATTCATCTGTGCCATTGCTACCCAGCACCAACACAGCCCATTCCTCTTCAAAGACAAACTGACCTTATCGCTTACAGACGAGAATATGGGACTCTCCTCCTGCTCAACTACTGTTGAACAGTTCAGTGGCATGTGTAGGGCCCTATTTCACAGTAGCCAGGTTGATAGCTGTAATGAGAGAAACTTGTCTGGGTCATCACCCACCTGGAAAAGAAGGGCCCATGCCATTTAGAAGCCAAGGGCCTCATGGACAAGATGAACTTTACCATGGCTTCACAGGAAGAAGTCATGGGGAAGCAGCTCCTTCATCACTGTGGTGTCAAGGAAAGAGGCTCCAAGAGCATACATCTCTGCAATCAAGAGACAAAGTATGTCATGTTTGGCAAGCCAAAAGCACTTTGCAGGACTCAATGGACAACTTGGCAGTGAATGTTTTCCTTGGTAGGATTCCTCTGAGGTTGGCTTCTAATACAGTGATGCATTTGACTGAATGAGTTTCAACATAGCTCCCCTTCCCCCATTTCAATTTTGCTAAAAGTATAATAATGAAAAATGGAAGCTGAGACCCAGTTATAAAGGGCTGCCTGAGATGCAGATCAATGTAATGAGTATGTGCCAAATGAAAGAGGGGAATGAGTAGTAAAGAGGCTGTTCCACCTTGCCTGGCTGGGCAGGGAAAGGGAATTCCAACTAGATGCATAAGATTCCTTTGGAACTGGAATGAAGATATTTCTGAAAGGATAGCTGGACAAGTCCTGAGGACATGCACCATTTTACAAAGGTATTTCCATTCACAGAGCTTGTTAATGAATTCATGAAAAAAAAAGTGTAATTTAAGAGTGCCAACCATCAAGACTTTTTCCTATTAACATACTGGGATCCACATCATACCAAGATATGTTTAGAGAGTTCTTTGGTCCATCATCACAGCAGATTAATGTGAGATCCAGCAGCTCACTGGCTTAACTGAGATGATGTTCTCAATAGTCTGAAGGTCAGCACTGCAATAAAACGACGAAAACATACTCACACACTAACTCCATATTCACTGCTCTCTCATGTATGTTTTCTGTCTGTAACAATTGCCCCCAATCTCTCCCACTTCATATATTTTGATTCCCACCAATCTCAAATGGTTGGTTAAGGATTATGGGCATTGCAATGCAACTCATCTGAAAAGTACTGGGTTGGAAAACTATCACTCTTCCTCTCATCCACTACTCTATCTTCCTATTTGCAGGCATGGAATATAAATTGGATTTTCTTCAGGTGTTCAATAAGACTATAAGAATATACATGTTTGAAGGTGAGTTTGCTAGTATCTGTGGGGCAGAATAGTAAAAAAAAAAAAAAAAAAAAGAAAAAAGATACAACTGGAATGGTATGGATGATTGCTGGGGCCTGGACCTGGGGATTCGGGTGCATGCGTGCACGCACGCACACGCACACATCAGACTTAGAGGTTCTCCAACACAAAGTCTCGGAGATCCTTTGCTTGAGCTAACTGCAGTGAATAGAAGGTACTTCTTCCTGTCATTGAGTAAATGTCAAAAAACAAATCAACAAGCCTCTAGTTTGTTGTTCCATCCATTATTTTCAGACGATTCACCAATCAAAGAAACTGATGTTATAAACAACTCTTCCATGGCTCCCATGTTCTGACTGTACACCATTTGTGATTAGTTCACTAGGACTTGGTCCCAGCTTCAGAGCATTGCATTCCAAATTCCAAAGACTTTCACAGTGGCATGCAGGTCCAAGAAACATGACACAACATAAAATAACAAATATTGTTATGTTACAGCAGCAGCATTTCTAGTATACTCTTGCTATACTCTTCCTGGGCAGAGGTATTGTTTGGCTACTCAGCCTAGTCATAATTTGTGGGCCACTGTTTTTAGGAATTTTATTTTATTTTGTGAGTTATACAGAAAACCATTTTACTGCTTAGTTAATGGGAACCAAGATAGTTGAAAAAGTTTAGTTCTTGCTAGATGGGAACAGTGAAAAAGCTGTCTTTTAGTAGCAACAAAAGTTAGTCAATTTCATGCATTATTTTGCATTCATTGCACTCTGCCTTTGGTCTTACATTTAGATGTTCATCTGCATCACACAATAATACACCCAATTAAACTTTATTGTCCATTAACTACAGGAAAATGGTTTATCAAAAACTATGTGTAGTGTTTCAAAACACAACAGGTACTTAAGTTTTAATTATGAAATGCTGTTCTGAACTGCTTCTCAAAGAAGACATAAAACAGAAGGTTGCAGTCTAGATATGTCACCTTTAAAAATACTCTAATAACAGCTGGCACAGAAAAATTAAGCAAATGAAGCCTTCCTCATCACTTTATCTTCAGAATGAAACCTGTTCAGTCAAAAACGCCTGGTCAAATATTTAGATCATTAACTTCTAACACTGACAAAGAACAGTATTATCCTAATTACACTCCATAGTTCAGTAATGGTTGGAGTCTTGGCAGAGAGTATTGCCAGCTTATAGAAAGCCTCGTCCACCACCAGCAAACACAATGGATTCCATGGCAATCTTGACTTCTGACCATGTGCCACTGTGATGACTGCTCCCCTGTACATGAGCATACTTTATGACAACATGCTTGACAAGGAGTTTTGGCCAATATTTGAGCACAATCCAAGATAATGACTTCCCTGTCTCCCAGGTGTTGCTCCTCACGGATGTTTTCCCCATACAAGTAGATACGTGAGTTTCTCCACTCACTTCCATACTGAGGAGGAGAGTAACTCAACTGCTAAAAAAATCATAGCTTGTAACAGCTGGTTACAAATAGCAAATTGCTTGCAATCAGTTCCTTTCCCCCAATGACAAATGAATAATCTATGTTATATTACAACTGCAACCTTGTAGAGTATAACTTGACTTCTCCTAACAGTGTAGCTGTAACTCAAAGTTAATCTTACAGTTGCAGATTAACACTCAAGGAAGAATATCATTTGGTCCAAGTGTTCGCTCATGCTGGATGTTGGCTCATGCTGCTGAATCTGTGGTCCTTTAATGGGCACTGTGTTGGAAGGGTCAATAATAGACAGTTTGTCGATAATATCTTCTTAGCCAGCTCATGTTTGTCTGAACCCTGATTTTGCTGATGGGGAGCTGAAAGATCTTCAGATCCAAGAAAAGATTAGTCCTTAGAAGTTAAAAGACATGAATTGTTGCAGCCACGTCTCAAATGTCTAAGAACCTGAAATACATTTTGAATTATGATCTTAGAGAATTTTTTTACAAAATGATGTATAAATGGTATTTAATGCTCGAATGATTGTCTAAAACGTGTAAAGGTTTCTCAAATGTTTGTTGGAAATGTCATCAAAAAGAAGGAACATTTTACCCTGTGTGGTGGACCTGTAAGAAAGCCAAAAAAATTTGGGTGATGATGCATAGACTGATAGAAGACATCCTGAAGGCAAAGATTCAACTCAAACCTAAATCTTCCTTTACTTACTAGGTCTGACTGATGAACAGAGTGATAAGAAGTTGGGGAAAACTTTCACTACATGATTGCAGCAGTGGGAGTGCTGTATGCACAGAAAGGGAAACCTGTGGCTATTCCTTCGCACAAAGACTGGTTGTTGAAGATATTGGATTTGGAAGAAATTGATAAATTTACTGTTTTAATTAAGGAAGGATCTTTGGTTAAATTTTAAAATTATTGGGATAAATTGATTATACAGCAGAGTCTCAGTTATCCGACCTAAACGGGCATGTGGAGGGTCGGACAACCGAAAGGTCGGATTACACGGACGCCCGTGGCGGACGCCATTTTGGGGGCGCGTCGGGGGCGTGTCGGGGTGGGCCTGGGGGCGTGTTGGGGTGTGTCTGGGGCGCAGAAATGCCTACAGCCACGCCCCCAGGCCACCGCAACGTCGGTTAATCCAGAGGGTCAGATAACTGCAGGTCGGATAACCGGACTCTACTGTATATCTAATTGACCATTGGGGGGAAAAGTCAATTATTAATTCTGAAGGTTAAGCTTATAGTTTTTAAATATGAGGCATTAGTAAATATGAGGCATTAGTGTGACAGGAAGAAGTATATTTTATGGATTATTTTAGAACCAAAAGCTGGTGAGTTAGAAGTCATTTACATATTTTTGGCCCTCTTTTAGTTTAGCAGTAGTCCAGTTTAATTTAGTACTTGATTCGATAGTAGAGTTTTTTTTTCTGTTTATTTACTGTTTGTCTTGTTAATCCTCTATATACTGTTTTATATAGTCAATACATGTTAATAAAAAATTTTAAAAAATGACAACACATGTTTAGGAACAATCAGGTTCTTTCAACATCTTTGCATTGTGACTTTTTAGTTTTTTAAGTTCCAGTTCAAAATTGCAGATATTTAAACTATTTCACCAATGCAAGCTTATGTGTTAAAGAAGCACTTCTGCTAATGTCTAAACCAGATTTAGAAAGTTACTCTGCAAAGTACTTAGAAATTATTCCAAGTGGCTTCTATGGATAGTTACTATTACAGCTACAGTTTTACAGGAGTCCTTTATTTTCTCATTCTTGGAAGGTATTGGAATAGTTACTTCTAGTTACTTTTAAAAAAATCAGACTGTTAGAAAACACTTGCCAATGATACCAAAAACATCACAGTAGCCACACATATCCTACAAGCACCCATGCATGCACACCATAAGTAGAAAAATAACAAAAACATTTACAGTTAGACCACAAATGGGCAGTGTTATCTGTGGTGTTACAATCGTAATAAATTTTGTTACATCTTATTTATACCCAAAAGGAAATATGTACACGTAATTTGTCATTTATAACTAGTTATTTTCAGCTGTGGTATAAACTTTTTTTCTCTTTTTATTTATTCATTTCATTTTTTTATTTATTCATTTCAGGAGCCAGGAAGTAGATTCTGAATGCCACATGGAGCACCCTCATTCTTCTTTCTGTGGCACCCAGTGCTCCCCAGAGTTTTTTTTTCAATTATTATTTTAAATGACATCTTCCTTTAACCACAGAATATACTACAGTCAATGGGAATAGGAACTAAATGGCCTGATATTGACTGTTCACTGACAACAGTACTTTTAGTTGTCAGTGGGATAATCAGTATCATAGTTATTATCATATTGAATAATCAGTAACACATTAAAGTCAATCAAAATGCACTTAAGATTATAAATAAATATAAATGCTATAATAATCAAGGGATGAATAATAAGTGCTGGAATGTTATTTGTTAAGAATAGAAGTTATATATAAAAATAAAATGTAAATCAAAGTGTATTTTTTTTCCTTAAAAGAGTCCTCTAAACACTGCCTTTTCCCTTTAGGCCAGTGGTTCTCAACCTTCCTAATATAGTTCCTCATGTTGTGGAGACCCCCAACCAGAAAATTATTTTCATTATTTATTTATTTATTAATGATTATTTATTTATTTATTTAGTTAGTTAGTTAGATAGTTAGTTAGTTATTTCCAACATGGAACAGATTGGAAACACTGCCCTAAATCACTGCTCTGGATAGCCTTCTAATGCCTAAAAACTGGTAACCCTCCACTTTTTTTTTAAGCACAGAAAGCATCCATCAATGCCAGAATTAAGGCAGTAGTTCTAGTTCTGAATGTTAGGTTTCCACAGTTCAAAAAGCCAGTCACTCCCAAAGGCAACGCCGAAACAGCCCACATTTTACATGAGGCGCAGGGAGGAAAGGACAGGGAGAGAGGAAAGATGGCGACGGCATAAGCCAGTGGTTCTCAACCTGTGGGTCCCCAGATGTTCATGGACTTCAGCTCCCAGAAGCCCTGAGCATTGACCATAGTGGCTGGGGCTTCTAGGAGCTGAAGTCCACGAACATCTGGGGACCCACAAGTTGAGAACCACTGGCATAAGCAGACACATTTTGTTTCACTCCCACCCTCCCTTAAAGGGAGCGCGGCTGCTTGGATGCTCTCACTCCCACGTCGCACAGGTGCCCCTTCCTTCCTCCTTTCATCCCTCTGAGGGCTCGGGAGTGGGATGCGATATCCGCTGTAGCCCCTCAACCACGCTACACCCGCGAACCCCTCTCGGTCTCCCCACCTCTGCCCCCCCGCCTGGCAGGGAAAGACGGGGAAACGTCCCCATATGCGCCCAGCACGCCTCCTTTCCCCTCCTGCCAGCACGGGGTCTCCTCTTGCCACCTCCACCCCCCCACACACCGGCAGGGAAAGACGGGGAAACGCCCAGCACGCCTCCTCTCCCCTCTTCCCAGTACGGCGTCTCAGAAACAGCGCTCCCATTGGCTGTGAGGCCACCTTCTTTCAAAAGGGGGCGGGGCAGGATAGAGGAGCGGCGACCTCTGTGAAATGGTCATTTGACCCCCAAAGGGGGCGCGACCCACAGGTTAAGAAATGCTGCTTTAGGCCATGGACTTTTGGCATGCAGTTCTCAAGCCCAAGCTATGCCCAAAATGAAAGTGGCTCCAGGTCACTCCAGTGGAAATTGCCCATACCTGGTTTGTTTATTGCTGCAAGACTCAAAGTGTCTTACAATTACAATTAAAATGCTCTCCTCATCCCAAACTCTTTGCTGGGTGATATATATGCCACAGTAAATATGTTGAAATGCAAGGTCTAAACTTAGTTCAGCTAGAAATATGAAACACAGAAAAAGTATAAGGAATGATAATGCCCCTCCCACCTAAATATTGTCCTATGTCATTCTATACATTTCTTTTACAGAAGTGCTGTTATGTCAGCGAGCTATTCTGCTTATTAAGAGACAGAAAGGGAGAAGGTCATATTCCTCTCTTCTAATTTATTAACATTGCACAAATAAATGTTTGAAGAGAATATGAATATTTTATGGTCTATGTTAAACTGGTGCCTTAGGATTTGTTCTACTGAACAGACTGAGGGTTTTTTTAAAAAAACAACATGAAATTAAATCAGCACTTTTCAAAAAATAGCATACTAGTTGCAAAATCTCTTCTGCAGTTAGCCCAATTGCACGGTCAAGGTTCACAACTGTACCGAGCTTTTGCAAGGAGCATGATATGAAGTTCGAGAATAGTATGCATTCCATGAGCAAAAATAACTGATCTGCACTTCTGATTATACCATTTGACATCCTGTGATGGTCCAGCGGCTATTTATGTGAATATCTTCCCTTTTGTACATTCTGAAACCCTCCATCTCTTTTGTTCTGGGTCTTGTAGCACCTCCACTTCACTAGCAAAACATGCAGGCTGAAAAATTTGGAAACTTTAGTCACTGAGAAGCCCATTCTTATATTGCTTTTGAGGTGCCCACTGGCCATTTTAGGTTAATCCCTAATCACTATTAATGTGGAAGAGAAACTGGAAAGAAGACAAGTCTGATGGGTTCAATTTCCTGCTAAGAAACATATGATTATATATGCGAAATTCATTAATATTTTGGTTTATACTATGCCCATTTTCAGGCTCATAGTACTTTATTTTCACCACAGTAGATCTATGCTGCAGTTTAAAATGGAAGTTGGTATCCTATTGATTAGGAGTTAAAGAGAGTTTAGAGAATTATGTTAGAGCTCAAAAATGTTATAGGAACAGCACTGGGGGGAAATAACTACCCAAATTCCATCTTTTGAAAAGTTAAGACTATTTATGACACCATCATTTCAACACTCTTATGGGTGCTCTCAGAAAGGATTATTATCAAGGACTGAAATGGCCTTCTATGAACAAACACAAATACTAATACTCTAATCTTTGAAAGCTGCTGCTCTTCTTCCTCCTCTTCCCCTTCCTCTTTTCTTCAGGTTATTACTGTTAAGACAGTTTTATGGGAAAACTATGCAACTCCATCATACCTTAACACAGCAACTGATGAAAGCCTTTCCCCTCATTCCAAGTGCCACTGCCCTGCCCTTAGACGGAGGGAAGAAGCAGGCACTTTTCCACCATGCCTACACCCAGAAGCAGATGAAAGGCCCTCCATCCATCCCAACTGCCACTGCCCTGGTCTCAGAGGGAGAGAAGAAGAGGCAGGCAGGCTCCCTCATGCCTGGGCCTAGAAGCAGATGAATGACAATCCCCTTCAACTCCACTACCGCTACCCTGGGCTCAGAAGGAGGAGAGAAGAGGCAGTATCTGCTGGGCTGAATCCCCTCCCACACTGCAATCCTCTTTTCCCTTAATCAGATTGTAAGCCAAAGAGCAGGGAACTGTTTTGTTGTTCTTTTACTAGTAAAGTGCCATGTACAGTGATGGTACTATATAAGCAAGCAAGCAAGCAAGCAAACAAACAAACAAACAAACAACTCAGGTCAAATATAAAATGAAGCAGCTTATTCTGATGTGCTAAGAAAGCAACAATAAACGTTGCTAGTGAAGTTCCCTTCCCTGTCTGGAGCATTCATTGCACATACTCAGTTGGGGCACAGCAACAAAACACTCTGAGCAAGAAAAGTTCCACTAAAGAGAACTCAGGGCAGAGCTACATGCAAATAAGAGCAGGCTCAGATCTCCCCAGGCAGAGAGCAGCCAGCAGCACAACCCTTCACTTACTTCCATGTAAGCTGTCACTCATTCTTACTGGAGAAAAACAAGATGTCATATTTTTTTGATACATTTTGGAGACAACAAAATGTAAATGTGTGCTTTTATCTTTTCAAGTGGATGCTTACGCACTAAGATTGCCCTTTCTGACAAAGACCTCTGTATGAACAAGAAGCAGCCACTAAATTCCTGTTTCACATATTTCATTTCGTCCACCCTTGATTCTTGTAGACTCTTCCTGTGGACTCCTGAGCCTGTTGTTTACCACTTAGTTGTGTCAAACTGGTGGTGGACACTCTTCCAAAAGATTGCCAGCTACTTCAGCCTTAAGTCATGTGTTGCCTGTTGGCTTATGGTGACTCCATGTATTTCACAGGGTTGTTTTTGTTTGTTTTAGGCAAGGAATATTCAGAGGTGGTTTGGCCAGCTTCTTCTAATTAACTATAGTCTAGAGCATTTGGTCTTCATTGCCAGTCTCCCATTCAACTACTAGATGGGACTGACCCTGCTTAGCCTCTATGACAGTGGTTCTCAACCTGTGGGTCCCCAGATGTTTTTGGACTTCAGTTCCCAGAAGCCCTGAGCATTGACCATAGTGGCTGGGGCCTCTGGGAGCTGAAGTCCACAAACATCTGGGGACCCACAGGTTGAGAACCACTGCTCTATGAGGATGTAGGATCTGGTATTTTGGGGGATTTAGAAGCTTGTCATGAAACAGTTGTATTTACTGTGTACAGCACTATCCTTGCCTCCCTAATTACAGTGCTGAATACCTCCTTTCACCTCCCCAAGCTATTTTTCCCCTTGAAGTAACTCTGAACCAAGGGTCATAAAGCATCTTGAGTATTTGAGTTGGAAGTGTAGCACAGAGGGATGGGGTGGAACTTCATGGTTTTATGTCATGACTACTTCTAGCTGTTAACAGATACAGGCTACCTCACTAAGGACTCTCTCACATGTTAATCAGCAACACCAAATCTGGAAAGAGTTGTGCAAAATACTAACTCACTTTTTTTTATAGCTAATGACATAACAGATAAAAATTTTTAAAGAAGGTAAAGATAAAAAGAAAACAGTTATTCTCAGGAATATGGACTTCCTCTATAGTTCAATAAGAAATCTACTAATCCCTAAAAAAGCCAGAAGATAGACATTATGAAAAGTTTGGAAATCTGCTGAATTCAACTCCCAAGGAAATAGTGAAGTCATTTAAAACAATCTTGTGGCCAAGGAGATTTAGACAGATAGTAGGGGAATGTCTAAGAGAATGAAAGCAGTATTCTCAGAACTTCCAGTTATGATGTAACTCTGACAAAGATGCCACGTGACAAGCTGAAATGTATTAATTTCATTCCATCTTTCCTCCTGTGATCTCAAGAAAGAGCACATGGATCTTGCTTTATTTTCATATATGGAATGAATAATGAAAAAGGCAGAGAGTAGAAGTTAACCTAGCCCTCATTCTAGAATCAGCATCCAGGGAGTCATATTTCCTCTATGATCTAATCATGTTAACCACGGACCACATGTGATCTCTCCATCCTTTTTGCAGTATCCAAACTCCCCCGTTAGAAAAGAATGCATCCACAGTAGAAGCTTCCAGGACTGGCTATTCCTTCTCCCCGTGTGTGTGTGTGTGTGTGTGTGTGTGTGTGTGTGTGTGTATTTGGGGAGGGCTGCCTAAGGTACCTTCAAAAGTGGAAAAAAAAACCTCTTCTGGTCACCTTTAGTTTTAGGAAAAAATAAAAATGAACACACATTTTTGGTGGTGATGAAGCCACTGGCAGGTCCCCGGTGGTCTCCATATCTGAAAAATTGCTCATCATGGTCTAAATAGTGTAACATTCTGGGGCAATCCCTACAGTGAAATGGAGAATGAAGATTCAGCATTCTTTAAATAATCAGCAAACCTACAATCTGAGAATTTGGAGTACATTTTCTCATAATGCTTGCATGTCCAAGGGTTACTGCCCAATCCCTTCACAGAGGCCTAATAGAAATTCTTTAGAAATTACTTGTACTTCAGTTTTCTTTACATGAGGAAAAATTAAAAATATGAGTGCAGATCATTAAGGCTGCTTTCTCATTTCTTAGCCTCTTTTACTCTACATTGATGTCCATAATAATGAGATTCACTATAGTGGTGAAACCTGTTTTTCACCATGGAACTTCCCATGAGTTGTTCACACAGCATAAGAACTTCTGAAGTAGCAAAATAATCCCCAGTGTGGACTCTCCAAAAAAACAACTTAGATGTTTCATGGATGTCTTTGCTGCATAGATAATTATAGTTTCAATTCACTGAGACTGATGCAAGCATAAGTTCTGTCTCTCAACTGTGGCTTACATTCTATGCGGTATAGGAGGGATGATTAGGGGATATTGAAATTTGAGGAACCATGCAAGTTTTTACCTTGAGTTTACATTGCAGACACCATTACTTTTCCTAAGCTTGTGACTAGATATATGGACCCACATGATCTGACATGAGGAAGTCTCTAATGAAGATAATACCAGGAAAGATACATAAAACTGCTCTGAAAAACACCAGTTTATCTGTTGATCTGAATACTATTCAAAGAGTATTTTTTAAAATGTATATTTTGTGGCAAAAACAGTTCATTGAAAAAATTCATTTAGCCATCATTTCTCCCCACACTGTTAAAATTATTTCATTGCTCAAAGCAGAGTTGAGAAACTACTGTATCTGGGCCTTTATAGCCCCTTATATTCCCAGAAGAAACTATTTTAGAATAATTATATTTTTTTAAAGGAAAAACATTTATTCTTTTTCTTCAGAGATGATAGTCTCTCAAACTGATTGCTGATATTCTTTCAGGCACTGTTCAACAGTATTTTATACTTCTGGACTTCATGAAAATTTCATTAAGTTTGTGTGTGTCTGTGTGCATGCATGTGTATATGCACAAAATTAAACTTTTTTATATTACTGTTTTGATGAAAATAATATTGATCTTTCCACTCTCATACACTAGCAGGAAATTTTGTTGCAGCGCACAATTCTTTTTTTTCTATAGATTTCTTTGACATAACAAGACTCCCTTTCTCAACTGATGAATATACTTTACACCACTGTTGTGTATGCAGTCACCAAAATAAAACCAGCCCATAGCAACTTGAAATGGGTCGTTTATTTGTCCATAGTCCTTTTTTTTTAATTCCTTTTTTGGTGAGCCTTATCCAACTCCTAGTCTGGAACTTCAGCATTATTTTAGTATATCACTGGGACCATAGAGCCTGTGCATTTGAAGTACGCCTGCAACACCTTGAAATGTCAAATTTTGGATATTTTCACAGGCAAGTCTTAAATTGCCTTTCTTGTAGGCCATTTATGTTAATGCTCGATCATTGTTAACATGGAGGAGAAAATGAAGCAGAGATATTTGTAATGCAAATTTAAATAATGTGCCAGTGAACGTAGGTTTTATATTCAAATTACAAAAATGACTGAACGAACAGCCATGTTAATCCTCGCAGGTGAAAATTCCTTGTGGGAAAAAAAAATAGCTTGTTCATGGAAGGTACAAACTGTCATTAAAAAAAAAAGTCTTTACTTCCAACAGCTGATCAAACTGGAAAGACATTTTCAGACAATATGTTGGTCATAGAAAAGGTGCATGTTAACAAGGGCATTAAAGTATGATCCTGATAGCTGTTGAGCAATCCCCATCCAATGAAACTTCCAAATATCTAGATTTAAGGTTCAAAATCCCTATCAACTATTTAGTGAAAAACCAAGTGTAGATTATGTGTGTGCATGCACAGACACATCAGTGTGTTAGCTATTTTTAAGAACTCCTACTAGAACAGGTAATAGTATAGGACTTCCAATGAAGCCTTTTTTTTAAAATGACACTACTTAACTTGAAGAAACAATCCTTCCTCTGTTTGATGTCCCAAATGTTGGATCATGCAACCATTAATGTCACACACAAATTCACCTCACACTTTCTATGATGATTTTTAACCACAATTAATGACTGCTGTAACACTCATGCAACCACTGTTAATAGTAATCAGGTTCTCTCGAAACCAGAGTACGCTAATAAGCTAAAAACACTGGTTTCAAGATCATGGTCAGAATGGAATACCGGTCAGCATTAAACATGTTTAACACTGGCAAGGTAGAATCATGCTGAAGGCTGCTGGAAAGGGGACAGGAGGACTCCGTCCCTAGGAGATAAGAGGCTGGGGCAAGGGAGCAAGAGAGCATACACCCTGCAGTCCACACAGTGAGTGGAACAGCAGAGTTCCTTATAGCTTCAGTCCATTCCAAAGTAAATGAAATAGCATCTTCCCATACAAATAGATTTTTCCATGATTCTTGCTTGAACATATTCAGGTTTCATCAGCACAAATTTTAGGTGCCCATTGCATTTGTTGATTGTTGGTTTTAAGCATTCAGAGTGACTAGGGGATTACAGGAGATGCTTTTAAATGTTTGAAATAAGCTAAGCCTTCAGTCTGTGCAGAAGAATGAAATGGTTCCTTTTTCAGCCAAAATAGACACCTCATTGAGGATGAGTATTTTGCAATTCCGTTGTGCTAGTGAATTTTCTTTCCAGACCCCTGCTTGACTATCCTGGGAACACATCTGAAAATAATTCACCTGGCATCTGCATGAATAAGAATTTGCACTGTATTCAACAAGACAAAGAAACACCAGAGCTGCTGCCAGCTTCACATAGCAGTAACACAGTTTTCAGGTAGAGCATTTAAGTTGTCCATTGATTTGCCTTTGCCCCTCCAAACCCCTGCTTTGTATTTGATTTTTCTCAGAAATAACATTTTGCATGTCAAATATGAAACAAATTCATTTGCAGGGGAGAGGTGTAGGTATGTGGCAGATGAAGCATTCTCTATGCAGAAGGTCTCAGTTTCAGTGCCTGATGCCTTCAAGCAGAGCTATGAAAAATATTTATCTGGAATCCAGGAAATTCTGTTGCTCTCCAGAGTGGTCAACATCAAGTGAGATGGACCATCAGTGTAAAACAGCTTGCTGTGTTTCTCTTCTCTCTTGAGGAAATGATGCTGAGCGTTTTCTACTTAAAGAAGCTACAGAGGGAGGCTAGGCCGACCCCCTTCCTCCTGTCCTTCTGCCAGCCATGAAAGACTTTTACACATGCTGGCCTTTAGCAACTGATCAGTTGCGGAAGGTGGAGGCTTGTTATCAGTAAAGTGACGTTTTTTAAAATGTTGTTTATTCTCAACTGTTCCCTAAGTTTAATTCTGCTTTAACAAGTGAACTTGTTTTCTGTTTTTTTAATTATGTTCTTTTATTTAATATTACTGTGAGCCACCCTGTATTCCAGTTTTGGTAGGAAACTGGGATATAATCCAACAAAATCTGGTACACACAACTATACATAGCAAAAGCATTGTTTAGTAGGGGTTCATCTCATATTCTTAAACTGTGATCCAATGAATCTAAGGCAAATCTACTACAGGGTTTTCTGGGGCTGAAAAGTATGTGACACACCCAAGGTCACCCAGTGCATTTCCATGGCTAAGTATGGAATTGAGCCCAGGTCTCTAGGGTCATAGGTTGACACTCAAACCAGTAAACCATGCCACCCTCATTCAGTACAAAATCTACATATACACATTTTGCACAAACACATAGTTTTCTGCAGAGTAAATAAGATTTGTGCACAGAAATATTATTTTCTACATCAAAAATTATATTTCCTTTGCAGAAAATGCTGTTTTCTGTTAAAAATGTGATTTTTGTCCAGAATAAGTTCTGAAATATAAATAGTTTTTGAAAACTGGGCAATTTTCAAAGGCTTTCTTTCAGTGGGAAGAAAATTGCTAAACTTACTTGTTGTTTCCTTTGAGAATTAATTTATGAAGAATTGGATCCCTTGCCTGTATTTATCCTCTGCTCAGTCCCTTTTCTTTCTGACTTTGGTTTACAGCTGTGCGTGCGAGTGGAACTGATGCAAAGGAATGGAGATGGCAAATTCTCCTTGGTTTTCCCACAGCACATCTAAGACAATGTTTAAATCATATGTTCATATCTATATAGCTGAAGGAAAGTACACCAGATCTGTACATTTAGAGGGGGCAGAAACACCACAGAAATATAACAGAAAAAGATGCCCATGTGTTGCCATATTTTGGGATGAATGATTTCAGGATAAGAATGAGTAAATATGTCAAACTCAATTTCATTCAGACTCTAATTTTTCAATTGCTAAATGTGTTTTAGTTTGGTTCCAAGTTGGATTGGAGATACGTCTGAACAGCTTATTTTTCAAATGTGTCCACTTTTTTTTTTTGCTAACCTTTATAATAAATACCCTTTTTTGTGAACTCTGTCACAAACTTTAGAAGACTCTAGATTTTGAGATTAGCCTGTTTTCTGGTTCCTTTTCACGCTACAAAAGTGCCAATTTGGTAGATTCACAATGAAATCTGAAAGAGATCAATTTCTTACCTGCCTGTATCTGAGGATACCATTCACAACACAGAAATGAATGGCCAGCACTCCCTCTAGCTCACTCAAAGTGATCCAGAGTCATTCACCTATACCCAGGTGAACTGCTACAGTTATCTCAGGATCTAGTTCACACATGCAAATTAATCTGTGGGCATGAAGATACTAGGGAGAAATAATATCCTCTTTAGTATTTAGTCCCCTTGAAAGTCAAATGGCCTCGTACAAGTGCCTGGGTTCCAACTTTCAGGGCTATGGACAATCAGAAATGCCATATGTGTAGAATGACCCTTTCTTAAGTCCAATACACTCTGTGATTATGGGTATGAGCCAGTGTGGTACAGTGGTTTGAGCACTGGACTATGACCCTGGACGCCAGAGTTTAATTCCCTGCTTGGCCATGGAAACCCACTGGGTGATCTCAGGCGCATCACTCATTCTCAGCCCCGGAGAACCCCATGATAATTTCACCTTATCATCACCATAAATTATAAAAGACTAGAAGGCACACACCACAGTGGCTGTTGATGGCTCTCATTGACTACTGTATGATAAGCTAGTCTTATCAGAGACAGGTGATTCAACTGGCTGGACCCATCTTCTATGGCTCCTAGTTCCATGAAAATAAAGGGAAGGGATTATTTTTGCTCTGTTGGCAGGGACATTATAACAATATACTGTAAACTCCACCACAAACATTTTCCCCTTTGTTTTTAATTTTGTCCACTCTATTTAATGACTTGAGCATGGAAAACATTCCAAGAACTTATGTTAATTGAGGATTATCATGATTGGGAGCCCAGACCTGACTACTAACAAGATTGAACCCCCAATTACCCTAGAAAGGTACCAAGTACACTGAAGTGGATGGGGTAGGGAGAAGGAAAACTCAAGTCCGTGGCCAACATTCTGGTGAAAACTCTGGAAGAACAAAGAGACAGTCTACTAGAGGGATGGAAAATGGTCTTTCAGCTAATGCTTGAGACCACAGTGCCCATTAGCTCTTCCAGCACAGTCAATAGTAGAGGATGAAGGAGTTACTATTGCACTGCCACTCTCATCATCCCTAATCATCAGCTATTTAGACAGCTAAACTTCCTTTATTCCTGATTTCGTGGCTTCTCTCCATGCCTCATTCCCTAAACTGAGGGAATGCAGAATACCTTGAAGCTATACAATTTCAGGCACTGATACAAAACTGTACAAGATCAACCAATTTCTATGACCAGAAGGAGCCTGGTCTGCTGTGCTGGTATTCCATCTGGAACTGCCTGAAATTCCCAGTGGTGCAGATAGAATGATACGAGTCCTGAACTTAACATGACCCCTGCAGCATGTGACACCTCAGCATTATGTGAGCTTTGCAAGCTAGAATTGTAACTTGTGTTACATACTTCAAGTGCTCTATGAGTCATTTATTCTTGCATTTTTTTCATAAAATTTACGTTTTAAAAGGCCTCCATTCTTTCCACAGCACATGTGAACAGAAGAGGTTGTCAAGAATTTATGTCCACCCTTCCAGGCACATGGAAGGAATAAGTGCTAGCTGTCACCTAGCTTTAAAAATGTTTGCTCCTCCGTGATATACACTGCTCAAGTAGCATTAGTACAACCCTGTTCAGACCATGGAGAAAGGCTGCCTGAACATCTATTTTCCCATCTCACCTTATCCACTATATCTTGGACAAAAGTCAGATGCTTTTCCATCAGAGGAATCAACCATCCAACAAATATGTCTCTCTTTGCTCCATTGTTTCTTGGTCGAAAGAAAAAAAAATCCAGCTACACTGTGTCATTTAAATTACAGCCAAGAAGATGACAGTTCTGCTATTGGGACAAATGGGTTGGTGAATTTAGGACTGCAAATGAAGCAAGCAAGCAAGCGAGAGAAGATCTCTGCTTAGAAAACAGAAGCAAGAACAGATTGCCATGTTTCAGCTGTGATTTGTCCAAGGAAGAGCAAAGTAAAAACACTGTCCATCTTACCTGACTAAACACTATTTGCTAGTGAATCAGAACAAACCAGCATGGATGAAATCAAATGTCATTTACCCAGACTGTCTGTATTTCCCAGTCTTTTCGATTCTGTTCTCATATTTCAGTTTCACGGATTTTTAAAAAAACATCTGTCAGTTCTTTTGAGATTACTGCACTGGTGTTCTCCTTAGTTCTTCTTTTGCTTTTTCCTTATGTTGTACTTTTTAAAAAAGAGGGGTGTGTGTGTGTGTGTGTGTGTATACACACTCACACTATGGAGAGGAGGGGGGAGAGATAGAACCTGTGTATGTGTAACGTTTATATTATGGGTTTTGACCTCCATTTTGTGAACCACACAGAGAGCTTCAGCTATTGGAAAGAAGAGAAATTTAATAAATAACATTAAATATATTCAGCCATCAATGTGTGAAACAAGTATGAAGGAGCTGGATATAGAAAGTTGAAAGAAGGTAAGAATATTGTTTTGCTTCTTTGAGATCAACATGTCTGCATTCCAACACAAGTTTCCCTCTGAGAAGAATAACAGGAGGCAATGCATTTCACTTCCATTAAACAATGGTACTTGTTACTCAACAAGGCTGTATGACAGGTTGAATAGTTAGAAATGGCAGTATGTGCAACACCATTTGATGAGTTTAATTTCTGAAGACTGTTACAAACATTGAGCAGCATCTCACTTGCTTCATCATCAAAGACACAGCAGTGATTGTTAATGTATGTCAGATATGCCTGCAAAGACAGCCATGTCACACTTTACACTTTCAAGTTCATCAGCATGCATCTCTGTGCCCACGCACACACCCTTCTACACAAAATTTAAGTGTACAAGGAAGCCCTCAGCAGGAATTTGAACTGGACCAATATTCTCATCACTGGGGGTTATACTGGAACTCATGCACGAGGGTTCTCTGAATATATTTACATAGAAGGTGTTGCCTGTACAACTCTGTTCTTGGATAATTTCAAACAGGCCAGCTTTGGTTGTGTAGGATATGTTATGCCCACCTTTTATATCAATACAACATTTTCCTTTCTTTTCTCTTACTATTCCTAGCACTCAAAATGTAGCAATTTTTAAAGGATGGTGGTTTGTACCATGTTTATTTATTTTACATCATTATTATTTTATAATATTCTTGTCCTTCTTCTCAAAAAACTATGTCCATACATAATGTAGTGCTGAGTCAAGCTAGTTTTCTGAATTCTGAAACACAACTCAGATATGCACTGTGGCAACATTTAACCAAAAAACGTTTGTGAAATCTCATAGCCAGCACTTGCCAATAAATTTGAGGAACCATGAAAATATTCCCCAAAAGAAGGCATTTCAGCCTCAGCTCTGAAAAGCAAAAGTTGCATGCAATTTAACACTTCTACTTAAAGAGCTTCCCGCCATACTGCACTCCTTAATGGGGCCTCAAGTGGAAAACTTCTGAACAACCGCATTAAAAATTATTAATGTTTGTTGTGGCAGTCATCAATACATCTATCTGTTATGCGATGATAATAGCTACTACATTCCCATCATCTGTTAAAATTTGCATTTCTACTAAAAAAAAAGACATTCCATTTGTCTGGAAAGATTTGTCCTTTACAATCCCACAATGCAGACTGATCACTGATCACTTATACCCTCAAGAGAGTGTTCTCCTTAATTTTTATTCCATTATTCCACTGCCTGTGATGGCTACAGCAATCACGCCTTTATTCCCCTTCTGAATACACACACACACACACTACATTTGGTGTGCCCCCCTCCAATCTCTGACACCTATCAATTTTCAATAGCAGGAACAACAGCAACCGCTCACCACTGGAGCATTAAGCTCTTTTGCTAAATCCATTAGTATCTTACAGTGCTCATCAACCTGATTTACAGTGGCTTCTATCTCCTAATGACTTTCTACAATTTTAGCAATGCCTTTCTATTTTAAAGAGGTTCCCTTTTTCTACACAGGCCTAACATAGGCTTTGGATCAAAGATTGCTACACACTCCAACAAGGAGTTGCCAGCTGTTGCCGCCCAACCCACGAAATGAAGAGACCACACACAGGACTTGGGTTGAACTAGGGCAATTTATTAATATGCCTAATTAACATAAAGTTGGAAGTGAACTTGACCTTGAACTTGGGCTTAAATTTATACTTGACCATGAACTTGAATCTATGATCCAAAAGGGGGGGTCAACAGCAAGGGTAGGCTAAGGCAAGGGTCAGCTCCTGACCTCTTCCCTAGCCCTCCTTGAGCGAGATACCACGCCCCAAAGCCAACCCTTGAGGGTGGATTAAACTTTGGCTGGCCCTTTTCTGGAAGGCGAGCCCACAAACCACAACCTTCCGGCTCATGACGGTAGGGGCAAGCCCCGGACCCGCCTCAAGGATAGCATTTATCCTACACCAAAGGGTGCCATAGGTACTCACCAAACCCTTAGACCCCTCCATACCAGCCCTGGGCAAATACAAGTGTGGCTGTGGAGACCTATTTAATATCTAATTAAGACACCACCCTGTGAAGCCAATTGCCCAATCCCTTGGCGCAGTGTAGGGTAGGCGAAAAAAAAACCCAAAGCGGGGGGAAATTCCTACCCGGCCCCGAAGCGACCAGCGATCTTACACTGAAACCATAGGGTGGGAGAGTGGGTCGCCAGGAAACCAAAAGGCTGAGGGAGGGGCGGGGGCAGCCTTAAAAGGTGTCTGCAAACCCTGCCCCTCCCCATTGCATGGAGATTACGTGATTAGTGTTCTCTTCCCATGGGGGGGTGGCAAAGTCATCCCCCCTCGCCACTCGTGGTTACGAGGGCGGTGGGAGACGAATTGGTTTCAAGAATGCTAGGTTTCATTCAAAAGTGAAGAGCAAAGCTGCGCAATGGTGACAGAGCTAGCTGAAAACATTTTACTACCTGAAACAGAGAGCAGTCCATTCCACAAACTGAACTTGATTAGTAACTGAATTGTACCTCAGTGTTGCCAACTGGACAGTGCCTTCTGCTCAAGTCTAATGAGTAGGTGAGGGTTGCAGGGTAGGACATGTGGTACAGATAAGTCTCTCCTCAAAGGAAGTACCCAGTGGCTTAGGAGGAATGACTGAGGGAGCAGCAAAGGAGACCTCTACTGCCTCATAGCATGTGCTGCCTAAAGTGACTGCTTCACCTTGCTTAATGGTAGGGCTATTAATAAAGGGCAGAATGTGAGAAGGAGAACAAAGAGCAGAGTCAATAGGGAATCTCAGACAAGCCACTTTTTTCCTACTTACTGGCTTCTGCAACTCCAGTACTAAACTATGATATAAACTATGATATAAAGCTTTATTAGTTAATCAGCGCTCAATAAAATGCAATTTTAGTAGCTGGGTCATCAAAGCAATGTTACTTGAACTCTGAGTTCAGAATGGGCTTTTAAGTTACACCCTAAGCTGTAGCCACTTATAAACCAAACCATTAAAGCCTCAACTTAAAGCTACTGCCATAGCTTTAAGACCACATTGTAAGGATGACTGAAATAATATATGTGAAGCACTCTAGATGTTTTGAATGTACCATTGTAAAACTAAATTTAATTGGTAGAATGCTCTATATTTTTATTTATCAAGAAGCTGTCAACAAATAATCCCATTCAAGAGGAGGCAATACTTATAAAGTAATACTGTATAGACAGTGCAAGTTTAAATGGCTGAATTAAATTGATTTTGAGGACTTGAAATAGAAAAGCACTTAGCACTCTAGTTCTAATCCACCAATGCAAACTATTTATTATAAGCACATTCATTCACTTTGGTGACATGAAATTATTTTCCAGGGTAAAATATGCTTTTATTTGAGGAAAAGTAGGAAGCATCACAGAATGGCAGCCAAAGAGAGTGTTAGGAAGCATAATTTTTAGATCCCATAAGGCCTCAATTATCATGTTGTTTACAAGGTATGATGTGCCACCACATGAAGAAAAATAGAACATTCATGGGAGCATCCCATACCTTTATCTGTAAGAATGGCACCTCAAAAAGCTGCCTTATACCATCAGACCATTGGCTCATCTAGGGGTTTTTTTTTAAAAAAAATCAATAATAAATTTTATTAAACATTTAAACATAAACATGAAACATAAAACACACACAGACCATACAGAACCACAGATCAAATCAAAAATACAAAATAATACAAAAAATACCGAACATTCCAAACCTAATTGTTATATAATTAAACTATAATTCAAAACTTAACTGAAGTAAACAAACACACACACACACACACACACACACACAAATCCTACAACTATTTAAAAATCACTCCCCACCCTCATTGCAAACAGCTCCTACTAAAATAAATGTATTAACTTAAGGTTCATCTGGTTTGATAATCTGAAGGTCATTCCTAGGCACAGTTTCAGACTGAAATTTTCCCTACCCCTACACCAGGGATTAAACTTTAAGCAAATACAAAGCATGCTTTGCTACTGAGCTACAGACATTCCCAAAGAAACATCAGTATCCAGGAACATGTTTGTCATATACCATGCAGACAGCTGCCATATACCAAGCCAAGCTATTTGGCCATCTAGTCCCACAGTGCCAGGTTCCCAAGCAGAGGTCATCCCTATACTATGTTACCCACTGGAGGGGCCAGGGACTGAACTATGGGCCATTTTCATTTGAAATAGGTGCTGCAAACTCTGAAAAAAGGTTGCTTTCCCACCTTACACTGTCTCCCCTGAGGACAAAGAAATAGGTGGCAGACTATTTCTTAATAAATAATGTTCAGACAGCAAGTTCAGAGTAAATAGCCAAAAATGAGATATCTCAAAATTCCGCAGAACTGGCACATGCAGGCACATCCATCATGCGGCAACTTCAGCATCAAGCAGTAAGTAACCTGTGCAAATAAGCTATCACAATTCAGAATCACAGACAGACTATATCTGAGTTCCTAGAACCTCAGCCACAATAATTTCAAGGGCACCATTCAAACATCAGCCATCATTCAGTAACCCCACAACCCTGAGTAACCAAGCAAGGTCCACACCTCAAAAGTGTGACTAAGAGGTGAATGGGATGGGGTCAGTGAACATACTGGCTTTCTCCATGTGCTTCCTTCCCTACCAAGTATGTATCTGCTTACAACTGTGGAATCTAAGTTCATGATGAAGTATAGGAATAATGCTTAATTAAGGCTATCAAAATACACTGTTATGAATTGATTAGTTATAATGCAAACTGCATAATAGCATCAATAAAGCTCTCAGAAAAATTAATGTCAGCCCTAGTACAGGCACACTCTTTTGTACATCATTAAAACTGGATTTAATTTCACACAGCTATTTAGAGAACCATGGGATTTTAAAAGCAGCAACACAAAATCCAGCACTCTGTTCCTCCTTGTTAGAGTAGGTGGCCACCAGCTCTCCTTGTAAACAATGTTATTAACCCCATCCACTGTGTTGCAACATAGATTTTAAGCTTCAATTTTTTTTGTTAAAAGTCTGGATTACTACCAGTACTGGATCTGGGAAAAAGACGTATGAAACATTAGTAAAGGCTATACTCCAGTTTACTTGGTAACAAGCTAGATATCCCCTCTCAAAAAAAAAAAAAAATAGAAATGGCCACCACTCAAAAATCAAAGTTCAGAGAAATGAAAATTGAGTTCTCTGCAGACTTGATTAAAGATGATCATGATTACCCTTCAATATTCATTGCAGTATGCTGCTGTTTCCCCACTTGTCTAACTTTTAGATTCCCTGGTAATAGATATGTCACTTCTCGTCTACCCTACATGGCAATGATATTCTCCCACAAATATACTGTTCAGCTTCATTCCCTTTCCCAAGAGCATTTCTTTCAAAGAATTAGCCTGCTGTCCGGGCAAATTTATAAACTTGCTGTGACTTCAGTGGGATTCACACATCCACAAGGGGTATGCACTTGCAGATTGAGTAAGAGGTGATATCTAATCTTTCCAAAGAACCAGAAAATTCCTTAAAACTAGCACATACCATGGAATAAAACATTCACAAGGCTCCAGTTCCTCTCTTACCCCTTGCAATGCAATATGGTATCTTCAGAAAACTTAGAATTGTGGCAGTTAAAGGGAAAGCAGGGGCCATAGTCTGTATTAACAGTCAACACCTGAGCAGACTGACAAGATACAGAAATCACCTGGTCACAGCACACTCCTACCTAGGTACGGTCTTCACCACAATAGTACAGAGACATAAATCTTTCTTATATCATTGTTCTATGCAAGAATAGAACATCTGAAAAGATTTTATGCTGCTGTGCAGGATTATGAGGGAATTTGGATGTTTTTAAATTATTTTTCACACTTTGGGACTTAAAAATATGTATTCATGCAAAAAAATGTGAAAGAGTTATGGGAAGGGTGGAACAAAAATATCTTTGTGTGCAGCAAAGTTGCCTTCATGCAACAACACCAATTTCGGGGGCCCCCCAAAAATTTTTGCATAGACATATTTTTTCCAAAAAAAAAAAAAAATCACAAAGTGTAAAGAAAATTGTGGCCATGTGTCATTTTCTCAGTGTGGCATCCCTTTCTTGTTGAGGATGAGAAAATGTGCAAGTATTGTTTACAACCCTGCTATGCATATGCTAATCGTATGCAAATCTATGGGCTAGGGGGTGATACTTAAGAAAAACCACTAGAAATTGCACATCTCTCGCTCTTTGACTTTTCAGCTGCAGGCCAACTTATCTAGAATCTAGGGAGCACACAGAATATTTTAGTGGTGCCATCTTAAATCCAAGGAGGAATATGTAGCAGCTCTAAGAAAGAGTTACAGTATGATAATTGTACATGAATTCCTGCCTTGGTTTTCCATTTCAGCTGTAGCAAAACACATGACAGCCCAATTTAGCACAAATGAAGGAATGGAGAATGCTGTGTGTCTGTGGGAGTTAGTCTATTGATTTTAGCAGGTGCAGAATGTCTAGAGCTACAGATTCTGCCTAGGCACCAGACATTAAATTTAGTACTTAAACAATGCTTCCACTATATGGTGAATAAAGTAGGAAAAATACTAATTTTAGGTTCTCAAAGGATTTTAAAATAGGCAGAGCTGTCACTTGACTGAAACAGTGGAATAATTCTTGAAACACCCAAGGAATCCAAATTATTGTATTGTAGCTTATCATAATATTTGCATTCTCCCATAAGGTGAGGTCAAAAGCCAAAGAAGTTTGCATGTCCTTCTACACTTTCCTGGTAGCTGCTACAACAAACAAGTATATGACAAGAGGTTTGAAAGTGTTGCGGACCAAATATTATCTAATCTTGCAAAGGGCTGAAATTTTGTTTCTTGTTTAGCTCACCCTGGACATTCTACATTTTGCCACATATTCCAGTCAGACCTAGGCCACAGGTAAGCAACCCGGAGTGAGTCATGAATCAGGAGAACATTCAGGGTCAGAGGGAAACCAAGAAAACAGGATCAAATTCTAAACTGCAATAAGCTTTCAGCCAGGGAGATTGCAACATCTCTATAAATTGAAAGCTGTATTTCATTTAAGTCACCTAAGGTCTCCCCACAAAAATGTTTAAAAAAAAAGAGGCTCAGAGAGTGATAGAACTCTTAACCCACAGAATCCCATGCTCTTATTGGCTCATAACTTGTTATTATATGTACCATATTCATGGGTAGTTCTCTGACAATCATTATCATTTATCAACAGAGATTTATTTTCTATGTGTGCATGTCTCTGGCATGTTTTCAACATAGTTCAGATAACAGTGCTACTTAGCATGGATGAATAGCTGTGAAATGGAGAAAAGTCTCTCTTCCCTCACTCCTGCCTTCTTTAGGCCAGGAAGAGGGAAGGGGTGGCCCTCTAGATGTTATTGAACTGCAATTCCCATCATTTCTAGCCAACACAGCTAATGCTGGGGGGTACAAAAAGTTACAAAAGGTACAGTACCGCAGGGCCATACATTCCCTATGCCCAGTCTAGGCACCAGAGCAATTTCCTCCTTCCATGATGCAGTCTGTGAGCTGCACTGTGAAGATTGTGAGCCTTGAGGAGGGGGTAAAAGCCTTCCACCATCTCATGGCTTCCCTACTCTGCTGTCTCTGTACCTGAATTGCAACCAGTGTTACTGTGACTTCATCTCAGCATTCACTTCAGAAGATAAGTAGGTTGCACTTTCCCCCTGCATCCACAGCCACCTCTACAATACTTGTAAAGAAATGTGCGCTCATCTCCTTTTTATCCCGGGACCTATCAGAATCTCAGCATGACCAGGAGATGAAAGTTCCAGACTTTCTTTTTCTGCATATGGCTGATTAAAGCCATAGATTACAGGAAACTGACTCCCAAATGTCACCGTAGAACTTCTCACAGAATTTAGACCGATATTTAATTGGGCGTAGCGACATATTCCTATTTTTCAGCAGGCAATCTCACACACAGGTTCTTTGCTTTTCTTCAGTTTTCCAGCTAAATATCAATCTCTGATTTCTCCAGTGAAAACTGATCAAAAAGTCTTCCCACTAAGTGAAAACTCTTTTTCTTTCTTACCGAGTTTAAACTTTTTCCCTTTTTTGCTGGCATGTAGAATTTTAAATTTTGTGTTTTATCTTTGCACAAAGGGGAAACTTTACCTACACCTTACCTCTTAAAATAGCATTGCTGCTTCTAAATAAATAAACAGCCTCCAGATGCTTGTCTCTACTATAGAATGATCCATGCCCCTCTGGAGACCTTGGGAGGATGGCTTTGCTGACACCTATACAAAGAGGAACCTGCGAAGTAACAAAGATGCTTTTTGAAGTTCTAACCGCTGCTGGTTGAATTCACATGTTACAAACAATAGCAAGGCCACAGCAAGAGCTTTTGCTACCAGAGGCAAAGGAATGGCACCTCTCCCCTCTATTCTGCATAGAGAAGGTGGCTGGATTGGTATTTAAATCTTACTTCAATATTGGCAATGGAACTGGGCCCTACATTGCATCTGCCATCAGTAAGCCAGCTTAAGGGTAGGCTGCATGGTACACAGAGTAGGCTACATGGTACACAGAATTGTCTTCTAGCTACCTCTTGTACTGTAACATTTGCTATCCATCCATCCACCCATCCATCCATCCACTTTATTAATATTTCATCTTTTCTGTAAGTTGGGACTCAAGGAAGCTACAAAATACAAAAAAATATAAATCAAAGCACATATGATTAACAACAAACCAAAAATGAGGCTAAAATATCATTAAAATATCAGCAAAAAATAAAACCATTTAAATCACTATTTTAAAAGAATAAAAGAACTAATTGCCAAAAGCCTATTGGGATAGAAAAGTCTTTACCTGACAATGAAAATAAAGAAAAGAAGGAGCTATCTAAGGGTACTCCTCTCTTCCACAGCAACCAGTTCCCAACATCGCTGGAATTTTAAGACAGTATATAAGTAGATCTAGAATCAAAGTCATCTGGACAGGCTACAGATTACTGTAGTCCCCCAGGCTGAACATCCTGACCTTATCTATGGGTCCACCAATGCAATGAGCAGACCCACATCCGTTTTCTTTTTTTACTACCCTTCCATTCAAAACTAGTCCTCTAAAAGGGCCTAAATATCTTAAAATCACCAAATCCTAACTGATCATGGAAGCTACGCAAGGTCAGCCTTGGGTAGCATGTGGATGGGAGGCTGCCAAAGAATACCAGGTATATAAACTGTATTTCAGAGGAAGGAACTGGCAAAACCACCTCTGAGTATTCCTTGCTTAAGAAAACTCTATGAAATTCCTGGGGTCAACATGAGTCAGTAGATGACTTGAAGCACATACATACACACCCTGGCAGGTAACAAACAACAGTACCGGCAAGAAGTAAGGAGGGAGGGAGAAGGAAATAGAGGCACCAATGAGGGAACCAGAAGCAATGTCAAACGCCAAAAAGCAACTGTGAGAAGACAATAGTGGGATCTTGACAGTTGCATGACCATGCAGCCAGGCCTGATAGCATTGCTTAGTAAGTACAAAGTTCTCTCAATCCCTAATACACACACACACACACACACACACATATATATTATTAACATTTCAGCAGATAAAAAAATACATATTAAATAAAGTACAATTATAGAATCTATTGTAGCTTGTTTGATGATATAGTTCTTCCTCACTTCTTTATCAGAGCATATAATTATTAACGTTTATCTCATAAATATATACATATTTTTAAAGTCTCCAGATAAAAATAAACAGCACCTTGACAATAATGGAAATGAGAAGCAGTAGGCTTTATAAGCCCAGTATTACAACCTGCTCAAGGCACTAAGAAATGTCACAGCACAGTTGTTTTAACAGAAAACAAAACAAACTGGGGACAAGCTCTGATTACGGCAACTATAGTATGAAATAAAAGATTATAGGAAAAAGCATTATCCAAAATGCCATGAATTATTTCTATATCTCCTGCATGAAGTATTTTCCCTAACTCATCACAAGTAAGACCTTTAACATTTACTACACAATCTTACATCAAAGGGATAATTCACATACTATTCTAATAAATCTGGTATACTCATAGAGGAGTGAGGCAGCAGGACAGGACCCCTGTGCCTATTGCATATTGTGTTACATGGGACAGATGCACTCATGTCTACAGTGCATCGAACTTTCATACCAGCCACAAAAATGTTTATTGATATACTAACAAAATCATTACATACACATTAAACAGTTTGTTATGTTGCAGGCTTACACAAGAAGATAGTCTTTTCACACCCAAGCTGCATAAGGCTTTAAAGGTCATTACAAGCAATCTGAGTTGTACCTAGAAACAGACTAGTAGCCACTGAAGTTGTTGCAGCAAGTGACTTATGTATTCCCTATAATCAGGCCAGGTCAGCAGTCTAGCCACAGCATTTTGGACCCACTGCATTTTCTGAACAGTTTCCAAAGGCAGTCCCACATAGAATGTGTTACAATAATCCAAACTTCAAGGCATGTGTCACCACAGCCTGTTCTCATCTCTCCAGGAACAGGTACAGGTGGTGCACTAGTTTTAGCTGTGAAAACATGCTCCTGGCCCTGGCTGAAATTTGAGCAACCAGGTTCAGATCTATATCCAGAAGTACACCCAAACTGTGATCCTGAGACTGCAGAGGTAGTGTAACTCTATCCAGCACAGCCTAAATGGCTGAATGCTTTTGCTACAAGATGTCATGACACAGTTAAAAACACAGGCAAACATCTGTTCTTAGGTTTGTAGATTCGTAGCCAGATTCACCAGACTGAGAGGTCTAAACAGCAGCTATTAGCCATGATACCAAATGAACACTCCAGGGAGCTTTGCATGTCCCTATAAGATGCTGGACCACAAAATGGCTTTTTCTTTCCCATTCTTGGAACTGCTCTGTGTCATCAAAAGGAAAGGTAGAACTTTGCTTGATCCAGCAAATAAATTCTTACATTTCCATTTGACCATGGTTAAACAGATGTCTACAAAAACAGATGTCTACAGCCCTGTCACCCTATGGCCTGACAAACAAGTAGGATCCAAGAAGGGATGGTTATGATGAAAAGGCAGACTTCATTTTCAGTGACTAGCATCACCAGGGAAGAAATTAGATTGAGCTTTCACCTCAGTGTTGTCCCTGTGTGTCTCCCACCCAAGTGAATGATTCTCCTTCATTCCTTTGGGATCATGTAAAGCACTGCACTCACCTACAATTTATACGAAGAACAGAACCACCCTTCCACATGTCACTGATGGAGACACTCTGGGGCATGAGGGATGCAGAAGGAGAAAAGAGCATGGTATCATTGTACAATATTGGTAATTCCAAAAAAGAGTTCTCTGCCCACATCAATCACATCCACAAAAGAGACAAGTTTTCTGCTAGCTGTCCACAGGCAGATATTAACTGACCAGTCAATTGACAATTATTTGACCAGCTGGTGAAGTAGTGCCACAACCCTATTTTGTATAAAGACATATTTATGTCATTTTTCAATCCAACAAAATCCAAAATAGCTTACGACTATTTAAAAACACCATAGGGCAAAGCTACTTTGAATGACTTCCTTGTGTGGAAAAGCCAGGGGGAAACCAGAGATAGAGGGAGAGGGAGAGAGAGAGAATAATAAAGAAAGCAATAATTTTTTTACAAAGCAGGTAATGGCATTTGGAGAATGCCATGGATAGACATTTTGTCAACCCGTGCACACTAATTTAGTACAATATATCATTAGCCTCTGAAATGTTTGGTGGTATTACCACAACAAAAATGATGATATCATTCTGATCCCTCTACATTTTTTCCTCCCATTTTTACTCCTAGCTCCACAGGCTATGACACAGAAACACACCCACAACTTGGGAACCAGAGGGCTAATTTCCTTGTCAGCTTCAGAAACCGTCTCCTCTTTGCATAACTACTCTGCATGTTATTTAAAGAATAATGCATCAAAAATTAATCAGACCAAGTGAAACTTTTCATGTCTCGCTGTAGAGAGCATCTATTTTCATGCTTGCTGAGATGATCCTTGGAATTTCAGTTTTTAATTCAGCTGCTGAATTCCACAAGCAAAAGCATATCATACAGAGAACATTCTTTACACTCATACTACCTAACAGGCTTCTTTCCATGGTCTTCTGTAGGCAATGCATCATTTCTTAATATCATCACTTTTAGCCCTTGGACATATCTTAACAGAGATTTCCCACATTCTTCTTTCCAGCTTTTCACAGGGGAAAAAGAGACACTGCTGCAGTACAGCTTTACAATTGAGACACTTTAATGACTAAGACAGAATGTGTTCATTAATGATGCAATGCTGTCATTGAGGACCACTGTCTGCCCTGTCATGTCCTCAGTAGGTCTGACACTTCCTCGCATCCTCAAGGCTTCTCGGGGGGGAGATCTTGAAAGATCAAACCCATGGTGGTTAGGCAGCAGGCAAAGGCAGCCACGCTGTACAGACTTACTGGGTTGAAAGAACAAGGCTGTCTCATTGAGGAGAGAGTTCTGAGGGAAGTTCAGAACAAACAGGGTGAGCAAGCTGAGACAGGGGGGCGGGGAGAGAGACAGAGAGACGTAAGGTTTACAGGACTGTGAAGGACAAAGATCAAAGAGAACTTCTGTCTCAAAGAGAACTAAGGAATAAGGCAGAAGCCGAGGACAGTGGTGCACAATAATAGGTCTGGAAGCAATAACTTAATTGTTGCTCTGTTACAAAAATAATCAACCACAGGTAGGAAGAGGAACTTTTACAAGAATAGCAAGAGGAAATGAGCATCTGCGCAAGGAAGCAGGACAACACAATAGGTATAGGAGGTTGCCTGAGAACAGGAGGCCCATACTTTCCAAAAAGAGGATGGTGGTCCAGCCAGCTACCAAAAAGAGCCTGGTTCTAGTTTCCTACTGGCCCTGATAACAGAAAGAACAGTGAGCACAAGGGACAGGATCTTGTGACAAAGCTATTATGGATAGCAATAATTTCATTTGTTTTACTGTGGTTGAAATTTATACTCTTACTCATTTTTGATACATTTGGAGTTTGTATACTTCTTATTGTTTTTGGTGCTAGAAATCACCTTCTGAGGACATAGACCGAAAAGGGTCTTACTTATAATGACAGTGGTAATAATAATAGTAATAACAATAATCAACAAGGTGTAAAGGAAAGCATGGTCTTCCAGGTGTTTAGACTTCCACTCTCAGAATCACTGATCACTGGCCAAGGCATCTCGGACTTCTGGGTGTTGAAGTCCAAAACAGTTGGAAAGCCAGAACTGGGGAATAACTGCCCTAAATCATCATAACATTTGCATATATCTCTGTGATTTTCAGCCCCTCTCTCCTGCAGGCCTCCTTTGTGTTTGAACCATGTTCAAAACCATTTTGAGACCCCTAGAGCAGGGCCCATTTGAGCCAAAAGAAAGAGAGAAACCCACTTATGCTGGATATCACTCCTGAATGAGTGACAAATCCAGTGCTGGATACTGTCCTTTAATGTCAATAATTTACACCTAGAAGTAAGGAAGCCAGACTTCTGGATGCAGTCAGATTTGGTTGAGGCATCTACATTTTCTCTCCAAGATAATCCTGTCTCCAAATTTTGAATATACAAACAATAACTGAAAATGTAAACAGCTTTGGTAAGCTTAATGCATTTGCAAATTTGCTCTAATTCCATCTCATCTGTGGAGATCACAGTGATAGCTATGTTAGTGTATGTCAATTAGCACAGAGGACATTATGTACAGGCACTGGGCTTGCAGTCTCAGCCATAAGCAGGAGATGAAATATGCTACAATAGCAATGCAATAAGCGGTGAGATAACTTCTAAAATATATGATTGCTACCTGCAGCAATATTAAAGCATACAACAAGAGACTATACTGAAAGGGAAGGAAATTAAAGCAGCCTGCTCTTCTCTTAGAGATTCTAAAAACATTAGCTCTTGTTCCACAAGTCTCAGCTTTACAAGGAGACGCCAAAGCTGATGATGCAGTGCAATAAAATTGTTATATATCCTGAACAGAGATTTTCACTGATATACCTTTTGCAATAGAGCAGAAACAGCTTCATACGTTCCCTCTCTAAATGACCATAAGCACCCAGGGTCTTTTTGATTGACCCTTCAAAACCGGCACTCGCTTCTTCCTAAGTACAGTTGTGTTTAAAGTAGACAGACATTACAGGAGTGTGACATACCAAGAAGGAACTTATACTGACATAGCCAGAATGTTATCTATCAGTGAGGAAGGTAAGGAGTGGCTACTTCCATTTGAGTCCCATTGACATTATATAGGCTTTTCTGTATGCTTTATTTGCATCTCTCAGTATCAAATAAAAGAGAATAATATACAGCAAGCATACTCGGCCTTCACAGGTTTTGTGTGCCAGATTGAAAATGTGAAAATAACAAAAATGGTTGCAAATTAAAACCTCTACCTAAACTATCAATATAAAAGTCTAAAATTTCTAGATTAAATTCAAGATTAGTCAGAGTAAAACTACTGAAATTTATTAGTTGATTTCAGTGGGTCTGATCTAGATAGGACTAATACTGGATTTAGATCTCCAAAGCATTTATCTGATTTTATTATCATATAGATCATCTTTCAGTTTTATCCCTTTCAAGGTCACAAACTATTAAAGCATAAAATGCTACAAGCATAAAATCAGAACATTAAATAATACATACCTAAAAATCCATTTGCAACAGCAGCTGGTGAAATAGCTGGAGAAGAACTGAAGAGAATTGATCAAAAATATTTCATGTTCTCCTAAAAACCACTACTTCTCTATCCGGAAAAAGAATTCCAGAGTCACTGTTCAAAACTGTTAACTATAATTGTATCTAATTAAGCTATTGCACTAATGCACTTGTGCATTTTTAGAGTAAGTACAAGCATGGTATACAGTTTTTATTATGCAAACAAGCATACAAGGTGGTTGTGTAACTGGCTATGTAAGTGACTGCACAACTCTCACATATCTGCTTTACGCAGCCAATGCACTAGTTGAGTTTTACATTCTCCTAGCATTAAATTAAGTTTAGAGCACAGTTAGTTCTTCCTAAAAAAAAAGTGAATTGAAATCAATGGAGTATAGTTGTCACTAACAAGTCCAGTTTACTTCAGTGACTTAAGTCTACTCTAGGTAGTACTAACAATGGATTCAGCTCTACATACCCTTTTTGGACCTTGGAATTATCACCACAGATCATTCAAGAAAAGCAAAGAATCAGGGAGCACTTCATGCAAAACACCTGTTGCTTCAGAGATAACGCCACCCTGTCTAGAATTAGAGGATTGTTCTCACCCATATTACTAGGACCTTTGGCTAACAGCACTTTGATTCTATCTAGACTGAGTTTTAGCTTGCTTATCACAATTCATTGCATTCTTCATTGACTGATTTTATATGCTGTGGCAAGAATAGTCTCATCTCTTTCCACTATGACATGTGTGCATGTACATGCAGCACATCAGACTGTGTGAATGAAATGCTTTTGTGAAGCTTCTTATACACTTCACTTACTTCTGATGATCCCAGGAACAAAGAATCCAAGTGAAGAAAAAGAGGTGGCAAGAGAAAGAGTGGAGCCAAAATTCTCCATATATGTCTCACTGCCTTATCTATAGTTACTGAAATGCAAAACCATTGTTTGTTCTGCCATCCCCATGTTCTTTCTGGCAGCTTCCACTCCCATCTCTACCCTTTCCCCACAAAAATAACCTTTTTACAGTGTGATGTTATGTCATCTCATAGCATTGTTCTTGGGAACTTTGAAAACAAAGGGGAAACAGTGACCACATGGCTGTCATGATCCCTGAAATTTCACATGAGCTTCCTTCTGATGCATTATTTCACAGCAAGACCACCACAGTGTTACAGAATTTTCTATGAAAAACAGTCAGGTTCATTAAGTCATGGTTACCACAGTCCATACATTCCTCTTAGATGTATGAATGAGGATGGACACAGTGACCCTCCGGATGTTGTTGAACTGCACTTCTCAGGCGTTCTAACAAACATAGCCAATGATGAGAAAAACTGGAATTTCCCTTTTCCTGTCTTAGAATCCATCAGCCTGGTGTGCCATGTACCTTACTCATTTGGTAGACAGAAGAGGGAGATGAGACAACTCTCTTTCATGGGGATTCCACCATGCATCATGATAGTCACAGTAAGATGGGACCAAGACATTTCCTGCTCTATCATTTATTCTGTTCTCAGTAGTATGTAGCCAGTGTAAAAAGCCTAGTCGAATTTGCCAAGTAGGGAAGATATTTTTCAAGACAAAAAATCCTCATATACAACCCTGAGCTCCTTGGAGGAAAGGTAGGATACAAATGTCATAAGGCAAATAAGGTGAGACATATGCAAATATCACTAGAACACAGCCACCTAAAACGATGACACAGAGAAAAAGTACTGGAATACAATTTATAGGCTGTTGTAATAAACATGAGCACAAATGAAACCTCAATTTATTTTGCTCCACTTCACAAATCAATCACTCAATAAATAAATAGCAACTACAAAGACTGAGATACAGTGAAAACTGACATCAAGAAACTGTTCCAAAAACTCTCTCAACCCACTACTGTGTGGGATTATCCTGTATTTCTTCATTACTTTAATTTGGCTGTGCGTCTTCATCCCGCTTACTTCTTTAGAGAAGGGGCTTTTTCCTTCCCCTTTGGTCATCCATCTCAGTGCAGTTATCTGACACTTGAACAATTCCTAGCTAGCTGTGGCATCTCAAGCACCTTCCCTCTCACTTGACAAAATATTATCAATCATATTGTCACAGAATTGACCCATTGGTTCTGAACTGGCTTCCCCAAACCAGATTGGATTTCTTTCACCTGGTGGCTTTTTTCTCCCTTCAACTATCCATAACCAAGGAATTTTACTTATTTATTCACCTATTTGTATATTTATATCCTGTATTATATCATAAGACCTCTGAGGCTCGCCATTTCTGAGTAGATCAAAGGCAGCATTTAGAGATGCTTTTTGTTTTTTGGAAAACACCTCCTAGAATCTTCTAACTAGCACGACGGGTGGCCCTGCTGGACGTGGGGGGTGGTTCTGGAATTTGTAGTCCCAGAAAGTAATTTTCCCAAGTCGTCATTAAAATCCATGTCTGTGTTTGCATTTTTCATGCACAAGCAAAAACAAACTGGGTCACCTTTTTCATTATGCGACATGCCTATGAAGGCCTGGGGGAAAACATGAAAAACGCTCCCCATTCCTCCCTCCCAATTTTTCCAGGCCTTCACATCTTTTTCATTAGTCTGCAGTTTAATAAACGTGTCAGGCTGCTCTTGTTCTTCTACAAACCCAGTGACACAAAACTTATTGAAGCCCTCAGAAGAAAAATCTGTTTGCAGAAGAAAAAAGAAAAAATGCACGGTCTATGCTCCCGCAGTGTTAATACTGCCAGAGAAGAAAGACTCACCTGCATACAAGCAAGTCTAAATTTCTGGCAGATAACTTGGATGCCATCCCTCTGTAAATTGGGAGCTGGTATGTGTGAGCGTGCGCGCGCGCGCACACACACACACACACACAGAGTACCAAAAAGTATCCAAAAAGCAGTGATGAAATCATTCCATCTTACTCTAATAAAAAGGATTTTTTTTTAATTTCATGATGTACAAATACCAACTGCTTTACCCTTTTAAAAAAAACTTTCATTCAATCACTTTTTCATTCAATCACATCAAATAGCTCAAGACTGTGAATCAAGAGCACACTATCCAGGTTACAGTTTACAAAATGGGAAGGTACGTGGTGATTTGTTTTGTAATAACTTTAAAGAATATATCCTCCTCTCCATTTATTTATAAAATTTATTTACTATTTTTTAATCAATAATAGCTCATAAGATGCTTCACAAGCTGTGCACAAACATTTTGTCATTGATTTCAGTGGGACAGTTAACCATGAGGTTGAAGTTCTCCCACTTAAAATCAATGAAAAGTACAATGCTAAAGATTTAATCACATAGTTAACTCTCCAACTAAAATCTATGAAATAGAACTCTACCCAGCTTGTACCTTCAGTCATTCCACCTTCCTAAAAATCTTAACAACAAAAAGTGCATTTTAAGGAAAAGATTGGCGGAATTAGAAGGAACTAGTAACAAGAGACCACAATGGAAGTCTGCCAGAACATTGGCAAAACTTGGAAAAACATTTTCCATGCTGTGTGGAGCATTCTGGGAATAGAAGAATCCCAGCCCCACTCCAAAAAAAAATAAAATTTCCAAACCCTAAGCACTGGATTCAAGTACAATACCAATTCTTCTTCTCCATTCCCACGCCTGATATGTTTTAACCACATTTTTCATAGCTGACCCTGTCACTGAACAGAAGTCTAAGCATATCTGATGATGGTAAATTTGAACAGGAACCTTTAAGGATCTGTCTCCAAAGCTGTTTGGAAAATAACCACTGAGTAGGCATTAGCCTGGAAGATGGAGGTCTCTGAAGGCAAATTTACCCCAGTGCTGTCACATGTATACGATGTCCCAATGACCATGCCAGATACATGTATGATAGGAATATTTAAAATGGGGGCGGTATTGCAACACTGTGAGACATCCCATCAAGAAATAACCAAACTCAGCATGTTTTTTTTGAATTTGGGGAACTGTTTACAAAAGAATCATTTCCACAGAATAAAAAGGGGGGCAGAGGGAGACCATTTTTTTAGTCGAATGAATTTTTTGCACAAAATTTCAGTACACAAAAAATGGCCTTTCTGCACAGCAACCAAGCCTTTTGCAGAAATAATTTTGTTACAAAAAGTAACCAAATGCAATTATTATTATTATTATTATTATTATTATTATTATTATTATTTTGCATAATTTTATCCAGTGGGGAAAAAACCAATTTGTACTTGCATGCAGCAATGAAATACATGCAGATTTCACTCTCAGATCATAATGCCACTGAATGCAAGTTTTCACAACTTATTCTGAAGTAAATATTTTGTTTTGCAAGGATGGAACTACATTCCCAAAGACAAGTGTTTTCAAATCAAACCCCCCCACACTTCCATTCTTTCTCAATGCATCTCTATTGCAAGCACACTGAGAAGTCTATAAATCTACAGTATAAATTAAACAACTGAAACAGAGCTGAACCCAAATTCTATTATTTTTTAATTAAGAATCTATATATCTTCATCAGTCTCTAATTAACTGAAAGATCATTTAACATATCACTACAAATGAGCAGACGCTAATATTAATCCATTATGAGACAGTGGGTATGACACTAAGATATGATCCTCTTTTAAATTAAGACCACATTAAACCACAAATCTAACAGAACTTCTGTTTTACGTAAGAAAAATAGGACTGGCATAACATTTATTTCCATTAGTAGGATAAGCATTTTCTTCTCTACTGTCCTCACAGCCTCTGCTACCTTCTTGTGTTTGAAACTTCAATATAAAAGTTAGCTACTGACAGGGAAAATTTTTGCGTGAGAGAGCAGGAAGGCCCATTAAGAGGCACAGAGCACAGGTGAAGGGAGCCAGTGTTTACTCATTTAACCTTTCAGTGTCACTGAATTCATAGCATTTCTTTGTCATTTTAAATAATAACATTATTAGCACCATTTTGATCCCAATATTCAATTAGCACAGTGCTTTTCACACTGAAGATATAGACAGGGGAAAGAAAAACGGATAAGCACTTTTCTTTGTCACTGGTGCCAAAGGGTTGTATCCCTTGAAACCAAGAGACCTAAGTACCATTGATTCCACCAGGTTTACAGTAACTATGATGAATACTGGGCACAATGCATTGTATTTGAACTGGCTGTATTACACACACACAAGAATCCTGACACTTATACACAACTGTTACCTGAAGTGCTACAGTCTACTATGAGGTTTTTGTTACCCAGTTCTGCCAGTGTTATGACCTCTGCCTGAATTGCTATCCGAAGCAGAAATTCTCAACTCTAATAGTTGTCTGACCCAGTAATCCAGTTCTTTGTTGCTGCTGTCAAGTGATTTAAACCAACAAGCTTTTTTGGTTGGCAACAGAAAACAACACTTTTGTTACCCTTTCTCCAACTGTAATTGTGGCTCCAATGGAGTCTGCCTTACAGCAAGGGGCTGGCTAGGGAGCAACCCAGCTACTGGGGTGTCCTCAAAGCTCAGGTGGCTCACCTGGGGGAGGCTGAGGAGGAGGTCAGGAGGTCAGCTCCAGCCTCAATTGACCCCACGCTAGGTTGCTTCCCACTCTTGCCACACACAGGATTCAACACAGTTAAACAGAGAATTGTTTAAATAAAATGGCCCTTATTCAACCCATTTCTGCACCTGGTCTCTTTATTACCCTGGTGTGTGAGCAATGGATTATTCTCCACATATAAAAAGTGCTTTTGAAAAAAAAATGCAAAATTGTTAGATGAAGTATACCATGGAAATTGAAACAGTCATTAATGCAACTTTCTAGTGAGTTTGGAATGATATGTTTAGTGCTTAAACTCTGGACTGGAAATTAATGCCCAGTAACAATGTAGGCAGGTTTTGTCTAATCAGATTTAAAATTACTGCCTTGGATTTAATAGTACTGTTATTTAATATGATAATTATATGCCACTTAAATACCGAAACTTAACAGTTGAAATTAAGCTTAAAAGTCAGAAAATATTTGCTGAATACCAAACATATAATTAATAAAAATGATTTTTATTATATTTTATTGAATATTTAAAAAAAAGAGGGGAAAAAAGAAAAAAGAAAAACAACATAAAACACATAATATACAATATACAATACAAGTCAACATAACAATAAAAAAGAACCCACTAACATACCTCCCTAAACAATTAACAAACTGGAATCTAGACTAGCAAATGCTAATAACTAATGAAACAAACACCAAACACATAATTAATAAAAATGCATTTTTATGTCAACTCTTTAATAACCTTCAGCTGATGAAATCAAAAATGTTTCCTTGCCATGTTGAGCCAGTCTAAAAACCCATTGGTGATACTTGGGCTTCAAAGTATTCAAAAAATATTTTGACTGATAGAAGCAATATCTAAATAAGCATCTCCTTCATACAGGAAGCCCAGTTTATCATGACAGCTACATGGGACCTCAGAGTTTACTGCAAAGCACCAGATGAGAAGGATGAACTGGGAAGATTTCTAGAAATAAAATGCAAAGCTAGAAGAAAGCTCAAAGGCTATCTAGCCCAAACAGTATGAAATCCAGTACTGTAGCATCATTGATAAGTGACCCATCTGAGCCTAATCAGAAAAGTGTGACAAAGCAAGCCCCACTAACATCCAAGCCAAATTATCCCACTATCAAACGGCATCATGGTTAATTTAGTGTGTGAATTAATGGCAGCCCTTATTTGGGCAGGATGGAATATAATTTCCCTTCCCCTCTCCCTAACTATATCAAACATGGGAACTTAGGCCCAGTTTAAACAAGATCACAATGAACTCAAGGCAGGCAGAATGAGGGAGGAAAACCCTCTCTGAAAACAGATTTATATGCTACCTGTGTACACAATCCAATCAAAATTAAGCACTTCTAATCTCAGAAATGAAACTTACTTAGATTGGAAAATTAAATACTGAAGGTTAAAGATGGAAGGATAGCTCTTTGTTATTTCCCCCCTCCCCCAAGTTCCGGTAACTCTCTCCATCACTTCTTGAAAGCAAGTAAGGATTCACATTATTCACAGATGATAGAAAATGTTGAGACTCCAAGTTTCATTTTTATAATCTTTTTGTTTAGGTAGTGGTGGCTAAAAATCAATGAACCAGTGACTCCTATTGTTCTGTTTCCTTTACCTTTCAACAGATTTTAGTGAAGGCTATATCTGACACTCTTTCTTGCTATATTACTCCCTGTAACCTCACAAAACAAGGCAGTGACCCTTTCTTCAAACTCAATGGTCCTCCGCGTTTTTGTCCAGTTAATAATTTCTGCAGGTTGTTAAAAGAAAACCAGCCTTGGCTTTCAGGCCTCAGGATGTTAAAGGTTTCTCGAAACATGGACTTTTATTACCTTTTGTTTAATGAGTATATCAAATTCCACAGTTTTGGTGAGTTTCTTTTCCATCATCCGTTCTGTGACAACAGTGGAATGTGCAAAATAAAAGCCCTGAAAAAAAAAATCCCATTCCTTCCACAATGTTCTTGTCAGCTGTTTGAGCCAACAGATCAGGTGGTAAGGACAGATTCTAGAATCATGACTAAATTTAAAGCACTAAACTATTAAACACAGGAAAGTAAAACGGCAAATGTCACAACCCACTGGGAAATTTTCTTTAAGAAGTACAACTTCCATTCATAACAATATAAAATAAGCCCTGCTGGATTAGGCCAAAGGTTTCTCTACAGCTGCATTCATTCTGTTTCTACAGTAAAATGTCTTAGAAATCCACAGGCAGGATATGAATACAATGGCACCCTCCTAGACATGTAGCCCAGAAACTCTTGTTAAGAAGCCTAATATTTTTGATACTGGAAGTAATAACTGATAGTTGGTGGACAGATGACTCAGTGGATGACTTTGGGTTCTAGTAATATGAGAGGAGTAGAAAAACTTCTTAATCTTTTTCTCTGTAAGCATGGAAAGAATATTTGTAAATACTTGAATCCCAGACCAAAAAAAAAAAAAAGTTCCCTGAGTGCCCTGAGTGTTGGGAAAGCCTGTTGAGGAAAATCCTGGATGGATGAGAATCTTCACATATTTCTGCACAGAAAATGGCATTTTCTGGGCAGAAGTGTTGCTTTTGCACAGAAATCATGAATTATCTATTACTGAAAGTGGGGGAAAAATTTCAGATATTTACATCCCTACTCCAAACCATGCATTATTTTATAAGGAAAACAAAACAAAATTTTGGGCCTAACATTATGTGCTAAGAGTTTCCCATGTTCATTCTGCTGTATAGTGCAACTTCAAACTGTCCTTTCCCACAGACAGATCTGTCAAACTCTTTTCTGAGTATAAGCTATATGTTTTCTGTATGTAAGAGAAAATAAATGTGTATAAATCGTTCTCTGCTATTTTTGATGCTTGTCCTCAGCTCACTTGTTTGGAGGCCTCATGAAAAACAAAGCAATCCTTCCAGGATTTTTTAAGGTTTATCACCTTGTGTGTCATTGGTCACAGACAGATCCAACACAGGGCTGCCTAGAGCCAATTTTGCAACATACATAATTCAGGATTCATGCAAAAATATTGTAATCAGGATGGGATGTGCTGTCTTCTGGTCCAGCTGCACACCAATGGCAGTGGGTAAAAGCTGGACAGGAGTCAGATGTAGCAGATATCAGGAATTGTTAAAAAAGAATCCTTTTTCTGGAGATTTGAAAAAATTAAGTTCCTTAAAGAGCGCTTAGGAATGATATGCATTATTTGGACAATACAGCAGGCAAAGCAACAGACCCAACTTTAATTTGAAGGACAAAGCTGAGACAATTATCATAACAGAGTGGTATTTATAAGGCCTAAATATCCTTATGGCACCAGATCCTATCTGATCTTGGAAGCTAAGCAGGGTCTGCCCTGGTTAGTACTTGGGTGGGAGACCCCCAGTGAATACCAGATGCTCTAGGCCAGTGGTTCTCAACCTGTGGGTCCCCAGATGTTTCTGGACTTCAACTCCCAGAAGCCCTGAGCATTGACCATAGTGGCTGGGGCTTCTGGGAGCTGAAGTCCACAAACATCTGGGGACCCACAGGTTGAGAACCACTGCTCTAGGCTATATTTCAGAGGAAGGAATTGGCAAAACCATCTTTGAGTATTCCTTGTCTAAGAATGTCACAAGAAATTCATGAGATCGCCATGAGCCAACAGGCAACTTGAAGACACACACACACACCTGTGATTGGATCCCATTCTGGAAGAAAGGTGGGGTACAAACCCACCAGCAAGGAGGAAAAAAGATATTCTTGATTTTTCATAGAAAAAGCAAAATAAGTCACTCAGTCAATATAAATTTATTGATTAGTCAATTGAGCATATCAAAAGATATAACATCAAATGTAATAGCAAAATAAGTGAAAACTTAAATCCATACCCCCCCCCCGTGAACCCTTACTTGGTTGGTGAAATGGTAGTTCCTCTTCCTCACTTCTCACCCAAGGGCTCACTGAATCTGGTTCTTAGATGTATTTGGAATATGCAGGATCCTGAATGCAAACACCTTCTGTCCTTCGTTATCATAATCTCATTCTTCCTTGGAATCATTAGTCTTAAATGTCAAAGGAAGTGTGCATAACAGTAAGAAGGTCAGTGCAGAATGACAGTAGAATATCCCAGTCACACATACCTTCACAATGCACATTCCTGGAACAAACAACCACTTTAGGACCATATGCCTGACATGCAGAAGTAATGCTAGTTACAGATAGATGATAAAAATCATATTGAGATGTTGGAAAAGGGTGAGGAATATGTGCTCTCTCTGTGGATGAAAATTAGACACAACTCACAATGGTGAAAGATGGTAGGGGTAATGATTCAACACCCTCTGGAGCCAATGTTGTGCCACTGGCAGGACCAATGATGAGGAATGGTGGAGGTTGTGATCTCACAACCTCTGGAGGGGCACATTCTATATTCTTGCTAAAAAGAATACTTGCAGCTCCAAACATCCTTGCCAGACATTATCAGAAAGGCCGCACATTCTTTATTGAACCATGGGATTCAGAACTCTTGTTTATTTAATACTCTTCTACCATACCAATCCATGCATCTGAGGCAGCTTGCAATGTGATTAACCTTATAACAAACTCATAAGATGAAGACAGCAAATCACCCACAAAAAAGAACAGACCTTTTTTTTTCTTCCTGAAGCTATGCTGAAGTTCAACAGGAATCAGCATCATTAAGAGAAACGCTCAGAGGCAGCACAAACAATTTTATTTAAAATATGCCCTTCCCCCTCCCAATGTTACCCCCACCATGACCACCAGAAATGTTTGAAGAGAAATAATAAATTCACCAAAGGGACTTGCATCCAGTTCATAGCTAAAAGCTGCATTTTAATTTTTCCCACAGTTCTATCACCAGTTAATGCATACAGTTTACTAGAATGTTTTTTTTTCTTTTGACTGACCCAATTTCTCAAGAGAGCCGTGCATATTAATGACATGTTTTACTGTTTGGGCCTTTTAGAGCATCAGCAGCCATTTCTCTACTTTCCAAATAAGTACAGAAAGTGGAGAATGTTTCTCTCTTTTGTACTTTGAACAATTTATCAGCACAAATAAACACGTTATCATCTTGCAGTGATGGATGGCTGAATGTCAAGCAAGTGAAAATTTAAAGAATACAATAATCCAATTTAAAGTGCTAAGCAATGTGTGTATAGGTCAGATGTGGGATCAAGAAAAAAATATTGGAGGACAAAATGGGAAAAACACATAAATACTACTTGGCACTGCTTGGAGGAAGGATGGAATAGAAACCTAAGAATCATGAGCAGTGAGTTTCTATTTAATAATTAACTCAGAAGCTGACCTGAAGGTGGGAGACTAGAAGATCAAGGCAACAAGCAGTGCCTGCCTAGAGGATGTGCAGTAGATCATCTCAGTTTCTGGTAAGGGATGAGGAGAGAAGGAACTGTAGTGACAACTGGAATACCAATTAGAAGTGGACATGGCACAACATCCATAAAACATTGTATCTGACAAATTTTAGAAAGAGTAGACAAGGGGTATTGAATTAGTGTTCCATTGTTTTAGTTCCACATTCATCTCTGAGACATCTTTAGGGGGAATCCTACCATTAGGCTGACTGAGGCTATTGCCTGAGGCAGTAGAGGATATGGGACAGCAGTGGCATGCCTCAGCCATTTGTTTTGAGCCCCCTCACCATTCCTTTCTTGGAGAACAGTGTGGTACGCATCACACAGTCTATATTGTTCTCCTTAAACTAGATTGCTTCCCTCACATGCTGTAGAGGATCCTATTATGTTGCCACTGTTGAAGTGAAATTCAATTGTCAGTCAAGTCAGCTTTTATGTGTGGAATAGAAGTAAGCACCATCTTCTCCTTTGTCTTAGACAACAAAGTGTTGCTCAAAACAAAGTGTCTAAGACAAAGTCAAGTGCATTCCTAGTTTTCAACCTCAAGCAAGAAGGTCACCACAGATGCCCATGAGCAGGAATTCTAGAGATCACATCTCAAATCAACACTGACCACACCTGCAGTAGTTCAGAAGATAATACGTAGAATTTGGATTGGGGGTACACTGTTTTGTTTTGTTTTAGTAGCCCTTTTCCAGTATGTTTCATCTACAGGAATGGGATAAGAAGGGCACATTTCAGAAACACATTTCAAGCCATTTTGCCCATCAATATTTTTGCATCATTTTTTTAAAGTGCTAGCTAGTATAATTTTTTTAAAAATCCTCAGGGAGAAAACTTATGAAATTAGTTCTTTCTGCATACAGGCACAAAATAAGCAAAAACATCTCAAATGATGTCATGTAAGTTCTTCATAAAAAGCATGTATAACAAGACCATCAACAGCAAACAGCTCAGGCTGAGATAGACTCATTTGTAGATTCCTTCTAAACATCCAGTCAAGGAACAAAAAAAAAAAAAATTAAAAGAATATCATTTTTCAGTGTTGTAATGTACAATCACAGTACAGAACAGTACTACATATAATAAAATGGTTATTTGTTTTGAGGCAAAAAAAAATAGAAGAGCAAAAATTAAATCTTATTAGAAACCATTCACTTGGTGTTGGTTAATAACCACAGTAGATTCCACCCAACAGACACAAAATAGCTCAATTAAATGTGTTGCAGAAATTGGATTGATGCACTCTTGAAAGGTTAAGGACCTCATTTTGAATGCTCTTTTGCTTATATTGTTGACCTCAGTGGCTAAGATAATAAATCTACTTTATGATAATCATGTCCAACTCATTTAGGCAAACTGGCTGATTGTGACAAAAATACAGCTTGAAATAATTATGAAAGAATACCCATCCTCCAACTCTAAGCCTTTCTGTCCATCAAAAGATTTTAATAAAAAGAGAAGTTGAAACCAAGCACTAGCTATTGGCATTGACCATGAAAAATATCCACTCCCCTGCTGTGTACTTGAAAAAGTTAACATTTGTGGACTACAGCTCATAGAAGACCCCATCCTATGCTAGCTATGGGATTCTGGGAGCTATGGTCTAAAAAGGTAACTTTACAAACTCTGCATGTGACAGAATTTCACATACAGAGGGACTTCCTATTCTCTTTAATGGACTATATTATATAATGCCTGGTGAGTACATGCAGTGCATCATGGAAAACAAGTAGAATGTGCAGATGCTATGTGATCACCCTCTTATGACCACATGTTCTGTCCTCAAGCCTATCCTGCAAGGAAAAAGAAAAGAAAAGAAAGGTGATAGATAGACAATTCATAGAAGTGGAACATATGCACCCAATTACATAGCACATTCCACACATCACATGATTGTCACCTTCAAACCCAACTTTTTCTCCCTTCCTCCACCTCCTATATATACTTCAGGCAGGGCAAGAAGATGCACATGGAACATTTTTCTCTAATTCACTAGCTTGAATGGTCAGTTATATAGGGATACTTATGCAGTGTTGCCTCTGGTCCTGATACACTGGGAAATCCCAGCGTGAAGAGAGGAGTGGACAGAAGGAGACCTGCAACATTTGAGGCTACCGTAAGCCCGCATCTGTAAGTAACACCCACAGATCATCTTAGGGCCACCAGTTAATGGCCAAGTCACCCTGGTCGAGGTTGCACACGTTATCCAGCAATATATCCTTCCCTGCTGGAGATGAAATATATGTGGACTTTTTAAAGAAGCAGATTGTAGTTTTTCCAAGTCAATGTCTTAAAACTAAGACACATATACATACATGTGTATACACAAGTATGTGTCTGTTTAATAGCCACAAGAAAGACTGTTACATCAAAATTACCAAGTAGTGATGTTAAAAAAAAATACAGCCAATGGGCACAAAAAGGAACAGAAGAAGCAGCACTAAGAAGTGGCCTTCCCTCTGATTACTGGGCAGATTAGAAAGGGACTCAGTATGTTTTGTAGGAAGCTACCTTATATGAGGTCAGACTGTTCAAGCCAACCCAGCACAGTAGTGTCTACATCAGGTTTGGAAAAGCTAATTTACAAAAGCTGGCATTCGGTTCTGGTTGTAGGCAGAAATCTTTCCCATATCACCTGGTCTCTGAAGTTTCTAACTAGAGATCCAGGGAATTAACCAGGGACTTTCTGCATGGAAAACAGGTATTCTATCACTGAGTTGTGAGGCAACCAATCTGACTCTCCACTGGGCACATCTATATAATACATGTATTTCCACATATTTGTTGGGACTCATTTGCACAACACCTTTGGTGTTCACTAATCTCTGTCTCATGACCAATATGGTATGCCTCAGCCTCTCTTATGATTTAAATGTATGCCTTAAAATGTATCCCATGAAGCAATCTACAGAAGGTGGCACAAAGGGAGAAAAACTGGGTAACTGAGAAGCATGAAACACTTTGCTGGTTGTAATATAAAGTAAGAGTGAAGACCACAAGGCAAGCAGTTAATCTGCTACAAACATCTGTCAAGGCTGCTTCAGAAAGCAAGGAGATGATTTTAAAACAGAGGGTAAAAACTAATTTTGACTGTATGTGCTAATATAGTAATACCTAAAGACCTTTTTCCTCCTCTCTAGTGTGTAGCATGGGGAGACATCAATAAGCAAATTGTGTCTGGAGAAGCCAGGTGTGTGTTTATTAGCTTTGGGCCCTTGAAAGATGATAAATTTGCTGTGGGAAATAAAAAGATGACTGGCTTGGAAGAAAAGTTGGCTCTCATTTTCTAACACTTGTACATGCATGCGAGCTCTGGGATGCTTTCCCCATAGCAATTCATAACCCATTATGGACTATTTAAGCAGTTTAGTGAGATGATTTCTCTATCTTACTGTAAGCACTCCACTCCAAAGCAACAAGCTGAAGGAAGCACCTGCCCTTTCAGCTATATCTCAGATGTGTTCAGGGAGATATTGAAGTTGTCTAGCAGCTATCAAGAACTGTCTTTTAAAAAAAAACTTGTCATCAAGTAGTAGACAGATGAGATGTCATTCTTCCTACAATGTGAATAAAAGTTGGAAAAGAAGGAAATATTTTTAGATTCAGTTTCCAGGGCAATCATCCCCCTTGCAAGACCCAGGGATTGGGGTGTGTCAACAAGGTGATTTGTAATGACTCTCCAAAAAGTAAAAAAAGAAAGCACCATTCATCATCTTTTCACTGAAAACAACTCATTTTTAGCATTTGTTTTTTTGCCTCTCCCTTCAAGGGCCAGACATAAAAGCTACCATTTATTATGACTACAAGCAGCAAGAAAAACCAGTTGAGATTATTTACTACCCTTCCATACCCACCAAATTAAAACAGCAACATCTTCTATACCAGAATGAGGAATAGTAAGAAAGGCAAAGGCTGCCACTCCATGGGGTTTGGCTAGCAGAGCTAACATTATCCAGACACTCCGACAGAGGTTTCAAAGAAAGAAATTAAGATTCTTTTAAAGGCAATTTGCAGTAACGTGCAAAACAACAAGTTCTATGCCAGTTTATGGGTGCGTGTATTTGAATTTGGTGCTAACAAGGCAGGAAGGATTTCTTCTCACAGCTGACTGTGCCTTTTATATTAGATTTGGATCAATTCGGATCAAAATGGTCCTTCTCTTGACACTCGAAGTTGAAGAACAGGTGAGATATACTTGGTTCACTTAAGATGGCAAATAGTTAACAAAAGCCTTCCTCTCTAGAAGAGTTGCAGATTAATTCATACCCTGTGATTTAGTCAAAAGGGCATACACAGCACACATGGAATATATTTCCCATAACTTAGCTCCCAGACATCTCTGAAAGAAGATATTTTTCCAAGCCTATCTCAAGCTCAGACTGTCAACCTAAAATGTCGCATGGTCACAACTGGAATCTGAGGAAAAATTCCCATTTGTCCTTTCTGAAATTCAGTGAGAGGAGTTCCCAAACTCCAGACTTGGGATATCTCTATAATCTTTTCAGGTAGCAGTCTGAAATGACCCACTCACTTGTCAAAGCTGTCTGCTCTGCTAGGATACCAACTGAAGAAGGAAAAAACTAAAATGTCAGAATCATTCAATAGGACCAGAATGTCCCTCACTCCAAAATTTTTTGCTTCCTTACTTGAAGTCAAGGCTGTGGTAATTATTAGAACCTCTACAGAGGACAGATAGTATAGTGCAGGAGTGAGCAAAGCGGTTCATCATAAGCAGTAGGCCATTTTCCTTTAAATTCAATATCAACAAACAGTATATTAAAGTCAATGTATGCGTATCTATATATATTTTTAATATATAAATAAAGATAAGTTTACATATAATTAATGAATTATGAATGGGGGATTTTATTTGTTAATAAAAATAGGAGAGTTGTAATTAATTTAGTAATATTTAATGAAGAATTAATTTTTAGCTGGTTTTAGCCTTCTTTACAGATATATATCTATTTTTAATGTACTTTCAACTTTAAAAAAAATAACTCCCCCTGCCAAAAAAAAAGTGAAAGAAGTTCAGACCTTGACTATTTGGCCAGCCTGAAAAGTGACCCCCAACTCTATGACAGTTGCCTGTCCCTAGTGTAGTCTGAAAGTGTAGAAATTTATGCAAGTTCCCATGGCCACATTGTTGGAGATCTATAGCTACATCGACAGACAGAAAGTACATAGTTAAATATTCAGATAGATAGCAAGACAGAATACCCACACTCTGTTTTTCTACCATTTATGCCTAAAGGAGATTATTACGCATTAACAGTTCGTCATAAAATACTAGTATTGAGAACCTCAACTAACCATTAATAAACTCCCACAATCAAATTTATCAGCATGACTGCAATCATATGCAGACCTACCTGGGAGGAAAGTCCCCTGAATTTAGTGATGCTTAGTTATGACTTCACTGGGACAAGTTGTAAAACACACTGGGTTTTAACAAAAGATGTTCAGCCTTCTAAAATACACTCCAGTATTTAAATGGAAATTAAATAAGCAATGTTGCCAAGATGTGTGCCTATTTAAACTGCTGATGTAAAGAAAGAACCAATCAAAGCAAAGGAAAAGTGCCTCACTATTGTTATCCTCTCACTTCTTCCATGATAATTTGTCATGAAGAACAAGAAGACTTGAAAGCCTCTTTGCTGCTCATTCACTGTCGGAGACAGCAAAGTCTACCAATTACTCTCACTCTCTGGCAGATGATGTTATCATTTCCTTGCTGAAAAGAAGTCCTAGATCTGTGCCCCTCCTTTCACCACTACATCCTTGCAGGGGATATGAGTTACAGAAGTTGCCACTGCATCATTGGGCCTAACCACACAGACATGCTAACTGCACCTTACAGGTGTTCAGAGTGACCTCCAACAAGGGAGACCAGATTTCGAGTACTGCTCACTAGTAGTATAATATTTATATTCCACTTTTCCCAAAGGATCTCAAGACTGTGTCCATCAGGAGCAAGCAACCGGTGGCTCCCCAGATGTCAGACATGCCCCATCAGCCTATCCTTCCCCAATAAGCATAGTCCTCCATGCCACCTCCTTTTTCAATTGTCACAACCACTTTGATGTAAATTGGGCTGGGAGAACATGACTGGGCCAGGGTCACCCAGTATACTTCCTGGCTAAGTAGGGATCTGAGGGGGAAACACAATCAAGATGAGAAATTAGCAATAAAATCTGATATGAAAAGAAACTATGGCCATTTCCGCACGGGGCGAGGGAATCGCCCCGTGACGCTACTCACCAAACTTTTGGGCTCCCTGGTCCGGTCCATGCTCCTCTGGAGCAGTGCGTGGCCGCCGCTCCAAACTGCTCTGGGGACAAAAATGGCGGCTTCCAGTTGGTCGAGTGGTCTCGACCAACCACTGAAGCTCGCCAGCCTAAAGCCCACCCCTGGCAGATCACAGGCTCTCACAGGTGCAAGCCTGCAAATCTGCATAAGGGAGCAGGCTCGCCGTGGCGTGTTCCATGCTTTTGAAAGACCTGTTTTTAGTGGTCTTTCAAAAGCACGCTGGATGACCACTTGGGGTCATTCTGGAGTGGGCTGGGGTGTGGATCTACATTAAGTAGGTCCAACCCAGTCCACTCCCAGGTACAGAAGTCTTCCGTGGAGGACGCTCTGCCCTGTGTTAAAAATCCTATGTGGAAATGGCCTGTATCTCAGGATGTATCAAAGAAAGTTTTGTTCCAGAAAGGAGCTTAAAATTTTTCAGTCAAGGAATGCTTGTATGGCCTTCTTCAGCCCTTGAAGAAAACCATGTAAGTATTTCTTGACTGAAACAGACTGACCTAGTTCCTGGAATAATTTTGTTTGTTTGTTTGTTTTGTTTTAGATCCTGATAATAAATGGGAATTTGAACCTTATAGAGCAGCAACATATATATTTTTGCTCCTGCTTAAATACTTGACTAGCCCCTCTAGAGAAAATAACTTGGACAACTCATATGTTAACATCTTGCAGAGAACAGCAGAGAAATCCAAAACAGGAGAAAGTTATCCAACATCTTACTAGCCAAACCACAAAGCAGAACAGACACTAATGAAATTATTACTGAGTTATAGCCCCAACTAACTCTGTGCACTGGAGAGAGCAGAATAGACATCAGAAATTTTGCTCCATTCTGTCCAGACAAAACTTCCTTAATACTTTGTTTTGTTTTTAGATTTTCAAAAACCCAATATTGTTACTTTAGAGAGCTCTGTGAAATGTTTGCAAATCACTGCATGTAGAGGCAAGCTTTTTCTGGCTTTTAAAATATTTCTTCCTTAGTGTTATTATTACTAGAGACATGTATGAAAATAGCCCAGTCTTGGCTTCTTGAGAGAGTTGTTGTGCTTCTTAAGGACTATAGTTCCTTATCCTTCACCTAAAGTAATAAATGTCTAGTTTGGATATTGCTGCATGATTGGTCTAGAAATGACTGCTGTGGCAAGCAAATGAGGTCAATAATTACAATGTACACAGGATACAACTGCCCTGAAATAAGTATATAGTCCACACCAACTTCACATGAGTTAATGAGGCCCCATTCTAATCTCTTTTACAGTGAGAGGAAGGTTGGGGTGGTGGGAAAAGGAATGTGTATCTTGTAGTCAGTGGAATTACCTTGCCTCCTCTCCCAAAAATGTATAAAATAAGAAATGTTGTTATCATTGTTTATTTAGGACAATTATATTTTGTTTCTAAATAACCAGAAGATTGAATCAGAAAAATACGCACTTGGACTCACGCAGCAAATGTTGCTGCAGGAGAAAGTTAGCTTTTGATGGTCTCTATGGAATAAGACCAGAGGATGTTGTTAGATTGGCACTAAGCGACAGATCAAGGCACATGATAAGGGCAAGTGAGACAGTAAAGCAGTCTGGCCCCTACGTGTGCTATTTGATTTTCAGCATTGACCCACCTTCCTGCCCTCAATGCAGTGTGACTTAATCTGGTCACTCTGAGGCTGCATAGGATTTTTTTTCTCTCCTTTTCATCAGGCTTTTTCCCCCCCCAACTATCCCATACTGTATTTGATGGAATTAGGAAAATTGGCTCCAGGTGGTGTAGTTAAATATGTTGTCCTCTGGTAGGTAATGAAGGAGAATAAGACTTCAGTGATCACCTCTTGGCACCCCTTTGGTGTAGGGTAGGACTCTGGAATCCCCTCTTTAGGGCCCCCTGTCCCAGTGGGTTGGTGAAAGAGGCTACTTTTGAGATTAACCTGGGAATAAGACTCTCACTTTTAGAACCCTGTGGTTTGAGTGGGAGTTCCTGGATTACCTTCCAAGATGCTGGACTGGGAAGAAACTAAAGCAATTTGGATTGCCCTTGAGACTGAGGTAGGCTGAGCAGGTTGTCAGGTAGTGGTCCTGGCATTAGCGGGGCCTGTATCAGGTTGCTCCCCTCACCATTGTATCTTCCAGGCCAACACAATAGAACAGGTCAAAATAAAGTGGCCTTTAGTTAACCCAAATTTGTGTCTCATCTCTTTATTGCATGGTTGAACATCAAATGACTTTCTAAGGAGAATCAAACTAACACAACTCAGAATAGTTGCCTCTTTCTCTGTGTCCAAGACAGCATGGTTTAGCATAGTGGTTACCTGCAAATCCAGATATTGTTGGTGGGCTATATCTTCCAGAGATTCTCACCATTGGCCATGTTGGCTAGAGCTTCAGGGAGTTGAAGTTCATTGGTTTAGCAGACAGAATATTAAATTTTGATTGGGAAGAACTGTATCTGAGTGTAGATTAAGGCATACCACATAATTGTCACGCCAAACAAAAGGCATGCCAGAGGCTGAAACAGGGGACATGTCTGGGCCTGCTATATGGAGAGAGGTTACAGTGCCAGAAACAGAACAGGGGCCAGTGCCAGCTCCAACAGAGAGTCCTGCCTCTTCAGATACAGAAGAACACTTACCTACACCCAGCTTTGCAGAGCACAGGCAGCAAAGAGAGACCCATCGTCATTCTCTCAGGATTTATAACCAGCAACAATGAAACAAGCTACAGTTGTGCTAGGCTTCAGACCTATTTAACTGGCATCCTTCCCCTCCAGGAGTTGTTAGAGTTTATCTGACCTGCTACCTTGTTGGATGCCTTGACAAATGCTCGGATTGACCTTGGACACTACCTTGCCATGGAACCCTGTTGGACTTTGTTTATGTTAGACTTTATGTATGACTCTGTGCTTCCTGCCAGAGTAAGTAACGAGCTGGGAGTTATTCAGTTTATTTGGTTCGCCTTATCAGCTGTGTCAGGACTGAGATAGGACAATAATAATCACCATAAGCCAGTCACAACTTCTCAGACTGAACCACTACCAGCCTTGTTAAGGCGGGGGAAGGGGAAAGTCTATATATAGCACCTTGAGCTGCTAGGAGGAAAGGCAGGATATAGAATCAGACAGGTAGAAGGCACCTTGGCAGTAATCTAATCCAGTGCCCTGCTCAGTGCAGAATGGTAATTATGACACGTTTGACAAATGAAGCCTTTTTGGCTCCTCTCAAATATCACTAGTAAAAACAAAGACCCTCATCTCTCAGTGCGATTGGTCCCGCTGTCCAATCCTTCTTATCATTCAGAAATTGATCATAATATTTATAGGCTTATTACCAAAACTACCCTTTACTTCTGGGTGACAACCGCTTCAAAATATTATCTTCTTTTCCAATCTACCATCTGCACTGGTGGTCAAGTTGTCAGAGTGGTCTGATGGTTTGTAGAACATTCTTTGCAGTTCTGGACCTGACCAGAATGGATCTAGAGTTGTTATGAACTGCCACTCTCTTATCTAACTCTGCTATCCAGTAGAGAGAACTGGGATTCCTACTAACGAAACTCCTGACCAGATTTATATTTATCACAGCACAACAGAGATTTCAAAATGTAATATGATAAGATAGTTTACAGTAAAAGCTTCACCATATTTAATAGATAGCATCAGAATCTGGCAGCTTTCCCAGCTATTATTTATTTGAGCACCTCAAAGAGGAAACCATGGAGGCTCGGAGTATGCATAAGAAAGACAATAAAACAGCTACAACTTTCTACGAAGGCTGACAATGGGCTTTTAGCTGGGTAATTGTCTGCCTTCTGACCAATTAATTTCCTAGTATGAAATAAATATTACCAAAACATCAGTACAGGGGTTTTTGAAGGATACTGAAAGAAGTGTTAATTAGGTATGGGGGTCAGATTTCTTTGGTTTACACCATGAAATAAGCAAACCTAATTTGCACTTCCCAAACCAATATGCAAACTGGAATGCAATTATCCTTCACTTTTCACACTCCTCCAAATTGTACAATCCACTTTTTCAGTCCAGAAATGTGCACATGAAGTGAAACTGCTTATGGAAATGTACATTTTAAAGAAAACAGTTTACAGTAAAGAAAATATTTAGGCAGAGTCCCAGTCCCCTGCTAAACAAAGTGCTACATGAAAATGAATATGGGTGTATTTCCATAAGAAATGCAACCAATATGGAAATGAGATGGAATTAATTTCTGCTTGAAAACACACGTACATGTTAGAGAAAATCTTAACCACCTTTCAGTTTTGTGTGGTAGAAGAAAAGGCAAGGTCAGCTCAAGATATTTTTACTGCTTGAGGTAAAATCAGGCCTGTAGAGTAGGAAGCAATTTTGGGTGGAGCAGGAGTCAGAGTAGATAGAAATGTACCAATTCTGACTCTGGCTTCAAAATAAAAACTTATAGTATGATAATAATATATGGTAAATATATCATTGTATATTTCTTGTTAACTGCTGTCAGGTCTACCTTGACTTCTGGCAACCCTATGGATGAGAAACCTCCATGTCATCCTCTCATCAACAGTCCTGCTCAGGTCTTGCAGATTCTGGGACATGTCTTCCTTGATTCAGTCTACTGAATATATCATTGTGTACTTATATTTTATACTTAATCAAACAAATATATTTTATGTTCTTTTGATTGATATAACCTGAGGTGGTGGTGATGAAAAGCCTTGTGCTACCATTTTACTACAGCAAGCTTTTTATTACTAATCAATATACATTAGCCATTTATGAAGGAATCAGAGTCAAACAGTAGAAAAATAGAAGAGTTCAATCCAGAGTGAAAGGTTTGGTGTACTGATTTCACAGCCCTGGGTGGAGCAACAAATGGCACCTACACATAACCACGACCATGTCAAGGTACACAATACCCAAGGCCAGGTAAAGTATAAGGACACCTAAGGCAGAAAAACTCACAAGATATTTCCTTCCCCTTGGCAGTAAGAATACACCAATATTTTTTTTAATAAACTAACATTTTGCTGCCCCTTCATGACACCCAAAATTAGCTGTTTCAGGTGGCCAGCTCATTCCACCTAAAGGCAGGGCTAATCCCAACACAAGATCATCTTTATTAAAGTTTCCATTTTTCCCTCCTATTACCAAAAAACAAAAACAAAAACAAATTACATTCTCAACTAATTAACCCCATTGATTAAAATTTAACCTGATTACTAACTAAAGCTTTATTTGATTAGCCTGTTAACTAGAATAATTAGAGTTTGTAGCCACAGTACCCGGACACCCATCCTAGCCAAAACCATGGAGGAGCACTGTCAGATCCATGCAATCAAGCTGCAGTTGATAATCCTATCAAGGGGAAAAACAGTAAGGAAATTGATAGACATCGTAGAACAGTGGTTCTCAACCTGTGGGTCCCCAGATGTTTGTGGACTTCAGCTCCCAGAAGCCCCAGCCACTATGGTCGACGCTCAGGGCTTCTGGGAGCTGAAGTCCAAAAACATCTGGGGACCCACAGGTTGAGAACCACTGTCCTAGAAGTTCATTTCACTGAGGTCAAACATATGCATCAATGATTCAACATGCCTTTTGCCTAGAGAGTTCTTACAGATTTAAAAACAGTAATTTAATTGAAAAAAAGAGAGCTTAATGCCAGGTACAAAAAAAAAAAGAAGTTTCTGCAGTCACCCAAGCATAGAAGATGCTTCAAGCATGGCTGCTTTTCAAAGTAAACCTCCTCAATATCTGTAATTAGAGGTGTAGTGTGTCATTTAACTGCAAAATGTCATTCCCCAGCATGCTCACTCATTTTGGTTCCCAATATTTGTACGCATCCATAATTTTGTTGGTATTTACTGGGTTATACTTCACACAAAATATTTGTAAACTATAAACCTCCTTTAATAAAATGGAAAGAAAAACATTTTACCATCTGTCTGGCTAATGAGACCAACCAACAGGACAGGTTTTGTTTTGTTGTGTAGTTTAATACCGCCTCTCCAGTTTGAACCCTTGTGGAACCTGTTCATAAATATCAATTACAATAATTTCTCTTAGCTATAATTGTGTTTTAAAACACATGTCATCCCACTGTGGTTTATCAATGAAGATCACTGAGCTTACAAGTTATTATCCAAATCAGACATCTTTTCTTCCTCTGAATCAACTGACTCTCAAAATTCATATCTGCTTTGGAAGACTGGTGCAGAAAAAGGAAACTAAAATTATCAAAAGGCTGTAGTGAAACCAGAACAACTTTACAGGAGGATTGGACAAATTAATAGAGTATGACTATCAGTTGCTACAAGTCACGATGGCTATATACTATCAGGAATGGTGTGGCCTAGTTCCTAGGGTGAGTGCTACTGCACATGTTTTCCTTGTTGGACTCCCATAGGCACCAAGATGGCTATTATATGAACATAGTAATGAGCTAGATGGCCTGTCATCTAATACAGCAGAATTTTTTTGTAATCAATTTCCATGGAAGAATATTTGCTTACAGGCTGAAGAACTCAGTAGCTATAAAAAGCAATCAGTGACTATGATTCAAGAGCATATATGCAAGGATTTTAAGTTTTTCTTTAAAAAAATCCTGACATAGCTGCAAATGACTCATTTAATGTCACATGTAGTTAAGTCCTCAGTAGATAATGGGCTCCATTAGAGTTTTCTCTCCAACAATGGCGCTGTGTTTTCCACTGTCTTCAACGAATACTTGTTATAGAGAATTAGTTCCTATTTTACCCTGCTGTGTTAGCCTACTGTATTCAGAAAAATTGGAATCTGGCAGGTTATAGATGGGGCAACATGCACTAAAAATATTTAGTAGAATTAACCCTAAGATAAGAAACCTTCTTTGCTAGGGAACATTAGTTCTGTAGCTCTGTATTCTGTGCATCTGAATTGCTTAAATTAAGTTTATTATTTCATATATTTCCTTCTTTTTCATAATTTCATCTGCTGCTAGTAGATCTGTAGAAAGGCAAGCACATACCCTAGAAACATGGTAACTTCATAGATTCCAATGAGGTATTTTCCTGCTCACAGTTTCAGTTATATTTCAGCTATATTTCTTTCTCACATACATAATTTCTGGTAACATACATAAATTTTTCCCCAACAAGAGGAAGTGTGTTTTTTGTCTCTCACCTTTTTCTTAGTTTTTGAAGGGATATCTTGTTTCCTTTTGCATATGCTGTGAAATGGGCAAATGAATTGTGGAATGTCTATTATGCAGAAACTTTGTTGCTCACATCAGTCTTAAAAATTCTTTTTCACCTGATGTAAATATACAGTAAAAGAGGAGTGGGGTAAAAACTGCTTAAAATCTTATTTTTTAAAAAATTAACCCAAGTCCATTTTTTTTCAATATGATAAAAGAAACAAATGCTTTTTCCTTTTTAGCTTTCTCTTTTTCATGTATAAAAACTCAGATAAGCATGATGGTGACCCTTGGTAAAATACTTGAGTGGACAAACATGAAAAGTTAAGGGTAAACGCACTTACCATGAGTTAACCTGTTCAGCCTAGTGGCATACACCCTGAGTCCTCCAATCACTCTGCATATGAATGGGCTGGCACACATGGTAAGCATGTTTTATATTAATTGGTGCATGTGAAATTTGGTAACCCATGGCTGATATTGCCTTCACATGTGAAGAAATGGAAATGGTTTAGGTGATAAAACACCTTTCAAGAGTTTTGCTTTGTGCCCGTTAAGACAGAGCATTGTTGTTGTTTTTACAAATATAACTACACTTAACTCTCTACATTTTTTGTGGGGTTAAAGGAGCAAGATCCTCATGAAAATGGAAAAAAATGCAAATAAAAATAAAAATCACAAAGCAGAGAACATCACTCTAGGAAGCTCTAAGTCCTCCAGGTGGATTCTATGGTCAGCTTGCAGAAGTTGGCCACAGAGTCATGCTGGAGGAAGTGGGAAACAGAATCACTCTGGAGGATCTAGAGATTCCTAGAAAGAACATACTATTTCCGTGGCACGGGCATAAATAAAATTTATTTCATTAATTAACTGCAAATCATAAAATGCATGAATATTGAAAGTACAAAAATGGAGTGCTAATATATTTGGGTCTTGAAATGGCAGCAGCAGACTGAGGGGAATCAGGCTGTTACACTGAAATGACAAGGTTCCCAGGCCTTGAGAAAACCCCAGGAGACATAAAACTCTGACATATGTCCCACTCACACAAAAGAGGCCATAAATATGTACACTCCACAACGCAAAACCGAATACTACCAGTGAGCCTGTAGAATGCTTAAAGTAGCAGATGTCAGACTTGAAGCTTTGTGTTCTGGCATCACTGACAGGCATCTAAGTGTGTCTTTTCTCTTCTCACCCAGGTTTTACAAAAGAGAAAATCCTTGGATGCTTGCTATATTTTGGTTAGGAGTTTAAATCTTCACTTATTTCAATTTCATATATAAGCATAATAATATTAAAAAGTTCTTCTCAACACTGGATAAGATTATGAAAGTTTCTGTGCATCTTCCAATTATTTCTGGCATCTCAGGACTTCTGTTTCAAAAAGTTCACCAAGGTATTTTTGTGTACATGTGTACATTTGTCTCTGCATTTGTGTTTAGGAACACATAAAAAAATTGCACAAAAATTGTTTGTTGAACAAAAACATGGTATAGTGCACAAAAGGCAATCCTTTGTGCAAAAAGCATACTGTGTTCATCTGTTTTTGTCCTCACACTGAGGTGAAAAATGGTATGTATCAATTTTTCCAAAAAAGTGTTTCACCATGTTGAGATACCCTTTTTCACTGAGGACAGCTAAATTGGCAAATATTCTTTATATCCCTAATTATGGCACAGCCACACATTTTGGGTTGCTTGCTTGGACAGCTCATGTCCCAAGTTCGGTGACACAATTAAGATCATGGTTCAGCTGTAGATGCAAACATTAACTCATTTCAGACCCTACCCTGGAATACAAGGTATGGGGAAGGATCATGATGGTGGTCCTGACCTTGACCTTTGCACCTCAGATCAAAGGTCTGAGAAGTGGCACCTACATGGCTAGAGCTGTGCCTGTACAAACAGCTTTTTAAAGGCCTCTCAGCTCTATGGGCAAGGCTTGGCATTCCCCTCTCCTCCCCCTCCCCCTTTTCACTGTATGAGTGGTAAAAGTCTAGAAAGGACATATGCAAACTAAGGAGAGGCAAATTAAGCTGCAGGCATGGGCCAAACTCTTGCATTGCCTGAGGCAGGACAAGAACTACTGTCACCCCCTCCATTTCTATTGCCAACTTCGAGAACTTCTCAAAGTACCATCACAGAGAACTACCTCAGACAGAGAGCTACCTAGGGTCTGACTAATTCTGAAGACTGCATTCTCAGTGATTCTCTGCTTCATTTGCTGAGTGAGATTCACTCACATTCTCACAACAATAACGAAGAAGCCATGGGTAGAGAGTCTTCCCATTAGCCTGCTGAATGCAGTATCTAACATACAAAAGTTAAAGATTGTGAGTTTGTCTGTGTCAGGCAGGTGAAGACCTCATATGATTGACTGTGTCAGGCAAGAAGACCTCATATGAGTGGCTGCCTGAGAAGATTCTATGGAATCCTGGGGTTGGCAGTTTAGGGAAGGCCCTTTAGAATTCTCAGTCAGAGAGCTCTGGGGCCTGGCTGGTTGCTATGGGGACAAGGTCTAGCAGCAAGGAGAAGGCCAGTGTATTCCCTCAGAAACCAAATCTCTGCATGTTAACAACCCTGAATACAGATTGGATTGGGGACTATGGGGAAAAGTTACAGGTACTGGACAAGGCAGTTTGGGGAATTATACACACAGGATCTCAAATCTGTGCATTTCAACCGCATCTAATTCCTAAGGTAAGGTAATTCCTGAGGTATTTCTAAGAAGTGTCACCTATGAGAAATAAAATCCTGGGCAACACCAGGTAAATAGGCTAGTAATATGTATTGAATGTTGTCCACCACAATGTTAAAAAGAACAGAAGCAATAAAAATATTAATATGAGACATAAGTATGAAATAAAACAAACAAGTGGAGCCTGAAACAAAATACAGCAATATATCATCACATGTACACACTCCAAAGTAAAATCTCCTACTCAGAGAAGCCATCCATCCTTTCACCCACAATACTCTATGAACTAAGGGACTCAAGCAGATCAGTTCACTATCCCTTTCACTCTCCGCCTGTTGTCTCTTTTCCTTTCCCATCTGAGACTCAGCTTGCTTGACTTCCTCAAAGCTATAGAGAAAGCTCAGCTCTCACTGGCCATGGGTCCAGTGATGTCTGCACTTTACTCTTAACAAGGAATTATATTTGAGCCAAAAGGTAGTCACAGAAATTAAGAACTATGAGTGTGGCAAATGGGTTAAACTAAGAGCCATACACTAGAAGGGAATCAGTTTGGATTTCAGCTCAGGTATGTCCATACTCTCTGAATGCTCGTGTCAGACTCCACCCACCCCAGGGTAATAATAATAATTCCATTCTATCTGCTGTAGGAATTACTGAGGTGAAGGGGCATGGGGACCTGTGGCTTTCCAGATGTTGTTAGACTAAAACTCCCATCATCCCTCATTACAGACTGTGCTAACTAGGGCTCATAAGAATAGCAGTCAAAGAACATTTGGAAAGCCACATATTCTCTAACCCTGATGGAGATTACTTATGGCAACTGCTTTGAACACAATTTATAAATGCTAAGTATTCTTTTATTATTGAACATGTTCAGTGGGTCTTCAGGCTTGGTGTCCAACATATGCAGACTTAAAAGGGTCTTAATTTTCTGGGTTAATGCAGATTCTCTATGGCTCCTGACTGAATGGAAATTGATGGAATGGAATGGAAAAAATAAATGTAATATCTGTTTTTCCAGTCTGGCACTAGAGATCACACAGACAACATTACACACAGAAAGAAATCAGGAACTAGGACAATATTTGAGCTGCAAAGCAAATGTAGCAGTCCTTAGAATCCAACACACTCAATATATTGTGTTCATGAAAGGTGAACTGGAGAGACTTTACCATATTGCTGTATATTCAACCACTATTATCTGTATATTAACCCACATATGCACATACTTCATTCATGTGTGTGTGTGTGTGTGTGTGTGTGTGGGTGGGTGTGTATTTATACAACTATATATATTCATTTATTCACTAATGTACCTGAGCCATTTACCTCACAATTACCTTGCAAAATAGAGTTTTGCTGCTTCTGAGGAGTGTAAGAGTGCTGAAAAATTGGACTGGAAAAAAATTGAAGATTAGATACAGCCCAATAAAATCTGCTGAACCTTACCAAGTGAAGAATGCTGCCTTTGAAATTTTCTGCTGTGGAGTATTATGTGGAACCACTTTTCAACCACCACCCCGTCCCAAAAAAAACAAAAACAATCCTTTGAATCTTTCCTATAAGGAATCATATGTTAGTTTATCTTCAGAATACCCTTATGGAATATCTTCAGTGTATAATCTCCTAAAAAATTTACTTATTCATACATAGCTGAAAAAAAGAGTTTGGAAAAGTTACTTTTTGGAACACAACTCCCATTATTTTTCAATCAGGGATGTTAATACTGAGCACACTTTGCATGTTTGCTACAATGATTACATGAATCTCCTTGAGAGTTCAACAGTTCTATATAAATGTCAGCCTATTAATACTTTTTTGTAATGCTCTGCAAATCATTGGAAAACTGAGTACATTTGAACTCTTCATATTAAAGGATTCCAGAGTGCCAATTTGATAAAAACATCCTAGAACATTCACATCATCCTTCCTATAATAAAACCAAGAGACAACAAAACTGCAGAAATGGGAAGCAGGCAGAAACAATAAAACCAGGTTTTAAAAGCCTGGGGAAATAAAAGTGTTTTGACCCATTGCCTATAAGTCAGCACCAGTCAAATACCCTTGGAGAGGATTTTCAAAATCTGGTGACTATTCAAGAAAAGGCCCTCCCTACAAATCATGATCAGGTTCTGTGCACACATAATTTGTCACAAAGAAAAGCTGGAAAAGGGGAGAGCAGGAATATATAAAATGGACATTCTCTCATTTTATCTTTCAATTTCATATTTACATTATTTGTTCTTTGTTTTGCTTGTATTTATTTTTCTATGGATTTAATGGAGACCTTTCTTACTTTCTGCTACCTGTAATTTTTCTTGTTTTTTATTCAAATGATACGGGGCTTGTATGCATTTTAACACATGTGGCAAATTTCAGATACACAGGAGCAAAGGTCTCTGATGCAGCAACAATTGAATGGAAATTAATACAAGAGAGGTAGAGAAATAAATATGCTCCACTTATTTTTCAGATTTGTTTTTGTCCTTTCTCTGTGTCTCAATGTTTACTATAGTTTTAAAAAATGTATTCATAGCTTTCCATACCGTGCATCATAGCATTTTCTTATTTGTATGTTATATTCCTATCCTTCATTCCTGCCAATGAACTCAAGGCAAGAATACATGACTTCCCTTCTCCCCACATTATCACCCCAATAATTCTGTGAAGTCAGTCATGATAAAAGTGAGTGACTGCCTCAAGCTCACCCAGTAACTTCCATGGTAGAGTGGTGATATGAACCTTGATCTCTCAAGTACTATTTCAACCCTCCAACAATTGTCCCACATTGGCTCTCTTTTGACTGAGTAAAAGGAAGTGATAGGTAGCTGAAGCTTAGCCCTTTGTGCATGCCTGACTTAGTAACATGTCTGAAAATTAAACCAGCTAGAGCACTCTCTTGTTTTCAGCCTTGTAGAGCAGTTGTGCTGATTTGTTACACCGGAAGCTAAAGTATAATCTGTAAGTACTTCCCCTCAAAGTATAACTAAAGACAATTGCACTACAGACCGCTCATTATACCTTTGACAGAACTTGGACTCTTTTTGCAAATTCTCATTGGGCAATGTCAAAAGGAGAGAAAGAAAAGCAAAAGTCAACTTAAATAGAAGATCTTTCTTCCACGTCCTGTCACTAGATGGTTGAAATCTTGTCAGATTTGCAGCTTTTGAACATCTGCATACATTTCTAATCATTTTGTTTGTCTGATAAGTGGCACAATCAGGAATGTGAATCATCCCTGAAGATATTAAAATAACTATATATATGTTGCCTGTACAGCCATTAACAGCGCTGCTTTCCACTCAGGTTTTAGGCAGGCAATTTTATTTGATCAGAGTCAGACTCATTCACTTCATAAAACACTGAAAGTCACTACTATTGCAAGAAAATGCTCCAAGCAGCCAATCACTGCATTCTCTCTCTCCTTTCCAGTCCCTACTAACCAATCAGGACTGCCTTCCCATTGAACATGCTCAGTTCTCAACAGATTTGGGTGTTCCTCAGTAGCAATGGTCCTAGTGATTGTGGGATGACGATTGTGTTAACCGAATTCAGTTATTTTATTACTCCATTCACATTCTTTAGAAGCTCTTTGTTCCATCCCTGGAGACTTTTTTTAGAACAGCTTCCTACTATCAACCATGAAGTGACTCATCCAGACAATGAAATTATTATTTATATCCTTTTTGTATATCTGTACCTCTCCTCTGACATTCTTCTTTTCCATCCACTCTCTTTTATCCCTCCTTCCACTTGATTCTCAGAGTGTGGTAGTACTCTTGATTCCCTACCCTGTGGTAGTACTCTGACACCACTTTAACATCATCCTAGCAGTGGTTCTCAACCTGTGGGTCCCCAGATGTTTCTGGACTTCAGCTCCCAGAAGCCCTGAGCATTGACCATAGTGGCTGGGGCTTCTGGGAGCTGAAGTCCACGGACATCTGGGGACCCACAGGTTGAGAACCACACAGAATCCTGAAATGTGTAGTTTGGTGAGGAACTCAGAACTCTTTGCTAGGGAATTGACTCGGGCCATTTCCACACTAGCCTGTTATAGTGCTATTATTCCACTTTCAACATCCTGCCTTGAGGCCCCTCCATAAGCTGCAAACCCCAGGATTCTAGGATATTGAAAGTGGAATAATAATTGAAAGTGGAATAACCGGCTAGTGCAGAAATGGCCCTAGTCAATTCCCTTGAACTACAGCACCAGAACCCTCTCGCAGAGAATTCTGTGGACCTCACAAAACCACAAATCTGGAGGATAAGGCCATGACAGTTAAAGTGAATCCACATTGCTTCAGCTGTGCACTCTACTCTCAGGTTTTACCCCTTTCAAGACTCAGGATTTTAGCTGCTGCGTAATAATAGTAGTTGCCATTATCTTTATTTGTACCTTGCCTTTTCCCCAAGATTAGAACTCAAGACAGTTTGCAAATTAAAATGCCTATGACATAATTAAAAACATGCAAAAAATCGTTTTGAAACAGAACTATTAACCATATTAAAGCAGTTTAAAACACACACTCTAAAAAGATGTGAAATAGCTAAAATGGTATAGTTTAAAACAATAATTACCCTCACTACAGCCCTTTCCATAAAAGCCTTCTAAAGGCCTGTAGGAATAAAAATTCCTTTACTTCCTGAGGAAAGCACAGCAAAGAGGCCATTGAACCCCCTGCAGGGCGAGGGGGGGCAGAACAAGGGTCAATCCCCTTTGCCTGTTTTTCTTTTAGACTTGTTGCATACTCACAAGCATCAGGATTATCCTGAGTCTTCTGGCAGTACTGTGTTGGTTCCATGTCCACAAGTATGGGAAGGCCTGAACTGACATTCATATGTATCACTTGAAGGGTCAGAGGGGATAAAACATTTCCTAAGCTTTTCAGCACTTTTTGTTCCCCTGGAAACTGCTGCTTCTTGACTTAAACTTTCCCTCAGTATCTTTAATCTCATTTGCCCTCTCTGCCATTGATTCCAATTGGCTGTGACAATATTATTGATTTACAGGCATCTATGATGTCATCACATCAGATACCAATGACAAAATTAACATAACTACCACAATCAGATAAAGCAAAAGTGAGAACAAATGAGTTGCAGTGAGAAGGAGAAAGAAATAAAATAATGCTGATCAACTGAAAAACAACAGCAGCCAGGTAGGAAAAAAGGTGCCAAGCAATACTAGGACAAATCAACTATGTTCATAATGAGTATCAAAACCACTCACACTCATGAACATAAATACAACACTAAGTAAGTACTCATAGCTTCAGTTCAGCTGTAATGAAACAGCAGAGGAGAACAAGATACAAAGAATACGGCAGGTGAAATACAAGAGCTGAAGTGAGTAAATTAAAGGAAAAAATGAATCCATCTGCACAAAATACAAATTGTCCTTTTTTTTTCAAAGCCACAAGTGGTTCCTTGATATTGTCAGAATGAAAAATCAATCGAGACAAAACAGCAACAGTGATTTTATGCCCTTGCCACTGAATATAAGGGCAAAGCAAGCTTTCCTAGAAATTTCAGTCTTCCTGAAACTCTATTTGCTTTCCTTAGAATTTCTCAGTTATTATTCCTGAGCAGGAACAGATGAAATTTGCTTCAAATGTGCATGCTTCCTTTTCCATCTCCTGGTTGGGTGCCTCTGTTACTGCGACTGATGACTTCTATAGAAACTTTCAGAAGCATACTAAAATGTAAGGATGAGACGAATCCAGAATTTTCCGAATCCAGACCCTGAATCCCTGGAAGGTTCTGGGAATCCACGAATCTCATGAATCTTGAATGTTTCAAATATTTTTTTAAAAAAGCGTTTAAAAAACAAGGGAAAGAAGGATAATCTTGGGCAAGATACACTATCTCAGCCTTAGCAAACGCCTAGGCAAAGGCAAACCTCCCTCTGAAGAAATCTGGCCAGGACAATTGTCCTAGTTTTGCCTCAGGATCTCCCCGGATTGAAAATGACATGAAGGCCCTTTCTACACAGGCAGGAAAATGTGGATTAGTCCCACATTTCCCTGCCTGTGTAAACAGAGCTACATACTACAGTACAGAGATAATCCAGGTCAAAACTGGATTTTTCTCGCATAACTCTTTATGGCATCCTGGGGTTTGTAGTTTGATGATGCACCAGCACACTTTGGCAGAGAAGGCTCTGACACCTTGTAAAATTACAAACTCCAGAATTGTGTATGAAAGACCTTTGCAACAGAGCTACGCAAAGGAATCTTTCAGCTGTCCTTGAAATCTCAAGCCTGTACCTTCCAGTCAAGTGCTGAACTTCAATAGTAAATGTTCAATTTAAATATCTTAGAATACAACCCCAGCTGTAATTTCTGAAATTGTTAGCAAAGGCCATTATTACTCGAAGGGAGAAACTCACATACTTGCCATCTCCCCTTGTGTGTCTGGTTTCTCAGGTTTTCAGGTGGCCCGGTCTCCAACAAACCATTTGGTTGGTGGATTCAAAAAATTTGGTTTGCCTATTTTGACACAGGGATTTGGATTCTCGAATCTCAAATCCTTGCCCAGGATTTGAGGATTCAGTTGGCCCATCCCTACTAAAATGCTGGTACTAATAGGCCAAAGAAGCCAAACAAAAACTGCTGCAGGAATGTTTGCCTCATTTGCATGTGCAGTCAAAATCCTACAGTTCTTTCTTTGCTGGACTCAGTCTAGCTAGGAGAAGCCTCAATTCTGAGCTAAAACATCCTGAGCAAAAATTTGTTACAGGAGATATCTTGAATTTTTAGGCCCTATGACACTTTACACATCCAAAATCATTTTACTTGCCATGATGCTCCAATGCCACTCCTGAATGGGTACTGACTTTCCCATGTTTGGAACAAAACAGAATGTCAGCAGAGGAAATCAGCATGAAAATATTCTGGCATACACTCTGAGCACAGGGTTGGCTTGAAACCCTCAAATCAGTGCTGGGACACTGGGACCAAATCTTATATCCCTCTAGCATTTACAATTGACTGGCTCTTCCAAAAGCATTCAGTACAAGGAGCTCCCTCATAATAAAGGAGAGGGACTGAGGAAAGGGAGAAGGGGGGAAAAATCACAAATAACATATTTACAACTAACTTTTTTTCTACTGAGTAAACAGTAGGTTGAAAAAAATCAGAAAGTAGTAGCAATCTGGATCAAGGAGTTCCATCCATGTGCAGTATGGAATGAATGGCCTTACATAACAGCATGCGGAATCTGCGGCCCTATTGGATTCCAGCTTCCACCAAGCCCTATCAGCCTGGCCAATTATAAGGCACAACAGCAGTCCACTACGATCAATGGGTCAGAGTTTTTCCATCACTTCTGCACAAAGTATTGTATGTCAACATACTGCAAGAACAAGATGTAAGAAACATTTGCACTCTTAAGTCAGAGGTAGGATCATGCAGTCCTGCAGATGCTGTTGGACTGCAAAACATAGCAACCCCAGGCCACATAGCCGATTGTGATGAATGCTAGGAGCTGCTGTTCAACAAGATCTGGAGGACTGCATAATTCTCATCCCTGATCTAAAGGCATGTTTTCATGAGCAGAAAGCCTCTTCTGCATTTAGACAAACTTGTTCTGATTTAGTACAACCCAGCATAAGCAAAAAAAAAAAAACAGTTTCCACAAGTGTGTTTTCTTCTGCAGAAGACACTGCATAATTCCCTATACAAGGTCTTACTCATCTTAGAACATATGTTGCTACAAAGCATTGAAAAAATCTCATGTACAGAGGCTCAGGTCCTGCTGTACAATGTCTTCTGTTAGCTCTTGCACAGCATTTAAAGGAGCAGTAGCACTACCAGAACATCTCCCCTTTGCATGTGTCGGGATTCAACCCTATGAGCTGCTTCTTCAGTGAAACTCTAGATTCAAACATACAGTGCTTTCAGGCCTAGCAGAAGCAGCTTCCAGTTCTGTAGAACAGTGATATTCTGTCATTGATCCCACTTATATTGCACAGATGCATATGCTTCATTGCAGGACTCACACGTTTCCCATTCTGCTAGAGTAATCCATTGAAAATTCAGCGTACATCCTACAAATTAAGTCTTTTATCTCTATCTCACTGTAGTATTCATTCACAGCTATTCTCATCTTTACCATCTGATGGAATTTAAAGTGCCTTTATTACAATGGTCTTTCAAAAGTACTAAACATTTTTTTTCCTGGTGGCCTTCTTTGTGCCCTATAATGCAATAGTGTTCTTTATATTGTCAACTCAAGACAGACTACCTGCTGAAAAAGAAAAATATATTATGTATTATCAGTTTATTCTCCCCATCCATCATATTTTGACACCAATATAAACAAGAGTGCATTATCCAGTCGTAACTACTGCCCATCTTCCAGGGGGAAAAAAACACACATACCAGTTGACAGTAATTTTATTTAACATTAGCTTCATCTGGGAAAAATCCTGACACTTTCTCAGCCATTCGCTGAAGATCCTGACAGAACTCATTTTAGGTGAACAAAGCATCAAGTGTACCCTGTCATTTTGAGCGATTTCCTAGCCTCAAGTCTCCCCAATACTTCGTAACAGATGAAGGGAAGGAACACATACACACACCAAGATGAGCATTTGCCTAGCATAACACTGAATGAACAACAACAAGGTTTTAATAGTATGATGGAATGTAGTGCTTTTTACCCCAGAATTGCACAAGGCTGTCAGCAGGTACTATAAGATGCATTATTCTTACAGACTTCTTCCCTACAACAGAGAATCCAAACAAGCTGTTTACCAATAATGACTGATTACTTAGCAAAGTGATATAATAATGACTGACCAGAAAACAGAAAAGATGACAGTGTGCTCCTTTTTTCTTTCTCATTTACAGATGAATTGTCTTAATGTGTTTATGGAATGATAGGGAGCAATGGGAAGGAGACCAAAGAGCAGTGCATCTTCCTCCACATACTCTTCACCAATCTGAATGCCTTGAAGCATGGGGTAAAGTTTTCAGCCATCCAACACCTCCATGAACATGGCAGCAACAAACTGTGGAATCCATTCCATATAATATAATCCATTTAGGAATGTGAAAGAATACAATGGACCTGTCATGAATAGATACTTACAATTATGAGGTTCATTATTTTTTCCCAGCAGAGAAATGGAAAGCCAATTTCAGATACAGTCATCCCTCCACATTCACTAGGATTAGGGACACAAGACTCCCATGGTGAAAAAAACATGAATAACTCTAGGACCTCCCAAACCATATTTAATACACAAAAAAAGTATAATCACTATATTCAACCCACCGTGGATTCCTCTGAGGCATCAGGGTTCCTTCGCAAGGCAGAAGTGGGGGGCTGGTGGGGCTTACTGCCACCTCCAATGCTGTCCCACACCATTTTTAATAGGGATTTACTAGCCTCATTCACAGTTTCTCAGTCTCACGAGACTTGCAGCCCTATTAAAAATGGCATAGGGCAGCAGCAGAACTGACAGTAAATAATCCATGAATAATCAAACCCAGAAAAGTGAAACCCGCAAATGTGGAGGGCTGACTGCATATTCAAGGGTCTGGACTCCAACAATCGTACTCTCCGTAGACCAACTGACTTCAATGGGACAAGTTTATGACTAAAATAATGACTAATGTAAGTTTCATTTATTTTGCTAGGTCCAATCTTAAACAGGGTGGTGTAGTGATTCAGATGTTAGACTAGGACTCTGAGTAACCACAGTTTGAATACCTACTCAGCCATGGAAACCCTCTTGATAACCTTAGGTGAGTCACACTTTCTCAGCCTCAGAGAAAGGCAATGGCAAACCTGGTCTGAAAAAATCTTGCCAAGAAAACCCTATGACAGGGTCACCATAAAATGGAGTTGACCGGATGGCACACAACAACAACAACAATAACAACCACCTGAGCATGACTAAGTCCAGACTATTTCTGTTACCTGACAGAAATGTAATGAGAGCTGTGAAAATGGAGATAGTCCACCAATTTTTACTTAAATTTCAGCCCCTTTCCCTACTCCTATTCACCATCAAAGGAACAATGATTTTTGTTTACTCTTAAAATCATTTAAGCACTATGTTGCTACATTACCCACTTACTAAATGCTACACATTCACAACCACATTTCTAACTTCACCTTTGTCTCTGCAAGTCAAAGATTCGAGGAAACTGTGCTTTAAAAACAGTAGCAATGATCAGTTCACCAAGAACTACGGCCCAATGTGAATGCATGCTGAATTCCACCAAAAAGGAAGACTTCTACCTTTCCTCTTCACTTTTCCACTACTTTTAACCAATAGGGGAAGACCCCTGGCATAGGCTGGGATAAGTATATCATCTTAAGAGCCTTGTAAAGTTATTTGTTTGGGCTCAGTCTCTCAGAATCCCCATGCTACCTAGAGGATTTTGTGAGGTTTTGTCCCAATAGTAACTTTTCCAAGCTATCTACCAAATCTGATATCATGTTTGTTTCCTGCCTGAAGAAGTGATGAAACATTCACATATTCTTTGTTTGAGGGAGGACTGTGCCAAAAGCAATTTGTTAGCTGGCCACTATCCCCAAATCACCAATAGTAATACAGTAAACAAGAATAAGTACAATTTGCCTTAAGAGAAATCAAGGATTATAAGTAACCAATATGCTGCCTGTGTTTTTAACTTGTTACCTTTCTGCATATGACTTTTCATATTGTTCTGTTTCATAATTAAGAACGCCTTTAAAATATTAAAAGTTCTTGCTGAGCAGCAAGTGAGTATGTGTCCAACTTTACATAGGACAATCCTCTTAATCACAGACCTCAGGTTCATCTAGTTCAACTCCTTTAAGTGTGGGAATATACCACTAAAGGTTACCAGAGACATAGTCATCAACATCTGTTCTGGTATCTCTGATGAAAAAGAGTCCACAAACTTCTGAAGTAGTTTATTTCATTGTTAACGGCTCTTACTATCTGGAAGTTCTTCCTAATGTTAATTGGATTCTTCTGTCTTGTAATTTACACCCATTGGTCCAAGTCCTTTCTGCTGGAACAGCAGAAAATTCACCCTATCTTCCATATGACAGCCCTTCAGATATTTAAGGATCACTATCAAGTAACTTCTCAGTCTTCTCTTGCCCAGGCTAGACAAAACCAGTTCCCTCAGCCGTTCCTCATAGGGCTTGGTTTCCAATCCCTTACTACCTTGGTCACTTTCCTCTGGACGTATTGCAACTTGTCAATATCCTTCCTAAACTGTAATTGCCAAAAGTAGATACAATATTTCAGGTGAGATCTGATCAAAAGAGAATATAGTGATACTATTAAAATGCCCTCAATCTGGATATTATAGCTCTGTTGAAAACGCCTAGAACTGCATTAGCTTTTTTGCTGCATCACACCAATGACTTAAGTTTAGCATGTAGTCTACTAAGACTTTTAGATCTTTTTTTACACATATTGCTGTCAAACTAATGTCATCCATTCTATATTTCTGCCCCAGAATTTTCCTGCCTAAGCACAGTGCCTACTTTATCTCCACAAAAATTCGTTCTTTTTAGATTTTTGACCAGTTCTCTAATCTGCTAAAGTCTCCTGAGGTCTCAGCTACCTCTCCCTTTTTTGTGTCATCTGCAGATTAGATGACCATGCCCTCTATTTTTTTTTGAGCTAAGCCACTTATGAAGATATCAAATAACAGTTGTCCAAGGGCAGAAGCCTGCAGTACCCCAACTGTCATTTTCAAAGGACTACTGAAGGACAGTCTTCTATTTGAAGGCAATCCCTTTGAATGGCTGAGGAATTTTTTCCCCAAAAAGTTTTGGACCTGAGTTCCTATCAGCTCCATCCAACATAGTCACTGGCAAGTAAGTATAGGAGCCAAAGTCTAGAAAATCAAAAAAGTCCAAAGGTTCCCCATGTATGTGGTATAATTAAGTCTTATTTAAAGATGAAGAACCCTAAGAAGGGAAAACAGAGGTCTTTAAATTGTACATCGACAGCTTTGCAACACAACAGCAGACAGAAGAGTCATACAGCTCACCCAGTCATGGCCTCTTTTGTTAAGGTGAGGTACAAAGTTTTTCTATTTAAATTACAATAATTTTAAATTTAAGTCTACAGAAATAAGTCAGCATATGCAAACTGTTACACAAACCTGACCTACTTTGTCTTCTTTTATTGATGCAGGAATGCCTATTTTAGCAATGGCTGAAAATTTTCTGGGAGAATAAGCTGCCCCACTCACACTATGTTACCAATTAGTCCTTCAGTACCAATAAGAACACTTATCTCATATATTCCTCAGGGTTCTGACTAGTATGAGCCAAATAAAAAAAAAATGAGATCAATGGTGGCAGCTAAACTCCACATTTAGTCACTGACAGACTCGTATTTCTCTAATTTTTGATATATGTGTTCTAAACACACACTCTCAGCCTGAGCCTTGAGCTGAGCAGATCCAAAAATCAGACTGGCTCTGTGGCAAGGATCCATTCCCAACTTAAAAAAATAACCTTGTAAAAGCAGAACTACTTGGGTCTTTTCATCTCTAATTATAACCTGAGTGTTGTGGTTCTTCATTTATGGCAGAAGACAGATAATACAAACTTGAAATTTTACTTACAGTTACAGCTTTTTTAAAAAAAAAAAGCAAAGCAGTCACATGCACAATTTCACCTCATTACTGGTGTTCAGACAGAGATCACTAAAAAAAACACTTATCTCTTCACAAAATATTTGGGCATTTTCTTCCCTGAACCATTTTTTGTTTGTGAATAATTAATAAACCCATTTTTCAAGATCCTCAAAAATGCATCAAGCCTCTGCTGTAGCTTTTAAGTGTATGTTCTAGGAGCAGGTTCTATTTAATTACATCTGTGAAACTAAATGGGTGCATCATTTCGTTCTCATTTTGGGGCTTTGGTCAAACACTAATTGCCTTGTAAAACATAACCTGGTAGATTTCTTTGTAAAAACAGTAGAAACAAAATACCTGTTTCATAGTACATCAAGCTTTCTAAAAACTCATCATCTGTATCGTACTATTCTCCATGTATTTATGAATTAGTCTAAGTGAAGAAAATGCTGAAAAGCAACATCTTACTCTAAAATGTATGTGGAACACCTCCCTCCTGTAGGAGAACTAAAAAGAGGGAAACCCTTTTGGAAATATCCATTAATATCATTGTGAAATTGTATAATCTCAGCTTGCAAAGGAACAATGCATTTATTTAGTATTAACTTATAAAAATATCTATCCCAACCTGTGTTGGCAAAGTAAACATAACAAAGGAAAAATCAAAGCAATACAGTAAAAGACTACATAGAGCAGTACAAGGCACACAAAAGATAAAAACAGAAAATCCTTAAAAGCTCTCCTTAACACCCACTGAAACAAGAAGGCATTTCCAAAAGCAATTCAGTAGTCCTAAGCTAACTTCTAGTGTTTTAGGACCAAACACTAGAAAGTTCACAACCACAAAGCTTTGCAGGGTTGGAACTTGGTCAAACAGTAAAACTTCCAAGCCAAACCTGCCTCTTTTCATAGTCCTAATGTAAACAACTTCATACAAAACCAAACAGTCAAGTGGGAAAACGGACATGAAGTTCTCTAAGTGGTTGTCCAGCGTGATGTCCAGAAATGATGAAGGCAAGCCCAAGATGTCTGCCGCCTATGACAGAGCAGCAAATGTGCTTCTGTTCCAGATCAGGCACACTGTATCTAAAGCCAACTAAGGCATCTAGATCTAATATATAAAAGTCAAAGTTTGTCTGTTGTCTGTGTCAGGCAAAGACCTCATATGATTGACTGCTTAAGAAGATTATATAGAATCCTGGGGTTTGCCGTTTAGAGAGAGGCCTTTAGAATTCTCAGCCAGAGAGCTCTTGGGCCTCCTTCAAATCCGTGTCTGTTTTGAATAGGCCAGTTGCTATGGAGATGAGGCCTAGCAGCAAGAAGAAGGAGGACAGTGTATTCCCTCAGCAACCCAACGTCTGTATGTTAACAACTCTGAATACAGATTGGATTGAGGAATATGGAGAAAAGTTACAGGTATCAGACAAGACAGCTTGGGGAATTAGAGACACAGGATCTCAAATCTTTCTAACAAGCATTACCTATGAGAAAATAAAGTCCCAGGCAATGCTATCATGTCCCCTCTTAACTTTCTCTTCTGCAGAATAAACATACCCAGCTCCCTAAGACGCTCCTCATAGGGCATGGCTTCCAGACCCTTCACCATTTTGGTCACCCTCCTCTGGACACGTACCAGCTTGTCAATATCCTTCTTGAATTGTGCTGCCCAGAACTGGACACAGTATTCCAGATGAGATCTAACCAAAGTAGAACAGAGTGGTACTATTACCTCCCTTGATCTAGACACCATACTCCTATTGATGCAACCAAGAATTGCATTGGCTTTCTTGGATGCCGCATCACACTGCTGACTAATGTTCAGTTTGTGGTCTACCAAGACTCCTAGATCCCTTTCACATGTACTGTTATCCAGCCACGTTTTCCCATCCTATATTTGTGCATTCCATTTTTTCTGCCTAAGCGAAGGACCTAACATTTCTCTCTGTTAAAATTCCTTTGGTTAGCTTCGGCCCAGTTCTCCAGTCTGTCAAAGTCATTTTGAATTTCAATCCTGTCCTCTGGAGTATTAGTCTTTGTCCATGTAGGGATATGCTACATTCCACAGTAGGATAAATCCACCCCACCCCTGCTTGGACCACCACCTGCCAGTGTTGCTATCTCACTTCTGTTCCTTTAAATCCTCCCCACTGCTTCCTTGAAGCTTTGGCTTAATGTGATAGTCCTCAGTCCCAAGGGAGTTAAAATCTGTAGTCAACTGCACTTGATCATATTCTTCCTTGGTTACCTTTGCCTTGCCTTCCCCAACATCTTCTCCTCCTGCCCCCTGCTGTGCTGACATTTGGAATGTAAGTTCCTTGGAGCAAAAACTAATTCCATCAAGAACTATGCACAGTACTGCGTAGCAGACATCAAGATAAAAATAGAATAGCCCAAAATCTGGCTGTTTTGTTTAACAAGTGCCATTTTTTTGTCAACAGAGGACATGCTCTGACTGATGTGATGAACTGCCCATGAAAGAACTTACCCATGTACAATAGAGTCATAGTTCCAAAATCAAACAATGGAAAAAGTTCTTCACATACAAATCTTTTGACAGCTGTCCTGTGAAGAGTGTAATAGCTGTGCATGTGGACAGGATTCTTCGATAGGTGACAGCCACCACATGTGTGCTTGACTCTTGCGTTTTCTTGCTTACCAAAAACTCCAGAAGACTGCGTGGGTTAAAGGAGTGGGCAATCTCTCACCAAAAAAAGGCAGATGTCATCATGCTTAAAGGAGGCACCTATAAGATCATTTTTTGGGGGGAAAAGCATTCCACAAATCCCAGAATACAGAAAAACTACCATCCAGCTTCCAACATATCATTTTTGGGAAATGTAGTAGAATCTGTAAAGACTCAGGTTTCTGTAGTGGCCGGGAATGCATTTGGACAGTTACAGGTTGTGCACCACTTGTGCCCATTCCTACACACGACAGATTTGGATAAGCCAACACACGCCTTAGTTACATCCTGTTTGGATTAGTGTAGCACACTCTACATGGGGCTGTCTTTGATAAGAGTTCAAAAATATCAACTAGTTCAAAGCACTGTAGCCAGACTACTGACCAGGGAAAGTCAAAGGGAATGTACAACTCCCTTTTTATAACAGCTGCACTGGGTACTGGTTTGTTACTGGGCACAGTTCGAAGTGCTGGTTACAGTCTATAAAGCCCTATACAGCTCAGGTTCAGGTTATCTGAAGGACTATATTTTCCCATCTAAGCCTGCCTGTATCTTGGAATTTTCAGGGTAGCCCTTCTCTCCACTCCACAATCCCACAGGAACAGGGGATCAGGTTTTTTCAGTCACTGTTCCAAGGAGTCTCCTTCCTAGATGGGGTACCCTGGAGCTCTCTATGATATCTTTCCATGGGAGAGCAAATTCATTTGCTTCTTTTGAAAAAGGCCTTTGGAAGCTAATTGCTCATGGGAAAGGGGCTTTTATTAATGCAATGTAGTGTCTGCATTGTAGCTGTTGTTTTTGTTGTTTTTAAATAGGCATGTTTTAAATTTGTTTTTAATTCTATGTATAGTTTAATTGTAATTTAGCTTTTGTATGTTTTAATTATGTGGGCTTTTATATGCATCTGTGTTAATTTTATAAGCCACTCTGAGTTCCTAGGCTGAGAAAAAGGTGGTAAATAAATGAAGTAGTAAGTAAATAAGTAAAATGGTGATGGAGGTAGCAATGTTACATACCAGCGCCTCTCTCCAAGGGCAGGTTACTAGTTCTCAGTCACCACCTCTCAATCTCAGAGACTGTTAACAATGTAACTGAGGAAGATCTGCTCCTTCCAGAAGACTGCAAGGAAGTGTTGCTGCTTTTCTGAGGGGATTCAGGTGCCATGTTTATGATGATTTTCCCGTCTGTTTACTGTTGTGAAGTGTCACTTTTTCAACAATGCTGATACAAAGGTTAAACAAATATTTTCTTAGTTTAAAGAACACCTTCAGCCAGTCAAATGATTAGGTGAATACTACTAATCATTTCCTTCCTTCCTTCCTTCCTTCCTTCCTTCCTTCCTTCCTTCCTTCCTTCCTTCCTATAGCGTCCCTGTCTCCTAATATGGGACCCAAGGCAGTTTAAAATAAAAGTTAGAAGAAAATGTAACTAAAACAACAATAATGAAAAAGTTAAAAAGGAGACACTCCAGTTAAAATATTGAAAAACACATTCAAACAACAGTAAAGGTAAACACGTCCCATTAAAAGAGCCTTTCCAGTAAAGGCTCAACTCCTGTTTAAATAAAAAGATTCTTATTTGCCAGGAAAAGAAAATAGGAAGAGTGCCACCTAGCCTCAAATGGAGTGGAATTTCACAGCCTGGAAGCAGCCACAGAGAAGATTCTTTCCTATATCCCCACCAGACAGGCCTGTGAGAATGGTTGGACTGAGAGAACATCTTCCCCCAAAGATCCTGAAAACTGTAAAATTTCTGATTGAATATAGACATGATGATAATTCTTCTCAATCCATGGCAACAGAGATGATTGATCCATCTACCATGCAGTTCCTTGTACACATTTGTATTCACAGATTCTTCCACAGTGCTAGGTCTCTTCTTAAATTAGGACCATCAGATCTACTGTTTTAGAAATTCATGGAAGCAAAATACTATATGGAAATGCCTAGGATCTCATCTTCCAGATCATCAGCCTTCACTGTGTATAGAAAGCTGCTATTCTGCTGTGTTTCCTCTGCTTTTCACAACAAGCTGGAAAAGTCACAAATTAAACATCAGTGATCTGAAGAAACAAAATCAGGTACTCAAGACATTTCCAACATATCATACTGGGTCTGTGACATCTGAAAGCAAATAACTTGGCTTGCATGCAAAAGTTTACAGAATTGGCCAAACATAAGATTCTAAACATCTTGTAAAATGTTACAGCTTTGAAGACAATTTCCCTCAAAGCTGATGATTTTGAGAAAAGGAATGTGTACATCTTTACAATAAAATCTAAATTTTCTAAGAAGTCTTTACACTTTACCTTTGACTCTTCAGTAGCGATTGGATGCGTTTATTATATCTATGTATAAGTGACATATAAAAACTCAGCAATTATGAATAACATCTCTGGGATGGCTACTATACCATTTTACTATGGTACTATGTACACTTGCTTCGTATTGTCAAACAATCCAATCAGAGACACATTTATTCTAAATATATGCCTCATTAACTTGCATGGGACCTACTTCCAAGTATGAATGATTAGGATTGCTTCTTTCATAAACTAAACATATAGTACAGTCCACTCTGGCCTTTCAGGGCTGTACTTGCCACTTAAATTAACGCTGTAAATATGCTTCAGAATCTTAGATAGATCACAGTCTTTGATATGAAGACATTTACTTGCTTTCAATGCTGATCAAAAGTCCCTATCAGCTGTCCTTTAACATGTTGTTTACCTCTGCACCAAAGGTTCTGCTTTAACATACATCTACATGCACACTATCCACACACACCCATACACACATACACACACACAAAAAAACACCATGCCATCCATATCTAAATAATCATGGAAGCCCATCAAGCCTTTGTACATTGTTAATTGTTTGTTTTGCTTCTCATACACATTGCAAGAGACAAGGAGTTATGCAGACCACTAAACTCTATTCTTTTACTAACTAGAAATTGCTGTCAGCAGCCCCTTTTTTTTTAAGACAGTGGGGTGGGGGTTCAAGCATTCTGGTTTCTTTTAGGTCATCTATGTGAATTTCAATGAGGGGAGATTTAAACTGTCATCTTTTCAGCTTTTAGGTTCTACTCTAGAGGCCAATATCTATGATCAGTAAACAAAGAGATAAGGTTTTTTCCCTCTCATACACCATTTCATGCAACACCAAGTCTATTTGTCAAACATTGACAAAATTGTTCAATCTTTAAAAAAAGAAAGAAAAAGAAAACAGACCAAGAAACTGTTTCTTCTGTTTGCTAGATTGCTTTTTCAGCTTGAAGAAAAATGCAACAGACAAATGTTGCTTTGTCAGTTGCAGTTCTCAGCTCTGACCACTGTTGCGAATGTGAAGAAAAACACAGAAGAAAAATCTAATATGTCTACCAAAACATTATAAAATTATCTGTGCAACAAGGATCATCTCCTTCTCTCTAACCTATTATTTTCTCCAGCCTTGAATGATGGGTTTCAAGATTGCTCTGCTGGATATGCCTATCAGTTGCTATAATTGACCCCTGACAACAGAGGTTCTGTAGGCCAAGATGTCTCAAGCTCTCTGGACTTAAGAGTATGCCACCTAAAACCGGTGTAGCATTTTATGAGAGAGAGAATACATTTATAACCACAAAGTTTCATGATTACACAGTATGGGGTGAGAGTCTTAAAGAAACTGTGGTGGCAATGTGTTCATAAGCAATTATTGGCATAGTTTTCAGACAGCACATGTGTGGTAGGGACTTCAAGAAAAATTCAGATCCCAGTCCAAAGATATGTACTGCAAAATCAGCTATCAGAAATTAGCATTCTCTGATCTTATAGCTGTTTTAGACTACTTTTTTCTCACTATTACCATTGGCCATGCTGAGTAGGGCTAATGGGAGCTGTATGCAAAAATTTCTGGAGAAACAAAGGTTCCCCACCCATTATCTATATACATAGCAGCACTTGTAAGGATATAAATCAAGACTAAGCCACATTGAATTCAGGAGGAGGTTGGTGCCCCACGACCCTAGCAGGCAGGGCACCTTACTCTATCATTGTGAGAAGAGCCCACCCACAGGCTACACTACAAGCTGTTAGTAGGAAGATTTGTTGTGTGCCGTCAAGTCATTTCTGGCTTACAGTGACCCTAAGGCAAACCTATCACAGGGCTTTCATGGCAGAAAAGGAGGGGGGGTTGCCCTTGCCTTCTTCTGAGGCTGAAAGAGTATGACTTGCCCAAGGTCACCCAGTGAGTTTTCATGGCTAAACAGAGATTCAAACCCTTATCTGCTACTCCAATCACTACACCGTGCTCTCAGTAGGAAGACTACTGTGTCTTAAAAATTAGTCTGTGGTGTTTTATTTTTGTATGGTAAATCTCTTGATCCCCACGAGTGCTATAATTGTATACTTGAGGAGAAAAATGTGCCAGCTAGCTCCACCCCATCACATACACTAAATAGCTGCATTCCGCCCTCCCACCATGCATGTATACGTATGAACGTCTGTCAGGAAGGAATCTTTGGGAGTGCAGCTTTATGTGTAAAAACTTCCATGTGGTCAGGTTTACCAATACCATAAGAGCTTTCCAACATAACAACTGCAAACACAAAGGCCTCACCTTACCAATATTCACTGTGCATGCTTTCACTCCAGAATCTAGTAAAGGAGTGCTTATTTAGTCTATTTGATTTGTCTTTTTTGGAGGGAGGGGGAGAGGATTGGAAGAAAAGTTCCCAAGCCAGCAAGGTTAGGATCCATGGACCATGCTGGCTAAGGAATCCTGAGACTTGTAGTCTGCAAAACATTTAAAAGCTCTGATTGACACTAAGGGATGGGGTTAGTTGACATGGTTCCTCTCCCCACTCCTTCATGGGTCTCAAACACTTGATGTTAGATAAATTCATGTAAAAAGTCCCATACTGCTTCACACCGCTTCTGATTTTACTTTATTTTTCCTTCTCTCTTCGACACAGTCTCACAGTGCTTAAGAAAACATCCTAGCATGCTTTGACCTTAGAAAAAGGTACGAGGCATTATAGGCCACAAGTCTGTATATTTTGGATCACATCAGCTTCTCTCTGTGAGGTTTGCTCAAGGTGAATACAAAACAGCTCCTAAGGTGTCTGGGCTGAACTTCTGAAAACAGGAGTGGTAAAAGTAGCTGCTGGAGCAGTCAGTGTGAGCTATCTCTTCTTTAAAAAAGGAAAAAGTATTACTGCATAGTCGCAGATCTGTCAAAAAGAAAGAAAGAGCTTTTAACAGAGAGTGTGAGAGAAACAAAGAGAGACAGAGGGAGATGTAGCCCAGGGCTCACTGGATCAAGAACCTGGACTCCCTTGCTCTGACCACTTTCCATTGGAAAGAAAAGACCTTTTTAAAAAAATGCATACAGTTGTTGCAGGACGGTTTTTAAAGCATGGGAGGTAAGAGTGCTGAGCTCTTTTGTTTTTCTTCTTCAACTGCTATATTTTAAATGCTTTAAATTGTTTTGTTTCTAAGTGAAGCGAACCCAACTATTTATTTGATGATTATTTTAGCTGCACTCTGTTTTAATATTTTTTGTTAAGTTGCCTTGGGTCACAAACTGGGAGTAAAGTGGGAAAGTAAGTAAGTTCCATTGAAGCCAATGGGATTAGGACTGACCTTGCTTAATCCCTAAAGAGCATAGATGTGTGCTCTTCTCTGGCTGTTTGGAATAAAGAGGGGCAGACAGAACTCCTTTCCACCAGTGCTAAAACAGAGTTTCCTGCAAACTATGAGGCTTCAGGACAGATGTTTCACAATAACACAAAACAAGAAATGCTACCCACAAATGGCAGCCACAACTGATGAGAAGAAATAATGGTCTCTTTATTTTTTTCTTCTTCCCCAGCTTCTGCAGAAAGGACAATAGTCCACCCTGCCTTAGGAGACTACTGGGGAGAGTTTCCCATTCTGTTCTCAGAATTCCACATAGCTAGAAAAGGCCTCCTATTCACATATGAATAGAAATGAGCAAACCAAATGTTCACTCCATGTAATGAGAGCTAGTGTGGTGCAGTAGTTAAAGTGATAGACTTGAACTTGAGAAATCCAGATCTATGTTCCCATTCAAGCATGAAACTCATTTTATGACCATTCTGTCTCAGGTCAGCTTACCTGAAAGTGTTGTTTAGAGGGAATAAAGTAGAAGGGAGGGAGCCAGGGCATGCTATCTTGAGCTTACTGGAGGAAATGTAGGTTATAAATTTGACTATAATAAAAGACATAAATATGGCAGTAGTAATAACAGGAGCGGTAGTAATAATAGGCTTAAATCCAATTGTTAGTCCAAGCTGGAACAGACTCATGAAATCAATAGGATTTATGTAAGTGTGGACTTACCATTTTGCAATTCATTCACTGGGTCTAGTTTAGTTGAGACAAGTGATAATGTAATAAAGGAACTGGCAAAAACACCTCTGAGTATTCCTTGCCTAAGAAAACTCTATGAAATTTATGGGGTGAACGTACGTCAACAGGAGACTTGAAGGAACACATACACACACATTATAATTTTTTGTGATATTTCACTGTATTTTTAAACGAGCTGGTGGTAATATTTGTAAAACTTTGTATCTGAAATATTATTAAAGTCATGTATTTGTAGTGTTTGATACTTAAATATAACTTATTGCACCATGTTGCTGGTTTATTATTTCACCACATTTAAGATTTTTAGATGTCATTATACATTGTAATTTTGTAATTATAATTTTCAGCAGCATGATGGCATAATTAGATGCAATTATGTAAATTCACAACTGTCAATTAAAATAACATTTCAAAAGCCATGCACCAAAGAAATTAAAAAAAAAGTATTTGAAATATGAGAAAAGGGTAAGAAGTTTACTGGGACAAAATCCCTGGTAAAGTTTTTTAGAACATGGAACAGTACTAAAAATGGATATTAACACTTTGTAGTTTTTTTAAAAAAAGTCAGAATTTTATGAGTCAAGAATCTATTTGATATGCATTATTTCAAACAATGCATTTCATATGCATTATTTCAAACAATGCATTTCATATGCATTATTTCATAAGTGGGCAATTTGTGCCTCTCCATAGGTTGCGCTACAACTCCTAACTTCTGTAGGCAGGATAGCTGATAGTAAGAGATTATGGGAACTGTAGGGCAATAACATCTTGTGGGGCACTAGTTTCACACGTCTCTATTACAGTATCCATTAAGATGGATGGTTACACTATCCTCTACAGAATTTCTCACTGGCATATTGTGAGTTCCAAATCAATTTTCAGAGTTTGCCAAACTGACAAAAAGCAGAAAAAACAAGGGATCAAAGTAATCCATTTTAAAAGCTTCAGAAAGTTACTGGTTTGGACTAGAGCTCAGAATCTCTCAGCCAGCATGCTGATCATGTAATCAAAAAGTAAAATTTCCAGCTGTAACACAGAACAGCAACTAAATAGAATGGGATTATTGATTCACCTCAGCTTTTAAAGCACCACGTTTTGTGACATGTGTTCCTAAGCATGAATCACACTGAAACAAACTGAAATAAAGGAAACAGTTTTTAAAAACATTAGTAATGAAAATTTCCCTTCATCATAAAGTGCTTTAAAAAAAAATAACATCTCATCTCTGAACAGCACTCTCTGAAGTACCTGTACTAGGAACCTGTATTTATAGGAGGAAGACTTTATGTCATGAACAACGAGTCCCAAGGCCCTATTCAACTAGCTAAGCAGTGATGTTTCTAACCCCTGCTTAGCATTTCCCCAGCTTAGTTGGTTGTTTTCCTTTCTCCTCAGCTAATATATATACTAGAACATTATTCCTTGACTTATAAAATGCTCTGTGTTCACCCTCATCAAGTCAATTCCTAATCTATTATAATCATTTACAACTTATCTAACCCTTTACATTTTCCCATCCAGTTTTGTATGATCTAGTAGGCATAATGTGGCATTACACATCCAAGTAGGGGTCCCATACTCCAAAAATGATAAACAATAAGTATTTTGTGCTTGCAGACAGACTTAAAGGCATCATCTCACCCCAAAATACGCTGTTTAAAGTTTTCTGTACGTACACTACAGCAATACTCTGTTGTATACAACAGATACAAACATTGCTCATTCTAGAAATTCACAAATGTACATTTGTACATTCTCACAATGATTCAAGGTAAACAATGCGGAAGCATAAAGCAACTGGGGAAATATAAATATATAAAGAAAAGGCTGCTTTAAAATAACTGCCACTATTAGGAATGTATTTTCAAGCCTTGATAAAGAAAGCAAAAAAATTGTAGATGAAGGTCTCAATTCCAATCAGTGTTTTTCACCAATCTGAGATCAATTATTACTCTTTGAGTATAATAATTACTTTGTCCACTCAAGGACTGCTTTACATTGGTCCCTCAACTTTCACAACAGTTCAGGATGCTGAATTTTCACAGATGCCCTATCTCAGTCCTGGCACAGCTAATAATTCAAACAAAGCAAACTGAATAACTCCCAGCTCATTACTTACTTCCAGGCAGTAAGCACAGAGTCATAAACAAAGTCCAACAGGTTCCAAGGCAAGAGAGTGTCCAAGGTCAGTCAGAGTATTCAGCAAGGTATCCAGCAGGATAGAAGGTCAGATAAGCTCTGACAACTCCTGGAGGGGAAGGGTGTTAGCTATATAGGTCTGAAACCTAATGCAGCTGCGGCTTGATTGTCTCCGGTTATAAATTTTCAGACACTGGCTTTCTCTTTGCTGTCTGCACTCTGCAAAGGTGGATACAGGTAAGTGCTCTTCTGTGTCTGAAAGGGCAGGACTCTCTGCTGGAGCTGCCACCACCCCCTGTTCTGTTTCTGGCACTGTAACCTCTTCCTGTACAGCAGGTCCTGGCATACCCCCTGTTTCAGACTCTGAGTCAGAGTCCATGTTCTGGAAACAGGGTATGATATCAGAAGTCAAAAACAACAAATAACTGCCCCCCACACACTCGAGTGAGCACTCCTCCTCCCATTTCCAAGTTTCCCCCTCCCATTCACTTGCCTTTCACCCGGGTGCACATGTCTTCCTTTCATGTGCCTGGGCAAAAGGCAAACAAATGGGAAGGGATGGTAAAATTCTGCTAGTTTGACTTCCTCTTGCAGTTGGTTTTTTTAAAAAAAAACAACAACAACTATTTTCTCTCCTTAATAGGAAGAAATTTGCAAATCTTTTCAACAATCCAGAAACAAAACAATCTGATATAAAATTCAACTGGTGTAGCAATTCTCAACACAGAGAGAGTCGTGTTGAACCTACCAGACATTTGGCTATTAAAAATGAGGAGCCCTGCAGAAATTGGAGGTGGCAGTTTTACCTAAGAACTAACATGAGTGAATACATATGAACTAAAACCAGAAGTGGATTGACTTGCTTGTCTCTACTTTTCAAATAATAAGTATGTGTGTGTATGTGTGACTTCAAGTCATCTGTCGACTTATAGCAATCTCACATACTTCATAGAGTTTTCTTAGAAAATGAATTCTCAGAGGTGGCTTGCAAGTTCCTTCCTCTAAAATAGAGCCTACAGCACCAGGTATTCATTGGCAGTCTCCCATTCAAGTACTAACCAAGACTAACCCTGCTTAGCTTCCAAAATCAGACAGGATCTGGTGCCTTTAGATTATAACATGGCTCAAAGATTTGCTAAATGACTTGCAGACAACACAGCAAAAACAAACTATTCCTTCCTCCCACCAAAAGAGAGTGATACACAGAGTGCTACATAAAATATAATAAAGTATTCAGGAATATATGGCATGGTCATGATTTTTTTTTCTAAACTATTTTTATTCAATTTTAAATGGAAAATTAAAAAAAACCCTTCCCCACTTCCAAGCTTTTTTTCTTTTTTCCAGCCGAGTCTGCTTGTTTACATTCCATTCATATATAGTTTCTGTTTAAAAGATAATCTTACATTGTTGCATCTTATATTGTTATATTGCTGCTTTGTTACATTACCTTATTACATTGTTGCCTAGGCATGGTCATGATTAGTGTAATGCATTATTTCCTGATTCTTCTTCTCCAGCTAAAATCCCACTGACACATTTCTTGCATTCCTCAAAGGAGTGAGAAAAAACTCAACTACCCATTTATGAAACCTCTCCTGTTTCTGCCAGGTCATGTGGTCTTGGACAATATCAGCATCCACTGCCTTTAGGAATGTCTCTGAATTTATATTTTCTTTAGTAGGTCAACAGCTAGGCTTCTTTTGGGTGCATAAAGTGTGCATTTTAAAAGCATTCTTTGAATGTTGGTAAGTATGCTCTTTCAGAGCTTCACTAGCAGGGACAAGATAAAACACAGAACATAGCAAGCAGCTCTTGGCAAAAAAAAAAAGCAAGAGCTTTGAAAAAGAAAGCAAATCTGAATTTATGTTGATAGCATGCATTACCCTATTTTGTACCTGCATTTTGAGTTTCTTCCTCAAAGAGGGATAGAAAAAGATACTTGTTTAAAGCAAAGATTTGATTCAGCACATGGATGGATGTGTTTCAAGCTTTTGCAAAGTTGAAATGGAAATATGATCTCCAAGTGACATCTCCCTTCAATTTCCAAAAATGAACAACAGAGCCTGGGATTTATTAAGCATCATATCAAACAGTGGCCATCAGCTATGCCTAGTGGCTGCCCAACTGTTTGGCAACCACTCCTCTCCTCTTGGCAGATAGCTACAACATGAGCTGTGTCTCGTTCCTGAGAACATCCTGGACAAGGAGCAGAACTACTCTTATCAAAGAAAGGGGGCTGAAGACACAGAGGCTGGTGAAGACTGGATGCAGGAAGCATTCTCAAAAGGTAACATTCCACCAGAGATTCTTATATGAGTAGAGATTTCCACATCTTCATCTGCACAGCCTGAAGAAGGTAGTTCTGTTCTGCAGCTCTAACTTCAAAGGTCCTTTAGAATAGGGGTGGAGGTTAAGTAACCTTCCAACTGACTGGACTGCAATTCACATCAGCAATAGCTAACAAAGTTAATGATGGGGTAATGGGAGAACTGGAATCCAACAATAACTGCAATGACCTTCCACAGTGTAGGAAGGCCTCTCTGTGTTACTCTTCTCAGACAGAAAGCAAGAGGTTTCCTCAAGAGCATGCTTCCCCAAGATAGTACACTCAAGAAGTTTTTACTACAGTTCCCAGCAATACTGACTTTTACCCATGATAGCCATGGATGGTAGGAGTTGAAGTCTAAAACATCTGGATGGTGCTAGGTTGGAAGAAGCTGAAGTGAAACCCACAAATGAGAAATAGGACACTATCACTTTACACACCAACAGTTTCCTCAGAGAAAGTAGTGCTAGAAGGTCATACTTCAGGGGAAAGGGGAACCAAAATGAAGGCTCAGGCTTTTGTAGGTCAGAGGGGGGCTGTTACTGTGACTGTAACACTTTCTCTATTTAGTTTATAAAAAAAGCTCCACAGAAGGATCATGGAGGGGGGAAACATAGAAGAACTCCCTTGACCAGGTAGAAATGAAGGCATCTAACCCTGCTGCTCCCACAGTTATATGCCTGGAGATCAAGCTGCACATCTTCTTGTTGGCCAGGGAGGCCATGAGGTCCAAGATCTGTTGCCTCAAGAAGCTTACTACTATCTGAAACAATTGCTGGGAGAGACTCCACTCCACCTGGTCCAGGTCTATGTTTAGAGAATGCTCCTGATCTTCTGCATCTAAGATGATAAGACTTTCCCCCACCTCCACCAATGTTTGCCTCTGACATCAGGATGCATGTTCTGGATCTCTCTCCCATTTATTTATGGATGTTGTTGTTGTCATATTGCTAGTACGGAGGAGCACACTCCTCTCTTGGATCTGACAGAGGAATGCTATAGGACAGGAAAGAATGCTGTGTTTGGCCTTCTCTTCAAATCACTGGTCTTGAGTTATGAGGTGGTTACAGGTTGCTCCCCAGCCTCTCAAACTGGCATCAGAAGTTACCTGCATTTTCTTGGGATTTTTTAACAGTCAGAGAGTGGGATGTGGATATACTTCTTCAATACAATCTCCCTCTTGAAACATAACAGATCCCACTGTAGATGCCTGTCAGAAGGAGTGGGAGAGACTTTCCTAACAGAAGATGTCCTCTGCCCACTATAGAAGTACCATCTTGACAGCATGACTAAATGGCAAAGTAGAAATAAAACAAAACTTAGTTTTAAAAAGAAAACAAATTCCAGATCATTGCTGGAGGAACCTGGTTGCTGTCGTTCGATGTCCATTTATTTACTATTAGTAGTAGCAGTAGTAGCAGTAACAGCAGTAGCAGTATTATTTCAATTTACAATCTACCCATCATCATAAGAGCTCTGGGCAGCTAAAAGAAATCTGTGTAAGAGCACAGAGTTAAAATTGCAAATATCTGAAATTGAGAATTACAGATATCTAATATAATCACAGTCGAAACTGTCTGCTAAGAGGAATAGAGGCAAAACCAACAGAAGAGATAAATAAAACACTTGGTTTCTTCCTGGAAAAAGTCTAACTCAGCCTGATTCTGGCCAGTGTTGCAGTGAGCTGACCATGGTCCTGCTCTCCTACTTGGACTGTGAGGTTTCACCAATAACCTCCTTGCAGGCTGTACTCAGACTATGGATCTTGGTGGCCTTTCATTCATAGGGCTGCCATAAATCAAATTCGATTTGACAGAAAATAACAACAAGGGAGGACTACTTCTTATAAGAAATCACGTGTTGTCTTCTAAATACTAGCAGTGTGCTGGGGAAACTGATCTTGGGAAGCCACTTTGGCAATACAGAAATTGAGTTATTTCATTTTAGTCTGCTTCAGGCAAAATCTGCTTTGGACCTGAAGTGGAGCCTCACTTAAGTTTCTGAAGTCTTTGGGTGCCTGTTCACTGAGGGTAATTGGTAGAGTTGACTTTCCTGGCTACCTCAGCATCTGTTTTTGAGGGACAGGGTTTTTGTTTTTCCTTCCCCACAGGAGCCAATGGAGACAGCACTATCTGTGTTAACTTGCACTAAAGGAGGGGAGAAAATTGGCTTTTGAAAAGGTCTGATGGGTAGGGAGCCCACCTCCAAGCAATGGTCCTTAGACAGTGGTTCTCAACCTGTGGGTCCCCAGATGTTTGTGGACTTCAGCTCCCAGAAGCCCCAGCCACTATGGTCAATGCTCAGGGCTTCTGGGAGCTGAAGTCCACAAACATTTGGGGACCCACAGGTTGAGAACCACTGCCTTAGAGCAACATGGCCTTTGCTAGGAGTGAGTGTCCCTCATCACAGTAGCTTTTATGGGACAGATATTATTTCTCCTTGACAAATGCCCCTATGCAATACCTTCAAAGTAGTCCCTACTTGGACTGTGAACACAAGTGCAGTCTGCTTCAGAGAGATGTACCAGGTTTCTGATTGCAAACCTGATAATCAAATAAAGCTCCAAAGTAGTCCAAGGTTTTGGGAACCAGCCAGTTCTACTTTGGACTGCTTCAGGCAAAAATCACTTCATAAGAATGCTCAGAAGCTTTGAAGCAACCCTCTTTGATTCCATATTCATGATTTGTCCTAAGTGAAGGCAAACTTCTAGCACACACATGTAGTTTTTTAAATTAAGCTGTTAGAAGATTTTAAATCTACTATACAAAGAATAGATCAGTATGACTTTAGTCTATAAATCTGCTGGAATAAGCAACTGACCACTGCATTCTTTGCAGAAATTTGCCCTCCCCCACTGCAACATAAAAGTAAGACAACTTAATACTTGGTAAAAACTACTAGTTGATTTCCACCATGTAACCTAGCCAGGCTTCTAGACTTTCCAGTTCATATTTCAGGATACAAAGCTATAAGGGTGCTAAGATTTTTCATTATGTAATTAAAGTATTAACCCTTTCTGTAAAACTGAAGTGGGTATCCAAACGATTGAACAAAAAGATTAGAGGCCAATGTGGAAAGGTTGCAGCATTTGAGATTGTACAACTTAGAAAGGTAAGTAAATGCTGAGTAGGTGAATAGAAGCATGGAAGAGGTGTAGAAAACTATGTATGCTATACAGAAAGTGAATAAGATTTTCTCTCACCCTTTCTCATCATCCCATTGCTCAGTAGCCAATAAAGTGGAATGGCAAGAGATTAAGGACAGACAAAAAGTATTTCTTCACACAGCCCATAGGTGAAAATCTGTTAGTCCCAAACAGAACAAACCTACTGAATCAATAAAACTTTCTAACAGTTGCTTTGCCAAGTTTCCATTGATTCAATAGGCCTACTCTGGTTCTACAAACAAGTGGATTTAGGCAAGGGTGAGCAGAGTGGGAGGGAAAGTCAACTTCTACCAACTCAGCTACCATCGCCAATTGTGAGGGATGCTGGGAGCTGGAGTCCAAGAATTCCTGGAGGACTACATTTTGCTAATCCCTGATTTAGTCTGTCATCAAACTACAGAATGTGCTACTGCAGGATATAGTGGCAGACAGTAGACTGGCTGTTTCAAAACTGGATTTGATGATTCATGGATAATATAGCTTTCAGTGGCTACTACTCATGATGGTCATGTATTACCTCTGATAACCGACGTCATACTTATGATACAGTATGACTTACCCTAGATCAAGGGTGGGAAATGGGACCTTGGAGCCCCAAAATGGGACCTTGGAGGCCTTCATTATCCTCCTACCATGAGATGCCATCTCTGACATAAACACACGCGCACATGTGCACACACAGAGAGAGCCCAAAACTGACCAGGGAGCCATGCCCCTGCCACCATTTAAATCCAGGAGAGGCCTTTTTTAAAACAGAAAATAAAGTGTGACCTGACTTCAGTTCACTTCCCATTTTTTAAAAAAGTCTCTCCTGGGCTTAAAATGGGCATTGGGATGTGGTGAAGCCGCTAAATGATGTAGAGCAGGGCTTTCCAAATGGTGTGTTGTGACATGTTAGCGTGTTGCTTGTAGTGTGTTGGTGTGCTGCCTCCCTGGGTGAGAAAGACCCACGCACACACCTGAGCCTGGCCCACTGCCATCACTGTCAGTGGGGCCTTTGGCTGGCAAGAGTGACGGCAGAAGGCAAACACCGGGTGGAAGGGGGCTGCCTTTCCCACTGCAGTCACTCTCGCTGGGGCATTTACCGGTGAGGGTGATGGCAGCAGGCCAGGATCGGGGGGGCTGCTTTTCTCCACCCTAGATACAACTCTGAGTACCTCCAGTTTGCTAGTAAAACTGAATTACTGTGTCGCAAAATGATGCATGTCAAAAAAGTGTGTCACCAACATGAAAAGTTTGGAAAGCTCTGATGTAGAGGGTTATTTTTGGAAACACACACAGAGAGAGAGAGAGAGAGGAGGGGGAAGTGAAAAAAAGTGGTTCCTAAAGACTTCAAAAATAGCCTTAGGAAACACTTTCCATATCCCTGCCCTTGATGTCTGTAATCTATAAATTAACGCCCCCCCCCCACCAAAAACCGGGTGTTTCACATGCTACTCATGAAAAGTTATACTACATCAAAATTATTTTAGCCTTACACACAAAGCCTGATTTTCTTGCTGAAAACTGCTATATGCTGTAATTATTGAATATAGATGTTGTGTCAAAGACATATCAGACATATGCCAGCTGTTATTGGAGTTAAATATTCCTTATAGAATTCTAAAAGCAAAACAAGGAGGAATACCATCTCAGCTAAAATAATACATTTTTACATCAGATTTTAATCAAATAATTGGAGCTTGGAATTAGTACCTCTTGGAAGGGTAAGATTTCCACTGGCCATAATAAGGTTCTTATCTTCCTGTCAAGATATGAGCTGAGAGATTAACAGCTAACAGTTCACAGGCAATGATCAAAGACAATCACAGGACACTTTTATTTTTTTAAAGTGCACCCCAAAATATAAGCCAATGGAGTTCTGACGCATCCTTGCATTCCCAGTAATTCTGCATACCAGAATAAGAAATCTTTTTAAAACACAAGCCTTCAATTTTGTTTTGACATTGACTGTGACCATTTTTGACCAGTCTTCAACCAATTCAGAACACACCTGTCTTAGTACAACCAGCAACATGATCATGTTCAAATATCAAACTGATTTTCCAAATTTGGATTCTTAGACAACCAGAAAAACACCTCCCATTAGTAGGAGATGAACAGCAGGCTCAGGAGGATTCCAACATTTCCAGAAATTTCCTTTAGAAAACCCCTCTCACTTACCACACACACTTCAAGCTTGCAGATTATTTTCTTTTGCTTTAAGCCAGAAAGCTTTTGTGTCATTTGCTTTGTTCCATGGAACATCTGATTTACAAGCCTTTTGAGGCTTAATCATGCTGTCATTTTACTTTAAACAGATTATGTTAAAAATAAGGAGTTACTATTATTGACATAACTATTTTAATTACTGAATGCATATTACCATGGATACAGTAAGCAGAAAGGCAACAGCTTATTCTTTAAATGTTCAAAGTTCAAATTTTAAAGTCTAAAGAATGCCTAACAAAACAGTAAATTTAATATGGAATTATGAAAATAGGAAAGGAAAAAGAATGAGAACAATTGATTCTGATTCTGATTAACCTTTATTAGGCATACTACAACATATACATTTACAATAAAACTTCAACAATCATTTTTAGAAAATTTAAAGCATAAGTTTGTTGCCTCCACCAGAAAGTTGGCCATTAGCCTAGTAATATGCGGATTCCGATCTTCCAATAAGTATTCCACTGATAACCTATCCAAACAGATATTCCTTTCCAATAACCTCCTTAACAACTTTTTCCTTGGAACTATATACAATGGGCAAAACAATACAATATGATGGAGAATGTCTGGAGATTGAGCACAATGACATATACGATTCAGAAAAGGGATCTGTAGATATCTACCCTTAGTCACATTTGGGGGATGTACATTCAACCTTGCAAGTAGAAAGGCCTTCCTTGCCACCAACAATGAGAGAGTTTGAAAATAATCCGGAATCCTACCCTGCAAGGGGGGAATACCGAGCATCGACGGGGAGGAAACCCTAGGAGGTATTGGATATGACAGCTGATATTCCCTCTTTGCAAGGCAGGCCCTGATAGTCTCAAGACACTTCTTTTCAGTTGATAAGAGGACAGAATCCATATTTAAACCCATAGACATTATTTTGCCTTCATAAAATGTAGCCCACCTGGCGTAGTACACATTAGATTGAAGGAAGCATAAAAGGCCAGATCTATTAGGCCTAAAATGAATATTAAACCAAGATCTATAAGTCATCAGCCAGGCTTCAGTTTAAAGAGAATTCAAGCCCAATTCTGCATAAAGAGTCAGATGATGTACACATGGGGGAACAGATAATATTCTCCAGAAAAAAAGTGTCTGCAATCATTCAATATCCTTATTAAAGGCTGGAATCCAGGTGAATATACTATAAAGTAATTGAGGTCTTAATTTAGTTTTATAAATTTTTAAGGCTGCCAGGATATCCTGGTTGCCTTTTTTATAGTAGAAAGGTTGTACCACAGGCAAAGATCTTTTCCCTGCCAAAATTACCTTATCTCTCTGTTTGCACCAGTGCCCATTAAAATGGAAAAGGACACCGAGGTAAACATACTTCTTGACCTGTTCAATTGTCTGGTTACCAACCTTCCACATTCTCGGGACAAATCTCTTAGAAAATACCAGTATTTTGGATTTATCAGAATTTACCAGCAGGTGAAATCTGTCACAATATTCAAAAAATCTTTTCAGGGCTCTTACCAAACCCACCTGAGACAGGAAGAGTAAAAATGTATCATAGAATGAGAACATATTCTCCTACACAGAGATCTGAGCTACACAATTTCATGATTTACGTTGCAAAGACTTTTCATTGCAGTTAAAGCCCTAAGCATTCAGATTCAAGATTGCATACAGTAAATTCTCTCTTTATAAAAAATATTAAGACTGACACAGGGTAATTCTAAGATGAACAACTATCATGCAATTTGGTAGGGCATATCTTGTTTTGCATTGCCTTCTATGTGTCACAATCAAACTAAAGCTGAACCAGCCCAATCCAAGGTATCCTTAAACTTTAGGGTAGTCATTTTACTAAATTCAGTCATTCAGAATTATATATTCTCCTAGACAAAAAGGTAAGTTGAACCATAGTTCTTCTTCAAACGTAAAGACAGGGTAAAAAGTAGCAATATAAATGTCAGTTACGAATTTAAAAAAACAATGCCATGAATTCTTGATAACTAGATAACTGAGGAGATGGCTTAGGTATGAAGTCTGTTCTTCTTTATCAGCTCTGATATGCAATAGTAATTCCAACTAAATAGAAGTTGTAACCTCAAGGAAACCCAACTAGCAATTTTGTCCAGGGCTTTGAAAACAAGCACTTTGCAATATTGTAAGTGGCCACACATCACTACATCTGCTAATTATTATCAGAAAGACTGAACCTACTGGGTAGGAGATTAGCACCGCCACAAAAAACTCAAATGAATCTCTGAAGGGGAAAAAAAAAGGAGGAGGAAGAAAAGGGCTGTACATTGCATTAAAAAAAAAAAAGATACATCATATCCTGTGCTAGACTCTGCAACCTGTACCAATCATGCAGATATAGAGAAAATGTGCTCATCTTACTATTTTACATTATTAATTCTGCTTCTGCTAGTCAAAGTGTTAGGGTGGATAAACAAACCACACCTCACCGTATCCCCAGGTGGAACACAGAGCTGACTTGAACCCCCAAACACAAGGTAGGAATTCAGGAGGTGTTGTTCTTCTTCAGCTTTCTGGAGATTTTCATATACCACATGTTTTAATGCCCCATGCCCAATCACTGGAATCTCACTGAAATACATTCAAGCCAGAGAGATCTCACCAGACATCACTGCCCACGTTTTCAAAGATATCTTAAATCACAAAAGCCCCACAACTGTTCTTTGAAACCAAGAGCCTCAGAAATTAAACACACCCCAAATAATAAATACTATATTGTTCGTGGTTAAAAAATTCCAAGCATTTAGAGTTTAGTTTCTGATTTCCTAGGCAATTCTAAACAAGTCATTCTGTCTTATTGCAAGAACTGTATCAAATGTCAACAACTCACAGAGAACATGCATTTGTTTACAGCAAAATGTTAGTATGATCTGTTCTCTATTATCCGTGTATGCATTTTCTCTTCCTTTGGAAGCCCTATAAAAATCCTGATGTTTCAATAAAGCTTTGTCCATCTGATCAGACTACTGTTGCAGCCAAGCTGACAGAAGAGGCTGAAAAGATGTTCCCTCTTGGCCAAGAATAAGTGTGTCTGTGTCTATGTGTTTGTGTATGTATGGGTGGGTGTGTGTGTCTCTTTCCCAACCTGATCCACAGCCCAGTCTCAGCTCCATGTTTATATACCTGGGAAACAAGGATGGACTGATATTTCAGTCACACCCAACAATATTTAGTGCTCTTGTGAAAACATTGCACTAATTTTGCATGATTTACACAGAATCAAAAATTCCTTGATTGCTTCAGCACAGACTTGTAATTCTTTTAGAGCAAAAGTATACCTTTCCCCAAAGAGAATACACACCACTATGAATGGCAAGATGGCATTAGCATTCCAAACAATTTCTTCCTGATATACTATATCGATAAAAAAACGCTTATATTCAATCGCACCCATGGTTTTCCTGCTTTTACTGAATTTAATTCTCTTTCTCTCAAATTAAGTATCTTGGCACCTTTTTATTACCTAAAAGCAATCTTTTGCAGGCTTAATTCTATATAGCGGCAACTATTAAGACCATATCATTTCAAGGAGAACATTAATCATTCAGAGGATTCACTCCATGTATCCCCATAAGAGAGCTGTGGCAACTACCTTCTGGTTTCCAAGCTCTCCAGAGCAGAAAGAGTTGACTTAACCATGTTCTCTCTCACAGGAAACAGGCTTTGGGAATATAGGCTCTTGCATATAAGATCTATAAAAAACCTTACATGAGGCTAGGAGAGGAGGAAATATATTGTTCAAACTTAGTAACTTTAACCAAGTGAAACCCCTTCAGCTCTCCTTTATGACTACTAATTATGAAAACTGTAATGAGTCACCATATAAGTCTTTATGGATCGCAGCCCACTTCATCAAACACAGGAAGTACTGTCCTGAGCTGTAATATGTACATGATAAAGGGGAGATTGCAGCCAGTGAGATCAATAGAAAATGAAATACAGGAAGTATGTACAGTGATAATTACCATATTTTCAGTGGATATGCACAAAACAGTTCCTGGGTTGAAAACTAATGAACTGATTAACACATGTTGAGTGTTTTGTTTTTTTCCAAGAAACTTTAGTCCCTGTTCAGAAGGACAGGAAATCAGAGTGGGCACACTGTAATGCAACTATTCCATTCCTTTTTTGCTGCAGGCTAACAACGCTACCATTGAGAGCCAACATGGTGTAGTGGCTTGAGCATTAAGGTATTACCCTGGAGGGCAGAGTTTGATTCCCCGCTTGGCCATGGAAACCCGCTGGATGACCTTCGGCAGCCCTCAGAAAATTTCATGATAGGTTTCCCTTGGGGTCATTCACAATAATAACAACAAAGCTATTTCCTCCCCCTGCTCCAAAGGTTCATACTATAAATATCCCTTCTCATTTTTGGAGACACTTTTAACAACTCTTCTCCTCTTTTGAGAAGAAAGACACGGAGGCTTTATGGGAAGCTACTAGCAAAAACTAAAAAATGTTAAAACTGTAATCAGGTTGGGAGGTGTTTGTTTGCTTGGCTTGTTTTGATTTTGGTTTTGGGTTCTTTTACTTTTCTATATCCACTTAGGAGAGTATGTCAACTGTGACCCTAATATAAAGAGGATGGATCTTGCTTCAGTTAATCATGTCCTAGTGACATCTAAGATGGATTACTATAATGCAATTAGAGAGCAGTGGGACTGTCTTTAAAGACTGTTGGGTAACTTCAAGCGGCACCAAAATATTAGCCATTCAAGTACCAGGATGTGCTTAGTGGATGGATTATGGGATGCATGTACTGTAACACTTGCATTGGTTGGCAGTACATGTCTGAGCTCAATATAAAATTCTATTATTGGCCTTTAAAATTTTCAATCAGGTGGACAACTCAGTCAGGGAGGAGATTCTCTTCTCACGTATCATCTGGAGATTACAAAGACTGTAAAAAAAAAAAGATAAGGCTGGAAGTAGCTGAAAGTTCACCATTGGTTTTGAAAGACAGGCAGATTAAGCAGTGCAAGGGGTTCCAAAACGTGTTTAGAAGTTGAACTGCACTCCTGGGGGATTCTGGTGTTGCTGCTTTTCATCTAGAGAAAGCAGCAAAAACATAAGCGTGGTCCACCTGTAGCCGGAGGACATATTTTACCCATCCTGCCCTAAATCATCTGGGAACAGTTTTACCTCAAGGAAAACTTTCACCCACAAAAACCTACTTATATTCTGAGATCAACATGAGAAACCCTATTTCTGTCTCCAGTCAACGTAATCTGTCAGACAATCAGTGGGAACAGTACCCTGTCAGTGATCTCACTCACCTAATTGTGGAACCCTCTTCCAACGAGTTGTTCACCAAACCCTATCATCAGAAATCTCCAAGAAGTCTCCAAAGACTACTTTATTTACTCTTCCCAATAAATGAGCTAAATCTTCTTCGTGTATCATCTTATATAAGATGTTGTCCAGTTTCGTGGCTTTCAAAGTCACTCATTATTTGTATAATTCTTTTTATTATTATTTCTATCATTGTTCTATTGTTACTTTTTTGTTATTGTTCTATCATTGTTCTACTGTTATTGTACAATGCTTTGAGAGGTTCTGCTCTTAAGGACAGCTTAAAAACCTTAAAGTATATAAAAACATTTCAAGTCACTTCATAATTATTTCTTAATAGGTAAAAGTGACTTATGATTTTGCTTATTTTTTTATTTTTTTAAGGAAAGGACTTCGAAAAAAAGCGGGGGACCTCCTAGCCTGGCTATACATGAGAATTAGCTTAATGATGCTACAAAAATGCTGTGGGTGGAGAAGATCCAAGCTTCAGTCATACCCCTCACTGCAGGTAACAGAACTGGTTAAGTGCTTGTGTGCCTGAAATCACAGTGAGTTAAGGTCAATTAAAATTACCACACATTAGGTGACCAGTGATCAGACTCAATATAAGACAGCTCTGTTTATACATAAGAAATGCTTTTTAAAAAATGTTTTCAATCCCCACAGGATTTTTTCCAATATAAAATTATGCATGCTGAATGTACTTGACTTACAGATTGCTTCATTCAGTAACTGATTCACAACTAATAGACGGTTTCATTTTTTTTAGCCATGTTATTAATCCAAGAGTTCTGTATAGTGCATTTTAATTAGGAAACAGATCCATCCACAAAGGTTAACATTTTTATTATGCATTAACCCTGTGGATATTTTTGAATTCTCGAGCTCTTGTTGATGACCAGAAAGCCACCACAAAAAGTGCTTTTTACAGAATGTAGTTCTGAATCATTGTCTGCTATTTAATTAGGAGATCAAGGCTGCAGATGTCAAAACATATCAGACAAAACAAAGAATCAGCTACTATATGAACACAGAATCCAAAATCATGTGTTTGGAGAATACAGCCAATATATGAAGTGCAGGGGATTTACTAGACAGCTGTATGCTTTCTCAAGTCAAAGGCTATCATGCTTGATAGATTTCACCCTGGCCTAATAATGGAGAAATGCCCATACTGAAATCCGTGGGATCTACTGAGAACTGAGCCAGCTCCTTATCTGGATAATGTCACCTCAGGGTTCATTTCATGGTCATCAGACAGAACAAGACAAAACAGAATTCAAGCAGACTAAAGATCTCAAATCAACAAATAAGGTAGACCTGATAGGTCAGTATGGCTCTTTTATGACCATGAACAGCGTAAAAGACATGTCAATATAGAATTGTTACTAAATGAATTAACCCGCCAAATAGAATAAGGCAATCTGGTAGACTTGGGGACATGCCTAGGAAGTAGAACTCAACCTATCTTCTGCTACTGTGATTGCAGCTACTTTTTTAAAAAAAAAAAAACAACCCACCACTATCCACAGCACTATATCCTGGACATATTCAGAGTCTGATAAGATAAGATTAATTGTCATTTATCTGTATATACATTGGCCTGGGAAACCTGTACCCTTCTTTGTGTTGTAGACTGCAATTCCCATCACCTTAGCCACAATAGCCAATTGTGAGGGATGATGTGACCTTCAAGCCAATAACATCTGGAGAGCCACAAGTTCTCCTATCTTTTCATTATACAGCTTTGCACAGCTATGACTTGTGAACTAACTATTCTAAAATGAGAATTCTGACCATGATCAACCTTGTAGTATATGAAGCAAGGAGTTCAATAACTAATTCTTCTGTTTGGAAAATGTCACTAACTAGTAGATGGTTTTAAAGTGATTCCAATTTGTAGAAAGAAATGTGCAGTTCTTGCTCCCATATTCTCCTGTGTCAATCCAAAAAATTTTGTTCCCTTTAAAAAAAAATCTTTTGTTAGATACATTCTAGGAACCTCCATTATAGATAGCTAGATTCCACGCCAGAAAAATAATAGAAACGATCGTTCCTTTGAGATCGGCATAAATGGCAGAGGCTACAGTAATAATTACTCTTTAAATCACCTTGCCTGCATTTGGATCTAATCTTTTAGGCTGGAGGAGATTGGAATCACTGAACACCCCCTACACATATATTACAACTTTCTGCTGCAGCAGTGACAGGCAGTGGCACTCTCCCAGTAGTATCATTTTCCCTTCACCCAAAAAAGCGAGTTCTATATTTAGAACCATTCTGTTATCATTTGAATTCCTCAGAGACCAAAAGTTAAAATTGTTCACATTGCAATAGGGAGATGCAAACACACAGTTATCCTCCTGCCAGGCTTGTTGTATCACTTCCTTTAGATTAACATGTTCTTGTTCTTCTTGTTGATATTGTTTGCCAGACAGTCAACTTAAAGTTATAGCAATCCTGTGGCTGAGAGACACCCCACCCCAAGCACTTCAGTTAACTGCTCTGCTCAGGTCTTGCAGACTCAGATGGCTACAAAGAGAAAAACCCAGTCACAGAAAATAGAAAGCAAAACCTCCAACCAAAGGTGGGGGGGGGCAGAGGAATCCAATAGTTATAGCCTCATTTCTAACTGCAAACAGAATTTTACTTTATCCCTCACTGTCTTGAGTTTGCAATTGCTCTGAATAGTAATACCTTATTGTTTACTTTTAATTCTCTAAGCTTTTGCAATTTTACAGTTCTGCTTACTGTAGTGCACTCTAAATAGCATGGCTTCAAGAAAAACATAAAAGGTGCTTATTAAGGGTTTATTTACTCTTTGTTTTTTGGGGGGAGTGTTTTTGTTTTGTATTGTGTTAATAATTACAACAGAGAACATTTTATTATGTCTCTAAAGACTGAATTACACATGATATTCACTGAGTATGTGTGTATTGTGTGTCTTTTTACATGTGTGCAAAATTACAACCTGTGTCAGATAGGAGGATGATAAGAATTAATAAGATCAGAGTATATATGGTGAGGGAATTTGTTTCTACCCCTTCCATGGTTCTTTGGGCTAAGTTAGTCTTACTTTAGAACACTGTAGAATATCAGAACTGCAGAATTTGACAAGAGTTGAAGAGTTTCGGCATGCAGTGAATGTCATAATTCTCTTTTCATATTTAACAAAAATGTTCCCAGTTTGCGCAGGAGTAAAGAAAGCCCTGAGAGATGCTTGGCTCATAACGAAGACCAAACAATGGCTTAGTATTATGTGAGTCTTTGGCTACTGCAGTTCCTCCATCTCCCTTCAATTCCTGCCCTGATTTCTAGTTCTGAGTGTTCTGTCACTGCTTTGACACAATTTTGCAAACCATAGCTTGTGTTCATCCTCCAAACAAGAGTTGGAAGCAATGGCCAGAATATCTACTTTTGGCTTCAAGGGTAAGTACAAGTTGTAGTTTGCCAGTGTGGACGAAACCAGGAAGTTAGGGAAGGAATCAGAACCTGGAGGCTGAGGAAGCAAGGTGAAGCCCAAAGCTTATTCATACAAAACCCAACCATGATTTAGCATTACATATGAAACAAGCCCCAGTATGTAGGACAGAGGTGGGGAAAATGTGGCCCTACAGAAGTTGCTGGGCTGCAGCTGCCAGAATTCCTGACCAGCAAAGACAATGATGAAGGATGTAGGCAAACAACATGTTGAAGGGCACAAGTTTCCCATCTTTGATGTAGTCTAAACTCAGTGATGTCTCAGACAACAGTAGGGTGGCTGAGCAGGAGTTCCAGAGAGCCGAGTCCTTCAATGTTTTTTGGCAACTTCCACAACCAACAGACTAAGAACAAATTGAAGCAATGAGAATATCCATAGACTAACACCATATTTTCTGAAGAAATGATGATGCTTGTCTGGCTTCTCACTTAGGAGCTGAAGCCCATTTCTGGTATATAATAGGATTTATCTCTCATTATCTACTGTGACAGATGGCATGCCTCTAATCGTTCCTTTCTACATCCAAAGAACCATACATTTGTTTTTTTAAAAAGCTAGGAAATCATAATTGGTAAATTATTTTGTCAGACTCATTAGCTTGAACTATTCTGTTACTTTTAGGTTACAGTATTTCAAAACACAAGAGGATTACATTCTGGGGGAAGCATTCAACCAGGACAGAGGTGGAGGAACATGTGGCCCTCCAGATGCTATTGGTTTGTAACTCCCATCATTCCTCATCACTGGCTCTGCTGTCAAAGACTGATGACAACTGCAGTCCAGCAGAATCTGGAGACTACCCATTGTTCACTCTTGAAATAAAGTTTTGGTTTATCCTGACTGTCTTTTTTTATTGCAGGAAGCTACAATCAAGCATACTATTAAAATGAAAAAAGATTTGTGAATATAAAAAATAAATATGTAAACACATATACAAATACATCACAACAACACAACTGCACACAGACTTGTATGCTCTGTTGCAGTGGACTCGAACAAAGCAAATAACGTGCAGATAATTAGTTATTTTGAGATTTCCTCTCCTGGAGTGGGAATATGTTCCAAGTCTGTTTTATTAGCAATCTGAAATCACGGAATGATGTCAGTAATTAAAGCTGATCCATCTTTCATTTCCAAGAAGAGTTTCACAACTATCTGACATATAAGGGGCATGAACAACTGGAAGGTTGGTATGGTTTACTCCTATCACCCACTTGGGTTGCCATTGTCCAAAAAAACAACAACAACAACAACTTGCTGACAGCAGAGTTTTTAGTGATTATCAGAACTGACCATTCCAAATCTTCAGAAAGAGAGACAGAATTCTACACAATAGAAAGAAGAGTTCTGGATTCTCTTGACAATGTTTACTCACCAATTTTTTTTTAACCATTTACATTTGAGTAATTGATTCTGCTTCTGCTAGTAGTGAGAAGTTGGCCACATAAGATAGCAAATCACCACCCAAAATTACTGGAAAACTTATTCAGTATCTCTACGGTTGCTAAAATTTTAGAGGATGGTATGGTTGCACATTGCATGAAAAATCTCCCACTAGACCTCTGCCATTTGCACAAAAATTCCACTAGAGAGGCTCTAAAAGAACATCTTCAATGTAAACAGAATACTTGTACCCAAATCAATATTGTAAACAGGGATCCACAGCTTGGGAAGTAACTTTGGAGACCACAACTCCCAGAATCCCCAGCTAGCATGTCTCTTTCTAGCCCATACAGCACTGAGCTTCCTCCCTTTTTCCAAGAGGCTGACATCATGTTTGGATGAGAATAGGTATGTTTGCCGTGACTCAGCATTCAATGAAAAATCTCTAAAACAGAACGGCAAGTTGATAACAGCCAATTTTGCTGAATCAAGTACACTTGTTGTTATGTACTTTCAAGTCATTTCCAATTTATGGTGACCCTGAGTTAAGCTTATCATGGGTTTCTCTGGGGCTGAGACTATGTGGTTCACCTAAGGTCAACCAGTGAGTTTCCACAGCCAAATTTCATATCCATCTGATATGAAGCCATCCACATAAATAACATATCAAATCTGGTTAAAGGGCATCACAAGAGGGCAAATGAAAAGAAAGTAAATTTAAAATTAGTGATCCAACATTTTTATGCCCAAAGAGTGACAAGAAATAGGTGGAAAGGAAGATGATCAGCTGGCAGAGGCGAAAATATTTGACAAAACTGATATGGCAGCACCAGCTTCACACCTTGGCTTCCACTGAATCTTTCAGAGATTGCATGTGATCTAGTAAAATCACCAGACTTGTGTAAACACATGAGAAATTTATCTCAGCTCCACTGTGCAAGCCATGTGGCTCACTTATCCTATTAGCTCCCTACACAAACACATACAGACACAAAGAGAGAAACAGAAGTAACAGCCATTCCACTATTTGAATTGTCACAACATGTAATCATTCAGAGTTCTCTCTTGCCTCACCCATAAGCTTCCAATTTGCTGAAATGACCCTCAGATCACTTGTTCCAGCACTATTGATCTTGTAATACAAAAAAGTAACTTTTCTAGGCTCTTGGGGGGATGTATAACCTTTCAATTGCAGCATCACTATAGTAGTATTTTCTTCCTGCACTGTTGTATCTTGAATCTACAAGACTTAACCTAGAAAACAAGTTAAAAAAAATAACAGATTAAAACAACAACAATAAAACAGACCCAAAGGAAGATAATACTCAACATTTCATATTCAAAGTTCCTGTAATAAATGAAACAAACACCTTCTTCTGGATTCACTTTGCACAGGTCAATAAGAAGCAATATCATTTGTAGGCAGAGAAGGAAGGTAGTAATGTACAGCATTTCTTCTCCAGAGCAGCTTCTCCTCTGAACTACCATATCAGGAAGTAATAAACTTGGCTCACTTTTAATGAAATTTTACTGGAACATAACTCAGTTATAATGAAATTTGAAGATCATAAATGAGACCAAGATGACAAAATTGTGTGCTTGTAACAGTCTCCACCCCTGTTCACTGTGGACAATGCAAGTAAGTAGTGCTGCAACACACCACAACGAAATTTGCTACAGAGAGAGAGAGAGAGAGAGAGAGAATTCCCAAAACTACAAATCCCAGGATGCCAGCGCATAGAGTCAGGAAAATTAAAGTGGTATGAAAATGATATAATTGTATACTGCAGACCAGGGATGGGACAAATCCACAATTTTCCAAATCCAAATCTGGATCCAAATCCCTGGAAGGTTCTGGGAATCCACGAATCTCAAATCTTTCGAATCCTTTTTTTAAAAAGAGTTTAAAAAGTGACGGTCCACTCTGAGGCACCCGTACCGGCAGCAGTGGTGGGGGTGCAGAGAAGGGGTGATGGCCCTCTTTTTACACCTCTGCCACAGTGAGTCAGGCTATGGGGTGCAGGAACATACTTGCTGCTGCGGGCCCAATCCCGGGCACTCACCTAGGCCCCAGAGCTTGCAGGAAAGTGGCCATCACCGACCCTACTTGCCCCTGCAGGCCCGATCCTGGGTGCTCACGCTTGCGCAGGCCCCAGGGCTTGCAGGAAAGCAGCCATGGCCTGCCCTACTCACCCCTGAGGGACTGATCCCAGGCGCTTGCGTGAGCACAGTCTCTGGTGTGCCCTGCACACTGCACCTGGCAGGGGGCTGGAATGTGAGGGGGGAATGGGGGGCAGTGGGCACTTCCAGATTCGAAAGATTCTGTTTGCCTATTTTGCCCTGGGTTTTCGGATCCGCGAATCTCCAATCCTTGCCAAGGATTTGAGGATTCAGTTAGTGAACCCTAGTGCAGACACACCCCTGTTCTCTCATAAACTACCCCAAGGACCAGTTTGGTCAAAAGGCAATGTACATTTTCAAAACATACCACCACCATGTTCATTTTTCTCTTCCAACAGCAATATCATAGTCACGCTGTGGACCACTTGAGCATAATCCATGAAGGTTCGTGGTTAGAGCCACTCTTAGCTATGATACATGTTATCAGTCTGATCCTGCAGACAAGTTTTAGAGCAGAGGTGGACAAAGTGTAGTTCACAGGATACTTAGGCCCTTTCCACAGTAACCTCCCACCCCGCCATGGGGATGGGAGAGGAGTAGGACTGTGACAACACTTCTGGTATGATGTCATCACAGTCCTTCTCCTCTCCCATCCCCAGGCAATGCGATTGCAGATTAAATCATTGACGGGTTTTCCCCATCAATGACCAGCAATCATGCCACCATCCTGTACTTACCTGTCCTAAGGAAGGCCCAGAAGCACTATAGTGGTGCTTCTTGCCCCAGCACAGCCTGGGAAAGTACCCGGCTGCACTGTGGAAGGAAGAGACATGTCCATTGCGCTCTCTTCCACAGAGAGCAAGTCTGCTCTCAGGATCACCACTGGAAGCCAGTGCAACAAGGTAGGGTGCAGAAAGGGCCATATTACCTGCCTAAGTAAGAGAGTGAATGCCCATGCACACCCTCCCCCTCACGCTTCCCCTGTACCATTCCCTTCCCCTGCTCTCATCAGCAAGTGAACGAGGGAACACCTGCACACACCTTGCCTTCTCCTACTCCCCCATCCCATTCCCCTCCTCTACACATGTGAGTTAGTCTGCAAGGGAAACAGAGGTTGCAAAAACTCTGTGAACAATCACTTGTGAATGTCAAACCTGCAAATGTGGAGGGATGACTGGACTTCCAAGGGGTTCTCTGAGAATCTTTTGGAATAGTCCTAATGAATGCCAGCCTAAATTTCATAGGAAGGAGAGAATGTGTGTGTAAAATCAGTAGAAAAGTGGTTCTAACACAACAGCATGGGGAATCATGCAGTCCTCCAGATGTGGTTGCACTGTAGTTCCCATTATTCTTCAGCATTGGTTGTGCCAGCTAGAGCTGAACAGAACTGCAAACATCTGAAGTGCCATTTGATTCCTATCCTTGCCATAAAGCTTCTTAATACATGTGGAATATTCCAGAATTTTTCAGGAGTTGTGTAAAATGAGGGAGGGAGACATTTTTTTTATTATTTTTTTAAAATATTTATCTTTATTGATATGGTATTTAAATGCAAGGCTCATATTAAAGTGAAATAATACAATAATTTTAACATAAATTAAAAGAAGTAAAAAGTAAAAGACAAAGAATAACAAGAAATAGTGGGTCTAGAAGTATGGTGAGTTTGGTAGAAAAATCAGCTTGGTTTAGTTTGTTATGGGCTGTGATGTTGGTCTGACAGTAATCTGGTTGATTTCCTTTCTTTGCAAGTTAAGTATAGAGCCTAGTTGAAGCATTATGTCTATACGTCACTGACAGCAGTCCTGTTGCCTTGCAATGATTTTAGTTGGTTAGCCTAGTTTTGGCCAAAATAATCTCTGTAATGACAGTTGATTCCTCACTTTTATTTCTATGTTGTAGACTAATAGACCTCTCTCAGCTGGATCCATAGTCAAGGAGGAAATTAGTTGGGACCTAGGCCATCTAAAACACAGAAAGAGAGGGCTTTTTTGGTTTTTGGCGGGGGGAGGAGTGATTTGTTGTGTAACCCTGTACAAAGCACACAAATGGGGTAAATCATTGTTAACAGTCCATTTTTGTACTTGTTCCATTATTTATCACTCTTTTAATAAATTGTTGTTATTGTTTCTTACAAAAGTAAGAAATTGGCCTATGTTTTGGAAGAATTTTCTCAAGATGTCCCAAGAAATTATTTTTAATTCATCCAAAAGTAACATGTCAAGTCAATGTTATTTGTTGCACAGAGAATGGAGAAAAACATTAAGAGTTGTTAACTGTTTTTGAAAAAGGAATGTCGTTGTACCCTCATTACTCCCAAGATAGCACATTATAGGTCATAAAGGTTATTTGTTACATGACATTTTCCAGCTGTGGGCTTCACCCCCTCACGAAATGTTAAAAAAACCTCTCTGGCTCTTTTTCCTTACAGAAATATAAGGGGAAAAACTGCAGGCAGTATATCCAATTATTCTGTAAGAAGTAAACATTCTGCTCTTGTCTTCTGGTAATTTGGCTGTGCACATGCCCAACTGGAGTGACTTGCAAGCTGCTGAACATGAGCACTTGATTAAAATTTACACTTTAATTTATTAAAACTGTAAAGAACTCTTACAGACAGATATTCAGAGAGAACTGTCAGGTTTTTACCTTTTTATTTTTATGTCGTATAGAATTACAGCAAAATTTCTCACCTTCCATGCCACCATTTCAAAATACCTGGCTACAGAACTGCTCACAAGGGGCCCTTTCCGTAGCCTTCAAACTAAGCTTAGAGAAAGGGTGTCCAGTTAATAAACTAGAAATTGAAAATCTAGAAACAAAACAAAATGACTTATTCAAAATAAATACATGATTGTGTTAACGCTGTCTGCCTTCAAGTTGTTCCCAATTTACAGCAACCCTAAGGCAAACCTATCATGGGGTTTTCTTGGGGAGATTTGTTCAGAGGTTGTTTGCCATTGCCCTCCTCTGAGGCTGAGAGCGTATGACTTTCCCAAATTCACCCATTGGGGTTTCCATGGCAGAATGGGATTCCAACACTGGTCTCCCAGAGTTTTAGCTCAACACTCAAACCACTACACCATACTGGCTCCCAAATGCATGATTTATTCACAATGATTTAAAATGGAACGCCAGCATATGCTCATGCATGCATGGAGGAACAAAGTTTGGAATTAACAAATTACATGTAAGTAGTTGTTTTAATTAGTTCCTTTAAAGGTGTAATTAGATTACATTATGACTGAAGTGAGAGACAACTTCACTCTTTTTGTTGTACAACTGTACTTTCAGGTTTAAAAAATAAGTTTTAATTTCTTTTATCGTTACAAAAATGTATCTGTACTAAATGGTGGGAAAGGAACATGGTTCAAATGCTGGCTTATATTGACATCTCATGCTTTATTGTGAGTGCTGAGACGACAACAAAAGATGAAGGAATGGAAGAGGGGTGTACTTTAAGCCAATGGTTTGTACATTCAGATATGTTTAACACATGTAAAAACAGCTATTTTACTTCCTTTTGAGAAACGGTGAAAAAAAATGGCATTAACAACTGTAACTACAGTAGTAACTAACTATGTTTTGGAAACTGGGAAAATAACTTTGATTAATTAATTTTTAAAGTAATTTTCCAGATTCTGGACAGGAGTATGAAGAATCCTCTTGCCATAAGATTGTATAGGGCATGTACAGAATTCAATTCTTCTTTCTTAGACCAGGCTTACGTTAAAGAAAGAAAAGATGGGGAAACTGTTCCTAGACTGTACTGCTTCATTGTGGTAGTATTCCGAATAGAAAGATTATGTTGTCTCTAGGTTTCTGCACTATTTCATCAGGAGACGTAACGGTGAAGAAAAACAAATCACTCAGTAAAGAAAACTAATATGTTGGGAAATCGGCTTAACTAGAACTTTCTTCTTTTCCTTTTATCATTCAATTTTCTCTTCAGGAAGTTCAAAAGTAAGAATCTCAATCATAAGCTCTTGCTGTCTGAAAAGATACACAAGTAGTGTATTTGTGGTCCATAGGCACACTACCACCAGCCCTAACATCAGATATAATGAGGCAAAACATCTCAGGGAGCAGATGTTTGGGGCAGGAGTGTAACTTCCCATTTGTTTTCCTTCATTAGAGAACAGAGCTGGGTTCTGAGGACAAAAACCTTCCCAGGCACCTAAAATAGCCTTCACATGTGGTCGAGGCTGCTGTTCCATTGCTAGAGCTGAAGTAATATTAAGCTTCCAATCCTGTTAATTGCTGGGGAACATGTGGCCTCCGAACCCACCAGAACTATTTTTTTCTTTTCGTATGGATGATTTTTTCAGACCAAACCAGCAATAAAAGCTCAAAACTACTATAAAACCCATTCAGCACAACCCCAAAGATCCAAAATTACTTTAAAAAAAGAATTTCCAAAATTCAGCTCAAAATTGAACCAGAAGAAACTTGACATAGTTTGCATCAAAACCATGAGTGTGGGCTCCTGGAGGAATTGTGAAGTTGAAAAATAGTCCCACCTTTTCTGCAGTTGTCCACCACTGCTGTAAATAGACTGAGAAGGGGACACCGTCTTATCCTTTACACCTCAGACAGCAAAATGGCATCAATTGGCAGAGATGGGTGGCAGGGCCAATCTAGAATGCCATCCAGAGGAACACTCAATAAAAAGGAAAGTAACACTTCTTCTCTCCATTCCAAAATGCTACTGTGTGCGGTTTCTAGTGATGAGATCTCCATATCCTGTATGCTTGATAGATTGTTAATGGGCAGTAACAGGCAGTTGATGTTTCCAGGTTTAGATTAAGGTGTTTGTTCAAAAGCTTTTGACGACTGGATGGATATTTCTTTTGAAAAAATCTATAGATGGTTGGTTGCTATTGAAAAGGAAATATGCTCAGAAAGCAATATGAGTTGAACAGTTTGCAGATCGACCGTCAGCAACAAAGATTATAAAACCCAAACACTCTGGATCCACCTGATCTCAAGTAGCATACCACTACAAGCTATATGAGCTTGCGGTTCAGATTCTCCTTATCTGCACAAGGTAGCAGGAACTTTCACCCATAGCTTCTTTGATTTTCAGATGGCATGAACTTTCTGGATTGGCTAGGCCTAGTACAAACACCAGGGTGAGACCTTCTACTTTCTATGCATAGGCTGGAAACTTTTTTTTTTTTTTTGCTACCTCTTTCAAAACAATGTTATCCTCAAACTACCCTAAAAACACCTAATCTTAGAATCATAGAATCAAAGAGTTAGAAAAGACCACAGGAGCCACCCAGTCCAACCCCCTGCCATGCAGGAGCATACATCAGAGCACTCCCAACAGATGGCTGTCCAGCCTCTGCTTAAAAACCTCCAAAGGAGGAGACTCCACTACATTTCCAGGCAGCATATTTCACTGCCAGACAGCTCTGACTGTCAGGAAGTTCTTCCTGAGGTTTAGGTGAAATCTCTTTTCTTGTCTAATTTCAGAAAGTAACTAGGTTCAGGCCTAGTTAGTACTTGAACAGGGGACCACTAGAGATCTCCAGGAATGGTTAGGAAAGAATTCTACCTGAAACTCTGGAGAGGGATTCTGGGATCTGCAATCCTAAACAAGCTCCAGCTCAAACCACTGAACTGAACTCAGTTCTCTTGATCTCAGGCTACCCAAGGTGAAGAGCATGCTTTCAGCAATACAGTTGCTAACAACCCTACAGCAAAATAAGATACTAAACCACGACAGGCCGATAGAATTAACTGTGTTCTTTCTCACAGTGACAATGAGGATGTGTTTCATTCTAATAGCAAGCCATGTACATTTCCTCCGCGTTTCGTCTTTCTGGTCTTTGCCTCGTCTAAAGACCTCCATCAATACAGGAAAACATTGGCAGACTGCCTCAACTCCCTCTCAGGCGGCTGCTGCTGCTGAGTTCAGTCAATATACAAAATCCTCTGACAAGGGAGAACAACAGAGCAAGCAGCAAGAACCTCTAAAGGCAACAGGGATTCATCAGATAGCAAACTTGAAACTCTTTTCAGACTTTTCACAGTTCTCCTTCGGTACCAACCTTCATTTATTAAGACTTTTCAATAAGAAGCCAAGTTACTCTTCTAGCAGGTAAATTTAAGTGCCTCTCTGGAGAAAGAGAGAGTCAAACTAGAAAAGAAGTGGGCAAAAAAAAAAAAAGGCATTAAGATTGGTTTGGTACAGTTGGGAGGCTGGTAAAGCAGATCTTTAAATCCCAAATAACCCCCTTCTTAATTAGGAAGCAACCTAAATTGGACAAGGGCCTTATTTCAGAACTGCAAGATAAAATTAAAACTACGGGCTTTAAATCCAAACACAGCAGACAAATCAGACTCATAAATGTAGTCTCCAAAGAACAGCACTAGAGCGTCAATTAGGAAGAACAGTGAAACTTAAGAATATGCTAAATAGACCAGCTCTAAATTAAAGTGTTTAAAGTTTCAAAGAAAAAATTAAGAAAATATTAGAAGCCAGGAAGCATATCAATCATTTTCTGCTTTCTTTGTAAGCTGGGATAACAATAAACCAGTAAAGTCATTACAGAAGCAAGGACCACCAACACATATTGCATTACAAGGCAAGCAAGATATGACAGATTGACATTGATCTGACTGTATTTCATACAAATGTGAATTAAGCATAACAGAGAACCACATATGTTCTTTTGCTTTTCATCTCAAACGATGCACATCTCAGATTGGCTTTGACTTCTGACATACCACAATTGGCTTCTTAACTTATGAAAAGTTGTGCCCAGTTTCAATTGCTTTAGTTTGAAAAATGAAATCAAATTGGATATCTTTTTGAAAAGAGCAGTAAGATGATATATTTATATCAGTGCATCTGTTTTTTAAGAGCAGTGTATGTGTGTAACAAGGAAACAACTTTTAAATCTTAATTTTTTCATCTTGATTGCTCTTCAGGAGTGTAAGACATACTTGCTCCAAACATTATACTAATACTCATTTATCGCAATCCATGTTTATGGACCCTTTCACACTACACTATTACAGCACTATGATTCCACTTTACGTACCATGGCAACATCCTACGTAATCTTGTGAGTTGCAGTTTAGGGAGGTGTATTTAGAATTCTTAGATAGAGAGTTCTAGTGCATCCCAAACTAGAAGCCCCAGGGTTCCACAGGATGGAACCATGAGAATTAAAGTGGAATAACCGTGCTATAATTGAGCACTGTTCCCTCAGCCACACTTCCCTGGTTGGAACAGTAACTATTTGGGATGAAAGCTCACAGAATCGCACATCAACGTCATTGACCATCCTGCCTTGGGGTTTCTGGGAGATTTGTCCAAAGTCACTATTCCAAGCCTGACTCAATGGAATGGGGCAAATGCCATCAAAGTGCCGATCTCTTGGCAGGACAAGTGTGAGCCAGGCATCAATTCCCTGTCTGCTTCATTCAGTCCATGATGCTGGGAAGGAAGCAATATTAGTGTCTAACTTCCCCAGATTTCTTCTTCCTAGTACTTTGGGACAGAGATGTAAAATTTCCAAAAATTCTGAAGCTGGGACGAACAGTTTTTCCCATTTCTACCAAGCAAACAAACGAAGGAAGGAAGGAAGGAAGGAAGGAAGGAAGGAAGGAAGGAAGGAAGAAAGAAAGAAAGAAAGAAAGAAAGAAAGAAAGAAAGAAAGAAAGAAAGAAAGGGAAATAGAGGCAATACTTATTTTCATATCAAAACTTAATGTAGTTTATTGCTTTAAAAACCTAATATAATTGATTTGCATCTTAATTAGTATATAAAATTGCACTATTTGGCATATTTAGGAAACTTAAAAATATGAAAGGTTTTGAAAGATATTCTAGATTAGAGAGCTGCAAACCACTGCACTGTATGCTACCTAAGTTCATTTTTGTCATCTGAGAATTAGGGAAAATCAAATCAGAAACTACAAATGTTGTTACAAACAAATACATTGTTTGAACAGAAACAGTCATGGTTTTGAGGACCAGGTTAGTATGATATTTGGGTAGAAAGTTTGACTCGGCAAACACTGAATTCTTCTATAGTGTAATATTATCATCAAATGCTCTCTGTCACTTACAAATAAAGGATAAAAATAGGTACACTTAAACAGCAACTGTATCTTTGAAGATATTAGCACTACAAATCTCTAGGCAGAAACAGCTTCTGAAAGATCAACTTCTGGACCTGAGGCTTTATTTTTATCTTCAGAGACTTCAGAAAACTTTGGTACTATACATTAGATGCAAGAATAAGTCTTGGATCTGGGTGCTGTATATATCTGATATATGCACATGACTTCCCATTTGCTAATCCTCTATGTGTTATATGTAAATCTTCATACTAAGCAGTTTGTGGCATTTTGAGTAAAACTTTGTCTTGAAAAGTTTTCCCCTCATTCCAAAGTATTTCATCAGACGTTTTTATTTATTTATTTATTTTCTATGTTGCATAATATTCCAATTTTTCCACAGGAAAATTTTCTTCCGCACACCTTCATAAGACACCCAGTTTAGAAGCATTGGTATTACTTGCCTATTCTACAAACACTTTAAATTAGCCTGGATGTTTGGTTTCTGTACCTAATGTACAAATCCTTTTGCTTTTTCTATTTTTCTGTAATTAACTGACATTTTGATAATTTTGTTACAATAACTAAAGTCATAATGCAATGAAAATGTACTCCTGTGTAAGTGCTGCTGTTCTGTGGAATTACTTCAGAGTAAGCTTGCATGGGATTTTACTCGTAGGCCTTTTTCGTAGCTTACTTTGGTCCAGAGTCATCCCAGCTTCATCCTGGCAGTGGCTTTGCCAGGATGGGAACATGGACGCCAAAGCTACTCTCCGCACCAGCTTGCTCGCTGCAGAAGGAACATGATGGCCCCACCTCTTCCTGCCACAGTGCAGCCAGGTACTGTCCCAGACTGCACTGTGGCAGGAAGCCCAGCTGTTGCACTTCCAGGGCCTCTGCAGCTAAGATAATTGCGAACACACAGCAGGATGGCAGCACGATCACAAGTTTTTCACAGAGAAAACCCATCGATGATTTGCAGCACAGTAACACTGCCTGGGAACGGGGGAAGGATGGGGCCATGACGACATCATGTGTAAGAGTCGTCATGGTCCCGTACTTCTCCCATCCCCATGGAGGGTTAGGAGGGTGGAGCAGAATGTGACTTCGGCTACCGTCCTATTCGCTACTGGACACAACAGGATTTTTTCCCCAAGTAAACATGCACAATGACACAGTAACAGGATAAGCCTAGGCGTGTTTACTCAGACATAAACCCAACAGAATTCGACAAGATTTACTCACAGGTAAGTATTCATAGGACTGCAGTAAATATTTCACCTGAAGAGCTCTCTGGCATTCTCCTACCACGTACTCCCCAATCCATTTAACTCAAGATGCCAAGAACTGGAGCTGGGACCTTCTGTACCCAAAGCATGTGTTGCCGTCCTTCCGATGGTCCCTTATTTAAGGGTCGTTTCAGGAGAATTTCATTGCAAAAACCTGTGTGGCCATGATATTGAAACACTTCTTCATGATTAATTTTCCTGCTCTTTCTATTGGGCTTTACCAAGGATGTTAACCTATTCTGAGGGAATTCATCTGCTGCTGCTGCTGCTGCTGCTGCTGCTGATTTAATCTTTTCTCCTTGAGAATCAAGATAATCAAGTAGCACCAAAGCTCCCAAAAGTTTTTGGTGGCTGCTACCAAAATAAGACCTAATATGGAGCCTCACATCTTAATAGTAGATAATTAGATAACCAAATGGCAGTGTGTTAATCTTACTTAGTTGTGTTTTACACCTTGCGGCTAATAGTGTGATTTCTTACTCATTTTTAGTGCAACAGTTCTATTTCTTGTGATTTTTAAATGATGTATTACTTGCAAAGACATATGGTCATCCAAATTTTAAAAAGCCTTGATAGCTCACCTTGAACAGAACAGCTGAATCAAAAACAGTGTTAAAGCAAAATGGTTTTGTGCTATTTAATCCTAAATATATCTATGGTTGGACTTTTAAAACACCCCTTTATGGAAACTTGAAATAGGACTTCTGATTATATAAAAATTACCCTAATCATGCAGTAGAGAATAATTTTTAAAATATTTTGTGTTGGAAAGGCTAAAAGCTTTCATGCCCACTAACTAGTTGCTTTATTCTAGCTCATTTTCTTCCAAGACTTGGAGCTATGAGAAAATGAGTTAACAAAATGGCCCATTAATATGAAGTGGTTAATGCTTTTAGCCTTCTTAACACAAAATATGTAAAACTATTCTCCACTGCACTGTGAAAGTAATATCTGTAAGTGAGCATTAGATGGAAAGGTAGGTGGGAAAGGATGATTAGCACTGAATTGCAATACACATATAAATACACGTAAAGAATAAAGGAAGACTGTTAAAGCTGTAAGAGGAGCAGATTTGCCTCTTTTTTTCTCTCCAATTGTCTGTTTTCAACTATTTCAAAAAGGAGCTGCAAGGGGAGAAACTGTTTAAAACCACAGCTTTGAAATTTTCTTTTCTAGTCTACAACACCCAGAATTCTCTGTCTAGAGTGCCCACTGGCCAAACTGGCTGTGGGATTCTGGAAGTAATCTGGAAAAAAAAAGTGCTTTTTTCCAGATTTTGTTAAATGTCAAACAGACCATAAAGAATTCCACCCAACTGCTGAATAGGAAGTTGGCCTGTCCTGTTACTGCTTTCTATTGTTCTGACCACTGAATGCAAATTCAGTGATAACTGATTAAAAAGAGATACTATTTTTATTAATTTAATTTTTTTTTAAAAAAGGTTATTAGTATTTGAATTTCAGCTGCTAATTCACAGTCATCTGAATATCAAATTTCTCACTCGAACCTTTTGTTTTTAAAATATACAGACTGTGTAGATGCCAAGAGTGACAATTATGGATCTTCTGAGATAGGTAACAAAAGACCTGAAGTAATATTTGCAGAAGATGATACAATAACAAGGTAGAAGAAAATGGACTTCTGTTTCTAGAGCAGCAGAGTTTCAGCACATAATGAGATCTGAAGGGAGATAAACTCAAGGACTAAGGAAGCTGGCAATGCATTCTGGCAGCTATCAAAGATGCACACTGGAATTTGTCTGGAAACTAAAATGAAACTGGAAGTAAACAGAAGGAGGTAGAAATAAGAGAAGTGAGTTCACCTCCCCATTCCTCCGATCTTGCCCTCACTTTTATACACCATGGCCATCTCTGCATTAGACTGTTATAGCACTATTATTCCACTTTCAACATCCTATGGAATCCTGGGGTTTGCAGTTTAGGGAGGGGCCAGGATTCCATAAGATGTTGAAAGTGGAATAATAGCACTGTAATAGTCTAATGTGGAAATGAGTAGGAAACAAACAGTACTCTAAACACTGTTGGACTGCAAGTCCCAGCAACTCTGTACAACATTGCCTGTGCTGAGGAATGCTGCATGTTTCAGTCAAACAACATCTGGAGGATCTCATAAGTTACCAACCATGCTATAAACAGACCACAGGTATGGGATAATACAACTAAGTGGCCACATAGGTGGTGGCAATGTGATGATAAGGGATTCCTTGCTATGAGATAGCCTGTGAGCAGCCTTCATATTTAGATTTATTCCAAGTCTGAGGGAGCTCTCAGGAGAGCATGTGCAGCCACAGTGATTCTGCCAGGATTGAGGTGGGAACTTACATATGGTGCCTTCTGGGAGCTTCTACCCCCAGCTACCCAGCTGCCACCCTACTTTCTTACTCTCAAGCTCCATTGCTTCTGCCCTGCTTTCTCCCTCTGTATCCTGCCTCCTTCTCCCCCCAGCATCTCAGTCAACTCACTCACTTTTCTCCTCCAGGCCACCAGCCACCAGTGACAAGAACTTACATCCCTCAGTCTCCCTACCCACCCTTCTCCCATCTAATGATTTAATTAGACTGATGTTCTGCAGAAAGAAAGGCCTCCTTTGCAAACCTTCAACTGGATCCACCATCTTTATCTATCCCAAATGCCTTTGTTCACAACATGGGTCAAGAGCTCATAAGCACTCTGGGAGGTTTTTTGTTTTTTGTTTTTTAAGGTGGATTTAGCTGACCATGCCATATCCTGCCACTGCACTCTTTTCTTGATATTTTTCTCTTGGTGGATGTTTCTGGGAGGACTGAACAGCAGGGCAGCAGGACTGCACATCCCTATAGCCCTCAGGTCAAAGCTCTTGTCTTATCCAACTGCAGGCCCTTTAAATGTCCCACAGTTGCCTCAGCTCAATGTTGCTCCAAAGCATGGTACAAAATTGAAATGATTCTATTCTTACCTTTGCCAAGTTAACCCTTAGTCATGGGTGCAGGACAGCTCTCAGCACCAATGGACCCTACCAATTATCCAATGGTACTGCTTCCTAGCAACAGGCCTACTTCGCTTAATTGCTTGAACTTCAGCAATGAACGAACAAACTTTGAGAACATAATTAGCTTCTGGACCAAAACAGTAGTGCAGGATCTGAGGTGAAACCAGCCCTGAGGGAATTTTGTCTGCTTCTTGACAGCCCTATTCATTATAATCCAAGGTGGTTTTCAGTGGCTTTTTTTTAATTGGCTGATATACATCAATTGCAAGGTCTTTGAAAGAAGGGGGATGAAGAGAGATTACAAGACAATAAACACAGTGGTTGTTTTTTAACCTAATACCAGAAAAACAGACATTAGAGGGTATTAGAGTAAGAAAATTCCTTGCCCACAAATGACAATAGGCTGCCACCCAGAAGAAGCTTTACAGGACAACTGAGCCATGGTTTCTATCTTGAAATAATATTAGTTTGATAGTCTAACTTCTACAGCCCTCTAAAGACTCATCGGTCAACAAAGATCATCTAAACCAACCATCTGAACAATGTTAGGCAAGTGAAAAATTTAGTGGCAAATTGTACAACAAAAAATGATGACTGGGAAGGCCAAGGCAACAAGTTATAATCTCTGCTTAAAACATAATTAGGTTTTCAGAACTTCATGTGTGTGTCCACATCAGAGCTGCCTTCTCTAGCTACATTTCCCTTCAGTGGCATTTTCTTCCCTAACCCAGATCTGGACAAACAATATGTGACCACTGACTATGCAGGACTGCACATGGCACACATGAAAGCAAATTAAAAAGCCATCATTACAAAGAAAAATGCCATTTAGTAGGAAAAAATACTCCACATGCTCCATAAGTGCCCCCCCCCAACATTTCCTTTAAGAACCTTCTTGTATCTTCCTAAATACTAAGAAACAACAAGGGGGGAAGAGAATTGGTAACAACAAAGAATTGTGCTTTTACAGTGTTCAAAGCTCTATCTCTGCATCACCACAGGAATCCTGACAGCAGTAATTCCCAAATGGTGTGCCAGGGCACACTAAGATGCTGTGAGAGGACTCACAGAATGCCCCAAGAAGTAAGTTAAAGGCTCCCTTGAGCACAAATATCTGCAGAGACTTCCTGATCTATCCTCAGTACAAGCCATTTTTCAGGCTTTGCTTTCTTCCAGGTAGCATCCACAGGGAGCATTCTGTCCTATATCTGCATGGGCTGTTGTTTTGACCATTCAGTCCCTTTTGACACAAAAAAATAGCAGTAGTGATTCTCAAAAGAAGATACATGTTGAATCTCTGTGGAAGCCTGGTCTCAATCTGTTCAGGGTCATAGTTTCAGAGTGCTCCTGCCTACAGACCTGTTTCTGCATAAAACAAGCGGAGGCTATGGCCAGGGATGCTTTTGCATAGCTCTGGCCAGTGCACAAACTACAGCTTTTCCAGGTCAAGGGGGAGAAAGATAATACGGTCACAACTGCACATGTGCTGGCTGATTCCAAATGGAGAAAATTATAATGTGTGGGACTGCCTTTCAAGAATATCTAAAGGACTGTCTAAAAGCTTCATTTGTTCAAAAAGCAGAAAGCTAGACCACCAGCAAAAGTTCCTTTGGTGGTGCAGCCTATTTTCTACTGGCTTCTCTTCCAATTCCAAAGTGCCAGTTTTAAAGAGTACAAAAGACTGGTTCTAATTATTGAACCCAGCTCAGACAGGTCCTGCTCTGTATCTAACAACCTGCTACAATGTGAATAACAGACACAAGGGACAGGGACTTCATAGTCCTAGGTTGCAGAATTCATTGCTACCTATTCAGGCAGCCCATTAATATCTTAGACGAGCCCTGGTGGATCAAACCAAAGGCATTACTCTGGCATTTTGTTCTTACTCTGGACAGCTCTCGTGGCCACAAAAAGACCACCAAGCACAACACTATTCTGCTCCTCATCCCCAGCAGCTGGTAGAAAATGGTTCCTTTATGCTCTTAACTGCCAGGTTTTTGTTGTTGCTGTTGTTTTAAAGGGCAAATGTATCCTTCAGTAATGTGCTCTTAATATTTGACTCTTACAGCTGGTGCTCAGTGTTTGTTTTCATGCAGTTTTACAGCAATCAATTTTATAGCCTGTTTTTCCCACAAACCTGAGAGTCTCCTTGAAATTTCTAACACTGAACCAAAGGTGGAATACAAATGTTTTGACAAAATGAATCACTGGCTTTGTCTCTTTCCAACTTAGCAGACATATTCAAAAGAGTGACTTCTAAACAAAGAGAAGTTATGGAAGAGAAGGACAATTTTTCTTATACACTGTACAAGCAAACCTCTTTGGATGCAAGAATAGGAGCTGCATCCATCTAATTAAAAACAGACATTTATTCAGTCTTATAAGGCTACATCGCCTTACAAAAACTTATTACAGATAGATAGGTGCATTATCACAACATTTCCAGCAGAGAACTAAGGGGAAAGGAGAGCATCTATGATTAAGTTGAACAGGCCCTTCTCATCTTCAACCCTCCATTATAAAAGCCGTAACTCTCAGAAGAGGAAAGTCTTCCTTACATATGAATAAATGATTAAAGGACAATTTTTTTGCCACTTTGCATATGATCACACCACCCTGAACACACCCAATCTCATCTAATTGCATAAGATCAGCAAAGCATGATTCAGTTATTACTTGGATAAGTGACTGCTGGCTAAGAATTTCCAGGTGTGGCTAGGAAGATGGTCCTGCCCCAAACCCTGGAGAGTTACTGCCAGACAGAGTTTACAACACTGGGCTAGACTAGTATACTGTTCTGACTGGTATAAGGCACCTTCCTTCACTTCTATGATCCTTGTATCTGAGGGACATGTGACTGAAAGGAAGTACAAAATGTGATGTATAAACAAAATGAAATTATCAACTCCAGCCTATCTCCTGCACTGAACACTGAGCATAAGCATCACATCTTTCCAAAATGAAAACAAATTAGTTATTTTGATGAGATCGCTAAGAAATAAGAATTTTTCAGCATTTTGTTTTCTCTAATTGTGACAAGTAGCTCTTAGTAATTAGTTCTTGAAAGATCCTCGTAAAGCAGATTAGGAAAAAAGAAACATGTCTTGAATTGCAAACCTCATTGATATGTGTGTGTCTGCTGGAGAAATCAAACATGATCCAGTGATTAATATACATTTCAATTTATGCAAGTGCAGATTTTACGAGACCACAATTCTGCAGGCTGTTTATTTCGAAGAAAGATTGATATTTTAAAATTCTCCTTGACAAGTCTAAGATGTGTAACTACTCCAACCAATAAAGGCATTTACATAATTCTATCTATCTCTTTGAAACATTTACACCATAATAAAGTTTGACATTGCTAAAATGGCAAAGATTACATGTGAAGTAAGTTGGTAATGGCATTACCTCACTTGTCAGTATTCATCTAAATCATGAAGGGGAAAGTGTGGGCTCCATGTGGCCCCAACCCTTCTTCATGGTGCCCAAGTTCTCCTGACCCCCAAACCCCCAGAGCTTCCTCCAAATTAAAAATGCCATGCAAAAAAAGAAAACAAAACAAAAAACAAATATGGCCAAAAAATGTTACAAATACGCACCCCAACCAATAGTTTCCCTTTCTGCACATCCCACTAAACCCACCACCTCAAAAACCCTCCAAAAACTACCAAAAATCAGCTGAAAATACAGGAAGTATGAATTAGAAGTGGTCTTCTAGGAAGTTTTATTTTCAGCTGATTTGGAACCAAAAATACAGTGGTACAACCTGCTGAGAAATGTGGTCAAAACTTGGCCACCAATCTCAGCCTAAATCCTTTTCTATGAATGCTCCTTTTTGACTTGATCAACATAAATTAATACAGTTATTATTATGCAAAAAGGAATAATTAGGAATCATCTGGATCACAAACAGAGCTGTATCTTTCCCTTTAGAACTGAAAGTTTCATTGACCATACAAAAAAAAAAGAAAAAAAAAAGGCTGGGACAGGAGAAGCCAAGAAGTGGGCACTTTATTCACAGAATGGTCACTGTCAACCACTGTCACTGATGGACAGACAGACACATATATATCTTGTATAAAGGCAAGGCTTGGGAGGTTAGATCCAAGGTCTCCTAAAGTAGTATGAACTCTACATCTGTAACATGAACTAGACTATTGATGTGGATGCCCAGTTTAGTCATGCGACCTTCTCAAGATGATAGTCAAGAAATGTCAAGTTGCTGAGCAGACCAAGTGTCAGCACTCAGCATCTTCTCAGAGAGGCCAAGGTCACAGCAGAGAAAACCAGTTCTCACTCTTCTTGTGTTGGACAGCTAATCTTGGAGCTGCCTTTAGTTTCCCCAAAATGCCCCACAACAATACTATATAAGGGGCATTCTAGGTAATGAGCATGGTTAGTCCTGAATGACACTGATTAGAGCACTGTCACTGCTTCTATTTGTCCCTGAGAGAGGGCAAATTGATCTTCGACAGGAACCATCAGAGGACATTTTATTAAGGGGCTCCTAAAATGTGAGCCAGCTCTGAACTTCATTTGTACACAATGGTTCCACTCCAGACTAGAGACAATGTGTATAATGGAGAGGAGGAACTATGCCATTTCTCAGCCATGCTGCTTCCACACCAACCTGGCTCAATGCATGAATCACAGGCTGAGGCCCTTCATGGGCATGTTACTGTTTTCTCAGATTCTCTGCCTGTCCTACATGGTTAATACCAGCATGCTCAACAATGCTGTCAAAATTACCAGGATAATTCACATAAAATATTTTTGTAAACTACAAATGTGTCAAACCCTAAAAACCCTACCAATACAAATTATCATTGTTTGTTCACTGGAACCAGACATAGACTGGTAGATTAACAACAAGTGATGCCATAAAAATATGAGCAAAATCTAGCCAAGGTGAAGCAATAAGATTTAACAACCAACCTCTTCAAAGAAAAATATCGCTGAATCCAACATTGCTTCTCAGAAAATATGTTTGAGGTTAGCTTGAATCTATTCGGCATTAGTCAATCACTACTGCTTTCAATTTAGTGAAGTACATGCTGGTTTCAGGGAAATTTTAATTTGATTCCATAGCTCACCCAGTATGTATTTCATGTCTATTTATATAAAATTTTGGCTAAATTTAGAGTGAAATGAAATAACTATCCATTACCCACTGTCCGTGGCTAGTGCATTGCTGCTACTTATGTCTTTTAATAGGACATTAGCATTATCAAAGAGAATAGATGTGTGGGCAACTGGGGTGAGAGTCTTTTTTGTTTTTGCTGTTATTATTCTAATTTAGTATCATTTTGTTATACTAATTTTATGAAAGTTAATTGCCTACAAAGTGCTTTAGTACCCCACCTACCCAGACAAATGAGACCTAAAAATATCACAGACACATCCAATTCTGTTTTTTAAAAAGCCATATTTTTTTTGTGCGGAACTACAAGCAAGCAGCCAAAAGGCTACCTACAAACATTTACGTGTACATACCTTGTTTTGACTGTATTTTAAATCATATATCTTGTTTTCTTACCAAACTAAACTTTTAAATAGTCTCACAAATCTCAATAGAACAGCTCACAAAAATAAAGAATTCTCCACTTGGTTAAGCATTGGCTTGATTGGCCCCAGGACTGTAAACTATAAATGTCTATGAAGCTTTAACCAAAAGGTGAATTATAGCCCATAGTATTGTCTAGCTTGGTTCTAAGTATAGTAAATCTCATATGCCCCTCCCAAGTAATGCAGTCTTTTACTTTGAAGAACCAGACTAATAGGAGTAGCAGCAAAAGAAGGAGGAGTCAAAAGCTTCCCGTATTACAAATGCCTCCAACAAGGATTTGTGGAATGCTACACTCAAAAGCTCACACGCATGTGACATTTGAAGAAATTTCATATGCACCAAACTTCAAACATACAGTCAGAAACATGAGATTCAAGCTGTTTGGAAAGGTTTGCAGCCAAAACACATACATGCATATGTGCGTGTGCACACACATGCACACACACACACAGCTTTAGTCTCCAGAGGCTCAGCCCCAGTAGAGCAAAAGAACAGCCTTACCCTATGCAGTTTAAGCATTACTAAATCTCCCATGATGCAGAAGAGACAGGAAAGCACATTCAGCAGAAAACCAGAGTTTTCTGGGAGATGGAGAAGTAGCATCTTTTTCTTTTAATTTGAGAAAAAAATACAATGAAATATTGAAGTTCTGGGGCCAATCATGGTCTCTGTACACAATTACTGTATTGCACGCTGTTATTTATTAATAGTTCCCAAGATAATTTGTCCAGGTAGTTTAATAAGTCCATGCAGGAAAGCTGTGTTAATCTATCTTTCTCTTTTTAAGCACATGGCCTTAATTTCCCAACGCATACTGAAATTCCTATTATGCCTCCCTTTGTTTGGAAACTTTTGAATGGTCCGTGTGATAAAAGGAAGAATTTTCCAGTCACAACCATTAAATAGCCACAAGCACAGTGACATAGCTCAGGAAGCAGGTTTTCCCAATGTTTGCTATTTGATCTATATAGCTATGTGCCTACACAGGGGCATACCGAGGAAGGACGGCGGGGCAGGGAACCCCAGGCAGCATGTTTTGGTGGTGGTGCCAGTCTACCCTCCACATGCTGACAGATGTCTAGCGACTAGATGGGCATTGAAGCCTTCCAGAGAGGTCTGCTGGAGGGGTATGCCACCCAGGAAAAGGGGCTGTCCTTTCCCCGACTCCTCTCCACCCTTCCCTCTTTCCCTCCCAATTTGGAGCCAAACCTGTTTCCACCCAACGCAGTAGCGCCAACACCAGCAGACCTCCGCGTTGGGCAGAGAAGGAGGGAGGGAGAAAAGGAGGGGAGGGGAGCCCCCGAGGAGGTGGGGAGAGGTGCCCACCTTCCCCCACAATCCCACCTCTGAGACTGGAGATGAGCCCAGCCCTGCTAGCTCCCTGAGGAGGAAGGGGGTGAGAGAGAGACAGAGAGAGAGACACAGAAGGTGCTCACTGATGCAGGAATGCTGGTGTATCTCTGAGCATCTGCAGAGCGCCCCCCTGAATGCGAACATCCAGAGCCCAATCACCAAATGCCAATCGAGCAGTTTTTATTTGGTATTTTGGATAGGTCCTCCCTCCCCTGAGAGGGGCAGCAAACTCAGGGACCACCCCCGGACAGAAAACTCAGGGACCAGGCCCAGGTTGCAAACTCAGGGACCGCCCTTGGGCCTCAAAAGCTCTAGCTACGCCACTCTGCCTACATGTGGTATTTCCCAGAGTTCTAGGTTATCACCCTCTAAAATGTCTGAAACAGACAGAATGCAGGAAATCCTGCCCTTGACCCAAAGCTTGGGAATGAGCCTTTGAGGAAATGGAATATGTTTCTGGTATTTTGCTTTTACAATCAAGAAACAGACTTTAGAAACTGAGGCACTGCAAGGACAGAGAAAGGCTAAAGAGAAAGGGAAGACATTGTAGCCCTGCTGCCACCACCTAGGGGTGTAAATTCTTGAATGTAAGAATGAATAATTTTAGAAGTTGTCTCTCCACTGAGAGAGATTAAGAAAGTTTTGAACATTTTTCATAAATCTGAGATTTTTTCATCTGCAAAATGCAGTTTTAAAAAACTGATTAATTTTTCATAGTCAAAGCTCTACAAAAAGTCACCTTGCAGCAGTTGACAATTCCTTGTTTCAAGGCATTCTATCACGGTGGAAGAGAAAACTGTCAGTGTTCTTTACATTCTCACCAAATACCCTTTCCACTGTTAGAGTGGACCTCTACCAAGAGCTAGGAAAATAAAGGTATGCATCCTTCACACATTTATAACACTAATACTAAATCAAGCAAAGCAAAGATTATTTTTAGGTCAATATTACTCCAGGACAGACTTCCTCATTTTAAAACAATATATCAACAACTGGGTGACAGGGAGAGGGATGAAAAATTCTGATAGGATATTGGAACACTGAGCACATCATCAGGACAAAAATAATTTTTTGCTGACTTACAAAAACAAATTTTAAAATAAACCAACCAAACAAAACTTTTTTGCGTAATAGGTACAGAGCAGCTAAAAAGGACAGCACTAGAGGATAAAATTGTCTCGTTTTCCAAATCCTTACATCCAATTCATTTCACTGAGCCCCATTACCTCTGAAGAGCTATAAGGCTGTTCTTTCAACCTGTGTGGCACATTATGTAATGGATCTGAACACAAGTAGAGAGACTATTTGAATGCCAAGGTCTAAGCCGCAGAGGCTTTTCTTGGTCTATCTCCTTTAAAACAATCAATCACCACAGCCTTTGAAACCACTGAATATATGACAGAGTCCTTCAGCTCTGCAGCTGCCTTGCCAAATTAAACAAGAATGTGTCTAGCCTTGTCAAGGCAAGTAATGGGAAAATAATTTGACTTCAATATATTTATATTCTGGGTTGGTAGCTGGTCCAGGCCTACCGCAACTCATCCTATCAACTCTCAAAAAGTAATAATGCTCAGGAGCCAGTTGTACATACATACAATGAGGTGAAGTTCTATGTGCTCCTGTCTTACACTGGGACACACATGTCCAATATGCCCTGTCTTCAGCCTCCATAGTTTAAAGCCTCAAAGTTCAAGTGTTTGGGGACATGTGCACAGAATTATGCCATAAGTATGCCATTTAGATCCCACTGCAACAAAGCCTCAAATTATAAAACATATTAACAAAGGTTGTTGTGGGTTCTGAAGATGTTGTGGTATCGGAAGATAGCAGCCACAGATGCAGGCGAACCATCAGGTGCAAATACTAATAGAACACATCCTCAAAGTCCAGAAAACCCACAACAACTTATGGTTTCTGGCTGTGAAAGCCTTCAACTTTACACCATATTAAGAAAGTTGTGGATGTAGGAGTGGGATGGAATTTAACAGGATCCAGAAAGATGCAAATCATTAACTTTGCCCTAAATTTTCAAAGGGCTGCATAAGCTGATACAGATCTCTCAGATCTTTACTGTGATCAGTTAGTGGCCAGAAAGCAATGAATCTGCTTACCAAAAGTCCGCTTCCTTGGGTTCAAAACCTTGTGCTTTATATTTTGAAGACTGGATATCACTCTATAATGCATCTGAAGAAATGGATTTATATCAACAAGAACTCATCCTAAACTAAAAACCAGTTAGTGTTAAAAGTGCTGCTGTATTCCTTTCCCCACTCCCCACCCCTGTCCTCCCTACCATCAAACCAACAGTGTGATGCAGCAGCAGCTAAAAAAGCCAATGTGAATCTAGGCTGCACCAATAGGAGTAGTATCTGGGTCCAGGGAAGGAACAATACCAATCTATTCTGCTTTGGACAACCTCACCTGGAATACTGTGTCTTGTTCAAGAAGGTTGTTGACAAGCTAGAATGCGTCCAGAGGAAAGTGACCAAGATGGCAAAAGGCTTGGACACTATGCTATGAGGAGTGGCTTACAGAGCTGTGTATGTTTAGCCTAGAGAAGAGAAGGTTCAGAGGTGACACAATATGCATTGTTTTAATATATGAAAGGAGGTCATATTGAAAATGGAACAAACCTGTTTTCTGCTGCTCCCAAGATCAGGACACAGAGCAATGGCTTCAAACTGCAGGAAACAGATTCTGCCTAAACATTAGGAAGAACTTCCTGGTGGTATGAGCAGTTTGAGGAACACAGTGTCTTCGAGTGTGGCAGAGTCCCCTTCCTTGGGAGGGAAAAACAGCTCAGGAACTCAACTATTTCATTAACTAAGGTATACCAGCACTCCAATAATTAGAATTTAAGTAGTTTTCAAAGAAGTAGCTGTGTCAGTTACCACAAAAAGAAGGAAGGAAGAGGGAGGGGGGAAAAATGCAGCCACAACTTTAAGACTGACTGGTTTTTATTCTCGCATTAACTTTCATGGACATAAACCCGCTTTGTCAGATGTAATACAGAGTAGTAATAAATGCTCAGGTATAAAACATATTTACACTATTGTAGGAGCTGGATGAAATGTAATAGGACCCAGAAGGATGCAAATCATGACCCTTTGCCTAAATTTTCAAAGGGCTGTGTAACATGATACAGGTCTCTCAGCTCTTTACTGTGGTCAGTTAGTGTTGATATGTGAAAGCAATAAATCTGCTTACCAAAAATGAATTTTCCTGGGATTCAAAACTCTCTCAGAAGATCCCTTTTGTTATATGTGCAGTAGCAAGGACCCTTGCTTTAATATGCATAGTGTGCCATGAAGCCATTGTCTTTGTTCATACAAATGGACCAGAATTTGTGGATATAATTCAATTCAGCAACTTCTCTTTCTAGTCTTTCTTTGTAATTTCCTTGTTCAATGACTGCAAACTGTAAATCACTGACTGTGTGTCCAGGAAGGCTGAAATGTTCTGAAACTGGTTTTGGGGAACTGCCATTTCTAACGTCAGATTTGTGTCTATTTAATTCTCTTGCATACAGACTGTCCTATTTTTTAAATTTAAATAGACATACAATGAATTTCAACATAAAAGGTAAACCTGTAACCTTGTCAGCTATGTCTCCATTGAGACTGATGTTCAGGTCTTAATTAGTCATAATCAGCTTCACTGCTTTTGTTGCACTCCTTTCTCAAGACTCTTTATTCTTAAACAAGACTTGGATTGCACAGTCCTTTGAATAACATCTCCAAATAGGGGAAACATCTCCAAATAGGGCCACACTAAGTTTCTTGGGTAAAGGGCTGAATATAAGTGCAATAAGTACCATATATACTCATGTGTAAGTTGACCTCAAATATCAGGCAGGTATTGAGGCCAAAATTACGGATTTTGTTATGACCTATGGACAAGTCAAGGGTCATTCTGCAGAGGGAGAAACCACCAGCACCATCTCAGAGGACCAGCTATCCCTGGCCACCACCACAGCCATTTTCTTACTCACCACTCTACTCAGAGAATTTTTTTTTCCAAAAAAAAGTAAATAGCAATAGCAATTATTTCTATACCGCTTATCAACTGAGTGTTATCTAAGCGGTTTACAATGTATTTTTAGCTAATTGCCCCCAACAAGCTGGGTACTCATTTTACCGACCTGCGAAAGGATGGAAGGCCGAGTCAACCTTGGAGCCTGGCAGGATCGAACTCACAACCTTGTGGTTGCAGTACTGGCATTCAACCACCACGCCACCAGGGCTCCTGTAAAGATACAGTATTAACTCTTATCAAAAAAGGAACCATCCCCTTCTCTGAGAAGAGTGGCAAAAGGCAAGAGCTTAGCCCATCATGAGGGAACCTAAAAAAGCACTGACCTCCTCTAGTCTCTTGGCACTTCCCTTTGAGGGGAAGCACCAAAGGGCTGCCACTGCCATTTTCCCACCCAGGCAGTCAAAAAGGCCAGAAGCGGCACTGCGGTGGAGGCAATAGAGGCAACTGGTGCTTCTTTTGGGCTAGACTAAGCTCTCACCTTTCACCAGTCTACTCAGAAAAGGGGATGGTTATTTACTTATTTATTTATTTAATAAGAGTTAAGGTACAGTGCTTACATTGACCTATGGATAAGTCAACCCAGGTTTTTTGGGTCAATTTTTTTTTACTAAAATTTCTAGACTTATACATGAGCATATACAGTGGTCCTTTGCAAATCTGAAAAGTAGAATGAAAAACTGTTTTCTCCCCAGAGTTTTCAGTGCATATTATTTTAAGATACAATTATTATTTAAAGGCTTTCTAAGAAGTTTTGAAAACCGTCCTATATTTTAGAATATAGTTTTTTCATCAAGAGTCCAGTATGATCAAAAATGTCTTACAATTCTTCCTCTTTTGTTTGAACTGAAATTCAAAGATCTCAGTACTGAAGGCCATTTTTTTCTTACATGAGCAATTATTTTCAAATGATTAAAATGTGTTACAAATAGAGGGTGACTGGTAGTGTTCTGCATGAAAGACACTATTGCTCTATGCTAAACAAGTTATATTTGCCTTCTTTTATAACACCATCTCATGAATTACATGCGTAATCATCTTGTCAGGGTACAGGAGATCAATCACTCCTTATAATTAGACCTAATCATAAATGTAAACTTTATACATCCACTTCGTAAAACTAGTTACAGTCTCCTCTCTGCACATTTATGATTTTGATTTTCACAAATTTGATTATTCCCAAGGCATGTGCTTGCCACACACACACACACACACACATTCTCCTCCTCTCATTCCCTTGCATTCTTCTCCTCAAGCGTGTGAAGCCTGTGTTTAAAATGGATGTTTTTTCCTTTGAGGCAAGCAAAGACCACCACCCCCACTGCAGGAGGCGTGTCCTCTCTGCCATGCAGCTGCACATTCTGCTGCATAATGGCCACTGATTGGTCAGGTGCTCTCTTTGCTTTTACCCCTCCTCTCTGAGAGGAATCTCCTTTCTCAAGATAACAACTGGAAGTACCTTGAATGCCAGAAGTCAGGGCTCTGCGCTTCTCTGTCTGAGGGGAAAGTACCAGAAAGCCCTTTACCTTATCTTTTTTCTTCCCCTGGGAAGTACTGGGGCCAGAGGCAAGGAAATGGAAGCGGGGAGCTCCAGATGGGAATGGGAGGGGGATCACAGAGGGGAGTTATTCACAGTTTTTCCATTTTTGTGAGGGTTCTGAGCCCCAAACTCTTGCAAATGTGGAGGGGCCACTGTAGTTAATATACTTTCATGGAGAAAAAAATATACTTTCATGGAGAAAAGAAGCATACAACAGTAAGAGAACAACTGCTTGAAATCCAAAAGTGTGCATACTTTATATATTATCAAATTCCAATAATTCTAAGTTAAATTACTTTGGCTGTTCTTGACCACTGTTCCATGTGTACTGTATTCCCACAAGAATGTAAGTTTATCTGTTGTTTAAGGACACTTAATATTCTCTCCATTTTAAGCAGCAACAATACCTAACAAAATTCCAGGTATGTGGATGTATTGTATAGAGAGCAGTTGTGCTACTTCTTGCTTACCCTTGTATATAAGCATCTGTGTGCAGACATTCCTTTACTTCTTTTTCATTGGGCATGATAAGAAGTTCCTTTCCTTGTGATGTGTCAGTCACTTGCTGTTCAAATAGGTCTGCTTTGGAAGTGGGAAGGACTTATCACTTATATCTCACCTCCACACCTCCTCAAACCAGAACAAAAAGTGGTTAATACAGGAGTGGACAAATGTGGCAGAGTGGTGGGTAATTTTGTTCTTACACTCCTACCACGGACAAGCCATCAACTATTGTGTTCAGTTACTGGCAGCACTCTCAGATTTTTTTTATTTGTGTTCTGGCTAATTTTTACAATTCTTGTAGTCTGGGGTGGAGGGTGGCAGTCATGAGGAATGAATAAGACTGAGCCATCATGTCAGGTGATTTTCAGGGATTTTTTTTTATCTGAAGAAAGTATTTTAAAATATCTGGGGGGTCCAAGGGTTTTGAGGGGGTGCTGGGGGACTTGAAGGGCTTCAAAAAGGGTGTATGTCTACATGTAGTCCACTGAGCACATTTCACCCACCCATGGAGTAAGAGCAAGTGATATCACATACACTAACGGCTCCCTAGAGCAGAGAGAAAAATGTGGGCTCTACACTATGCAGCCCTTAGGAAGACTAGAAGGGAAAAGATGCCATCCTGGTCTATTCCTTTCCTCTTGACTTCCATTTCCTGCTAGGAAAGCATTTTGGTAGAAGATGGAGAAATAAATAGAAAATTCCAGGTGTGTAGGTCATTGTTACAACAGACAATCTGAACAAGGATATTTTCAAACTAGTTAAAAAAAGAAGAAGCAACTGCAGAGGACCATTGTTCCAAATATGTTTTTTTTCCCTCCTGTGTCAAGTTTTATCTCTTCATCCCATATTCTCAAAACAACTTAGTTAACCTTTTCCATTTTGCCATAACTCAGTGTAAGATGAATTTGTAAGCTAAGGCCACCATGTAGTTCATTCTACTTATTTTAAAATTAATTTATTTTATTTTATTTTGCATTTTTATTAGTTTTTACATTCTGGAAAAAGCCACATACTAGATGCAAGTTACATATTTACTTGGAAAAAATTACTTCTTTAAGGAGGGATTAGCACTACTACATTATGAAAATGACATAGTATATGGAAGAGTGTAACTGGGGGATCAAATTGTAATGCTTTTAACATTTTTATTTACTTTTTAATTAGTTTTACAGGACATTTTAAAGCTATTTTAAGCTGATTTTTTTTCTCTTCTCATCTAACTGCTGTGGGGGACAGAAACCATTTAAATCACTGAATAAGCATGCATTCACACACAAAATAGAATCCAAATGAGGGCTTTCCACAGCTGCCTTTTGATGAAAAAAAAAAACCAAGGACATGTGTACACCAAGAGGAATTTCCTATGAACAGAATACATGATTTGGTCAATAGTTTATTGATTTCTCATGCAAAATCACTGGGTAAGATTTTGCAGGCATGGCCTATATGCTGAAATCAATTTACTGCTGTGTTCTAATCTTGAAAAAAATGCAAATTTTCCTTTAATTTTGTCTTTGTTTAGTTGATAATGCAGTTGATAATAATGATATAGTAAACTCCATATCTGTGTTCTGAATGCGACTTTTAGGTAATCTAGCAAAACAGCTTCAGGATTATAAAAAAACACATAAGTAAAAAATGCACACACAAAGGCAACACAACACCACTATGGTATTATTTCTTCAGTCTCTTTTATTTATGTTATTCCATGGCCATTTCTGCACTACACTGTTATAGTGCTATTATTCTACTTTTAACATCCTGTGGAATTCTGGCGTTTTTAGTTTCCTGAGGCCAAAGAGCTCTCTGGCTGAGATTTCCAAATGTTCCTCCCTAAACTGCAAACCCCAGGATCCCATAGGATATTGAAAGTGTAATAATAGCACTATACAGTGCAGGGTGGAAATGGTCCATGAGGGGCAAAAGATTACAGGTGTTACATCTTCTCTTCCAAGAAGAAAACATATTTTTAATAGCATTTATTGTGGAAATACCTTTATTAGGTTAAACAAAAGCTTCAAAATTCACCCTGCTAGCTTTCAGAGTCAACTGTCTCCTTTGGCAGGCAAAGATGAGTTTTTAAAAAACCCACACATAGAAAGAACAATTTTGCTTTAAGAATCAGCATCTGCAGCCTGCTTACCAAGCTAGTGTAGAGGAAGGCTCCGTGAAGATGGAGTAGTCAGGGCATACTCCTTCAGAGTATTACTTCAAACACATTTTAATTTCTCAGAATTACAAAGGAGATCTTTTTTTCGAAAGCTAAAAATAGCTTTAAAAGCCAGCATGCCACTATGGTTTGAATGCTGGGCTACAAATCCTGAAGACCAGAGTTCGATTCATCACTCAGCCATGGAAACCCATTGGGTAACCTTGGGCACATCACACACACACTCCTCACAGAAAACCCATGATAGGTTCATCTTAGGGTTACCAAAAGTTGGAAATGACTTAAAGGATCACAACAACAACAAAGATAGCTTTGTTCTTATCAGTCAAATAATACTAAATACGTCCAAACCAACCCTTGGAAAAGTTACCTTTTTGGACTACAACTGGCTCTGTTGGCTGGTCAATTCAGGGAGCTGTAGTCCAAACAAGGTTTTCTATGTCTGTGCTTAGAAATATGCTTAAAGATTCTTGACTCTGATTTAGATGTTTGTCTTAACCTAGAAATTCTTGTGATTATTTACTACATATCATATCTTTACCCCCTCAAAAAAAGAAAGAAAAGAAACAAGGAAAGATAGACAGAAAGAAAGACCTAAAACCTGGACATGTGGGTAATTTCATTCAATTTAACTATTCCTTTATGAAAAGAGGACACAATTATCTATAGTTACATCTAAGATAGTTTCAGTATTAAATTAATCCCACAGTATAATGCTACCTAATAGTTTGTGAGTATTCTAAAAGATTGAATTTAACTAGTAGTAATTCTGGATATAAAATTATCTTCTCTATTTGCCATATCTTAAAGGTGCTGAGGTTCTATTAATGTTGTCTATAGTATTCCTCGAATTATAGCATAATACATTTCTGAAAAATAGCTTTGAGATCTTCTTCAGATCTAACAAAATATTCATATTATATCAACCTCATATTACTGCCAATTTAGCTACTCAAGAATGCTTTAAAATATTGGCAGGTCCAGTCCTCCTTCAGAAGTTAATTCTACATAATATTCAGGAATACTCAAAGGCCATTTCCACATGAGACGAGGGAATCACTCCATGCCATTACTCACCGGATCTTGTGGCTCCTCGGTCTGGTCCAGGGTGAATCGGAGCAGTGCGAGGTCTTAGATCCGCACTGCTCCAGCTTCCAAAATGGCGGTTTCCGGTTGGTCATGGGTCCCAACCAACTGCTGAAGCTCACCACACCTAAAGCTGGCCCTCCACAGATCACAGGCTTGCATTGGTGCGAGCCTGCGAATCTGCATGAGGGAGCAGGTATGCAATGGCACGCTCTGGAAAAAGAGAAACCTCTTTTTTCTGATCTTTAAAAAGCGCACTGGAGGACCAGTTGGGGCGTTTCAGAGCAGACTGTGGTGCGGATCTCTGGTAAGTAGTCCGAACCTAGTCTGTTCCAAGGTGCAGACGAGCTCCACGGAGAATGCACTGCGCTGTTTAATTCCCCCGTGCGGAAAAGGCCAAAAACAGAAATACTTTCGATAGCCATTTCTGCAAGCCAAAAAGCCATGGAGGCTGCCATGTCAATGTGGTGGTGAATCTCCTCTTTTAAGTCTGAACTTTTAAAAAGTTGCTGAAACTATTGGCTGGGGTGGGGTTAAGCACTCTGTTTAGCTCCTTCATAATTCATACAAAAATCCAGAGTGGATTCATAGTTTCACCAACATGGAAGCCACCAGCACTCCATGCCCAGAGAAATTAAATTTTTACCGATATGAATCATCCTTTCAGTTACCAAAATACTATCAGGTGATTAAATCTGGTTATTTCTTCTCTAATCAGGAGACACCTAACCAGAACCTCTTTCCAGGAAATTGAACATTTATCAGTTGGTTCCTCTCTTAACTCTCTGTCATGATTTAATCCCACTCAGTTTAGCAAAGTCTGAAGGTGAAACATCACACTAAGTCCCTGTCATACAGGCGAGTTTAAATTTGAACAAGAATATTGTGCTTGTAGAAGACTCTCCATACAAGCATACAGTCTGTCTAATTCATGCGATAGATGTTCGTAAAGCTATCAGTCCCCATGCACTGAAAAAACACGTAAGATTGTTCTGGAGCTGAATAGCTACTGCCATGCACTGCAACCACACCTCTAGCTACCATCTCCCACAGGGAAACAATTCCCCAGCCTCCGTGCTGAAAATGTGCTACTGTTGTACCCACAAAGAGGTTTTCCATGTGAGAAGGATAGCAACCCAATCAGGGTCCTGCCCCACAGGTAACAATTTTGAGGGGTTTATGAGCATACAGAGTGAGACACATTTCTTCTGCAGGGCACTGGTTCCGAGTGCTTTAGTCAGAACAGAGCAGGGTTAGTCTGTGTGCCATTTGCACTCACATCCTTTCAAAGAGTTGCATTATTTCATATGATCTTCCCAATTATACATGAAAGAACAAGAGGGAGGAAATACTAGAATCATGCTACTGTGATCTCATCCAATGCTGGCAGAGCATAAAATTTTGTACACATGCTTCTACAGAAGCAGCCATTTGAGTGAGGCAGCTATTACATTCCAATGGACATTCTGGAAGCCATTCCAGATCAGAAGGCACAGCGGAATCACAATGCCAACTGAGCCTTTAAGATGTCCGACTATTGCACCATGGACAAATTGAGAAGTGCTATTTATGAAGAGACACTGGATTCCTCCTTGTGCAAATAACCAAAAGAGTAAAACTGTGAGCATAACCAGAAGCCCTTGCACACAACAAAATTCCACTTTAACTCATCCCACTTTAACTGCCATGGCTGCATCTCAAGGAATTCTGGGATTTGTTCTTTGGTGAGGCATTAGATGACCTCTCTGATGAGAATTCTAAGTATCCCTCCCTAAACCGCAGATGCCAGGAAACCAAAGGATGGAGCCATGACAATTAAAGTGGAATCATAGCACTATAACTGTGTAGTGCAAAGGAGCCCTCGGAATTAGGTTGGCACAGTGCTGTAAAGGGAAGTCAGCCTATGGGCAGACTTCAAATAAATACGTAGGGGATGAAAGCAGGAATAATGGGCATAATTCTATTTTTTACCTTCCATTACCTAGATCTGCTTAATTTATATAATTTTAGTAGCTGTAGAACTCTTGAACTACTATTATGCCATTTAAAATATAGATATAGCCTGAGCTTCTGAGGCTCAGTGTTAAACTGTGGTTCATAATCCAAGAGGCAACACCAAATGCCAAAAGAAATATTTGAATTCCAGTGGAACAAGATCCCCTTGAGTAGACTATGAATTTAGAGCTACCAGTGACAAATTGGAAAACAAAGAAAGAAGTGTTTTGGAAAGTGGAAGGAAGGCAAGGACTTTCAAATTAGTATTATCATATTGTACCTACCATCCATACCCATTCAATTCTATTTGCTCCTAGGCAGATGAGGAAAGAAAGAAGGGATCTGTTTTCTTGGAAGCAAGGAGATAGTAACCGTTTATAAATACTGTGCTCTGTCAGACATCTGTGTATCACTGCCAACAGATGTTATTGTAATTATGATTAAAATGCTACAGAAATTATAATAATCCAGTAAGCCATGTTCATAAATTCATTTGCACTGAACACTTGACTGGGGAAGTAGCTCAAGAAAGGCTGTTCCATGCCGAGTGAGAAGAGTGGGGAACAAACAATCAAGACACAACTGGGAGAAGTAAACACAAGTGGTGGTGGCAGTTGTGACCCTACAAAGATGCTGGAGATAGCATGAGAAATCTTTGTTGTCAAGTGCACTGCTGCATCCCAGAAACAAGGTAACAATTTGCATGAGTGACCAGCTAAATTAGCTAGAACATGACCTTTAACCGAAACATGCTTCAGGAAACATAGCGTCCTAAATGGAAAACTGGCTCTCATGGTTTCTAGAACACAGGAAGTGGGTGATTCTTGCTCCTCACATACCTTTAGCAAGGGAGAGGAAAGCTAAATGAGCATGACACTGGTGTAGCCCAGGCCTCTCCCCAATCTTCTCTCATTGCCACCAGTAAGAACTAAGCTCTGTAGTATAAGCAGGCATATTCCGCATATTATTTCCTGGGGCATGCAACTCAAAGGAAAACAACCTATGTGCTGTTCTTACTAAAATGTGAGATGCAATCTGTGGTGTATAGAGGTTACTAGTTCACTCCAAAAGTAACTGAATATTATACAAATACTCATTCATTTTTAATTGTGTTGTGCTTTTAAAAGGTTTTATGCTGCTTAGCATCCTGTGCTGGGAAGAGGGTGGGCTGTAATTTGATTTAATTTAATAAATCCATGACATTCCACAGGACAACCCTATATGAGCAATGCAGTATAAATGGCCAGTTCTGACTCTCTGCATCAAGCCTAGTACTACCATCAGTGACAGCTATTGGCTTCCACATCAATGCAGTCGCAAAGACATTCCAGGTTTTAACCCAAAATATAGAAGAGCTATTTAAGGTGCTGTCAAAAAAAAAAATATGTTCTGCACTTTGGAAACCATCCCTAAAATTTAGACTAAAATCCAGAATGGATTCAGCACCATAAAGGCATGACAGCATTGACTGCTGTTCACTCTGACAGCTGGGAACTACAATTCAACAACATGTGGAAGGCGAAATGATTTCCACCCTTACATTGTCAGATCCTTTTCACTCTTGATGCCAGAAACTGGACCCTGAATTGTCTGTACACAAAGCATATGCTCTTCCACGGAGCTGTATCCCATCTTATAGCGGCAAGCCCAGAAAGAACCTTTGGGCATCTTAAAGATGAATCAGTATACTGAGTTAAAATCCACTTCAGAAAAAGATATCATTTATGTGCTTATTTTCTGATTTACATTTTTATATTTTATTTTTGTTGCCTTCAAAATCAGATACTCCGTAGCAGCCTGAAATGCACTTTTATGAGAGTTTTGATTAAAAATGAAAAGAGCTGTTCTTTGTAACAACTTAAAGGACAAGATTTTATTTTAAGGGGAATGAGCTTTTGTAGACGACAGTCCACTTTGTCAGATGTCAAAATGGATTTTCATCTTGTGTGGCTTTTTATATCCTTTTCATCATCTGACAATGTAAGCACCAGTCTACAAAAGCTCACTCCCCTCAAACAAAAATGTTAGACTTCACAACCCCTCAAACTAAACCTGTTTCTTTTAAAAAGGAGCCACCACAAACTAAGATGGCTCTGAGGCATTTCAAGGTGATGTTACTTTAAGGGTGTTAGAAACATAATGGAAGTGTCAACATCAGACCCATCCATCACTTAGTGGATGGAATCAGACTAAGGGCTCATCCATACTAGGCAAAAGCTTTGCAATTTGGCTCAACTCACTGCTGTACTGACAGTCTCCCTCCCTCACCCTGCCAGGCCAGACAATATTCTCCTGACCCAGACCTTTGAGGGTGCTTTTGTGGATCCAACCATCACTTTTTCATCAATGGTAGAAGGTTCCAAATCCAGCAGTTTAAACTCTAGTCTATACTAGTTCTCTCAGAAGAGTAATTATTATTAAAAAGTGTGTCAAGATTGAAATATAATGGTAGGAAAAAATGCAACAATTTTTGTGTTAAATATGCAGAGTGGGAATGTAGACTAATAAGAAGCTTAATTATAATAATTTTCATAATATGCCAATTAGATGCCTGGATTTGAGGGTCTGGAATATGGCAACCCTAGGAATCTTCTATTCTCATGCACACATAGGAGAATGGATAAGTGTGCTGTAAGCAAGAGTGATGAACCTTGGGCCTCCCAGATATTTTGGACTACAACTACCACACCCACAGTCCTTTACTGTAGACCATGTTGGCTGGAGCTTCTGGGAACTGAAGTCCAAAAAAATATGGAAAGCCAAAATTCCCCAGTTCTACTATAGCACTTGCCCTGCATACATGATATTGGACTGGGAAAGAGAAGAGTTGGCTCAGCTCCTGCTCATGACAGAAAATTTAGGACTTCATAAGATGCTGTGTATTATTAATGAAGCATTAAATTAAATGTGCAACATTATTTCAGTTGTATGTGCAATAAGAGGCATCTGTTTTTCAGACCAGTAGGACTGCATGGATTTATACAGTGCACTGTGCATTTTTAGTGACACTTAGAAAATAACTACCCAGTAATTTCTTTTAAAAAATAGAATCACCCTGCCATTTTAAAACAGAGCCTACAGCCTTAATCATATTTTACTTGGATGCAATTCACTTGAAATCTCACATATGTCTCATTTAATAGCTTACTTAATAACATATTTATTTGAAAATGTATTCTAAATCCAGTCATTAAAATGGGACATTTGGAGAGCACTGGGACATTACAAAAAAGACAGCATACTCCCCTAATCTATTTTTCTCCATCTTTTGGAAGCCAATTACTTTTCTTCTGGAGCCTCCTCCATGTAAGACCAAATATTTTTCACCAACATCAAAGGATTATCAAAGATTTATTCATGTATATACTTCACTTTATTTCTGCAAATGGGATAGCAAATTTCTGAAAGTATACCAACTATGTTGAAATTTCAAGATGATACAACACTGTTTTGTCACCATGATCCTACATTCACAAAGTGGCAGTACGTTGCATGAACCCACACCTTCTCAGTGCCTAATTTTTCTCAGACTATAATTGTGAGAATAAAACAGGACTGCCACATTTGTGGCAATCTGACCTCTTCAAAAGGAGGTCAAAGCACCAGCTCAATAAATAGCAGCCCTAGCATAACTATGATTATTTTACCATAAATGAAATTTCACTGTGCAAGGAAATTGCTATACAGCACAGCAAAAACTACAGTAGAAACTTAGAGCTTTGTTCTCTCTTTTTTAAAAAAAAAAAGGGGGGCAAACAAAACACCTGCTGACAAAGTCAATACTTATTAACTTGAGAAATATTTCATACCACAGAAAATCCCATTTGCTCACTGTCTATACAAGGCCTATTGTCTATACAACACCTAGTGAGAATGTTAGACATTGTAACACTTGAAAAGAAATGCTGCAACGTAGAAACTCCAGGAGAGTCTAAAATGAAATTAAAATTCCATGCACTCAAAGATGTGCCTCCTCACTAAAAAAATCCAGCCAGAACCCTTGTAGCCATTTGTTACTTAAATTTCCAGTCATCTCTCCATCTTTATTCAGTTGAAAATAAAAGGGTAGAGAAGAAGCGTTAGGCTCTCTTCCTATATTGTCCTTCTTCCTGCTCTGCAAGATTTCTGAGGGAAAGACTCCGTGCATGCATAGTCAGGGGTGGCCATGTTGGCCATGAAGCAAAATGCAACAAAATCCAAAAATCCACAGAAAAGTGATGCCTTTATTGGTCAAACAAAATGTACAAAATATATCATGCAAGCTTTCAAAGTTCCACTGACTTCTTGATGAGGCAAAAGATGCTTTAAAAAATTATACAGAAGAAGAAAAGTGATGGTATTAGAGTCACAGGTCTACATTTTGTATTAGATGTTGTTTCTGTTGTGGTTCAGTTGTTCTGGAAGAATCTCAAAGCAAGCTAACACCACTCCCCTTCTTGGTCATGGGGGGACTGAGACACAGGACCTGTATGAATTTTTAATTCTTTTATCTGATGAAGAAGCCAGTGGAGCTTCAAAAGCTTGCATGATGTTTTTTCTGCATTTTGGTTGGCTAATAAATGCTCTATAGTAGATTTGAGTTTTGCTGTATTTTGCTCCTTGGAAGGTCAGGCAGGAGAAATCCTACTGAGAGACTTAACATAGCTAATATAGCCATTTTTTAAGATTAATCATTCTTTTTTACCCTAAACTGGAGATAATTAGCATTCCCACTTCTTAGCACATATTTAATTTAATTTTGATGCACACGGAGAGGAAGGAAGAGATGGAAATGAAATCAAGAGGCTATAACATCACTGAGAACATGGGGGAGGATTCAACAACAGACTTGATGAAGAGAGAACCATGAACTGCCAGTGAAAACAGAGATGTAGCAGAAAAGAAGATTCCAACATACAAAAATATAAGCTGTTAGGCAGTTGTTGTTGCTGCCGTTGTGTGCCTTCAAGTCATTTTCAACTTAGGGTGACCTGAAAGCAAACCTATCATGAGGTTTTCTTGGACTTTCAAGATGCTCCATGCTTAGTGGTCTCCTGCTTGTTCCTAGTAGATAAGATCAACATCAAAATTGGCATTAGCATAGAGACAAGCAACAGACTGAATGGACAAAGAGTGCACACTTCTCATTCCAAGCCATGGTACCTGAAGATTGCTACTGATACAAGAAGGTCTGCATGTACTGCATGTTCTAGAACACCTGTTCTTCGTATGTGTCAAGCAAAGAAATTCTTAAATAATAAATCCTCACCTTACACATACCAGCCTACTCATGGTTCTCAAACATTTCCCCACTAGATTACATGCAGAGCCAGACACGTGTCACTTTAGTAACAGAATTCTGCCATGCATTTCATACCATCTCTCTGGCTTTTAGACACTTTATTAAATAAACGTGTTAGCTAGCACTGAAAACCAGATGCCATTTCCTAGACTCTATAATGTAGGTTATGCTATCCTGTTAGAGTAAAGTTGTCATTGTATACCTTCAAGTGATTCCAAGTTATGGCAATCCTAAGGTTAACCTATCAGTAGGTTTTCTGGAGCTGAGAGTGCATGATGTGCCAAAAATCACTCAGTGGATTTCCATGGCCAAGCAAGGAATCGAACCCTGGTCTCCAGGGTCGTACTCTAACACTCAAACCACTACATCATGCTGGCTCTCAAGTAGAGTAGAGTAAAGGCAGGAATCATAATTGCCCATTTTCAGACCTGGCTGACAAGAAATAGTCTTGGAAGGTTACAAGGATGAGCTATTCCCTTTCTTTTCGGAGGAGGGGTGGGCAATGATGCTACCTTCAGTTTATCTATTATTCCATTTAACTCCACCAATTTGTACACTTATTGACAAAACACTTAAAACACAATCATGATACATCTCCAAGTACTTACTGAAAGGAGAATGGGCAAGAGGCTATCTTGGTAGTAGTAGAAATTTCAAAATTGTAAGCTAATTTGTGAACATACAAAAATGTGCAAACCCTAACACAACTTATAATCTACTCTGAAGCTTTTTGTGAAGCTAAAAAATCGTGAGATGCTGTCTGTGGTGTACATTTAGCACAAAAAGAGAGGGACAAACGGAACAGAGATGACAATGTTCTGACAAAGAAGGGACTGGTCCTTGATTGCTATGAAGTAAAAAGCAATGGTATTTCAGAATAAGGCATGTCTATAGATGGTTCCCAGATCACCATACATTATGTCTTGCTATTTAGACCTGCTGCTAAGAGGCAGTGTGCCCATTAATTCCCTCCAACATGGAATTTCAGCCTTAGAGAACATATAACAACTGAAGGTTGGAATGTACCTAGTCTCTCAAATGTGTAAGGCACCTGGAGATTTCATCACTGCTTAATGCAGGTTCCATCTCTGCTTTGAGAGACAGAGAGAGCGTTAACATGCTGATCTTTGCAGAAAAATATAATTGGACTGCTCAAGTGCACAGCCATATTGCTAGACTTTAAAATGAACACATGGACAATGTGCAAAGGAGGAAAAATGCAGGCACATTTGCAAGTATGTTAACATTAAAGTTACCTTTATTTCAAATGGGAAGTTATGCAGATTGTTTTCAGAGGCCTGCATGGTCAGACTTTGTAATAACCAACAGCCCCCCAGTCACCATCAGATTTCCAATAGATTCATATGAGAAACAGAACGATGCTGCATCCAACCTTCTGCACACTATTTTCATTCCAGGACACATTAAAATATATATACCCTTCAAGCTACTGTTATGTTTGCATTATCTCAAAAAATATGCTTGTACAACCTGGGTGGGATTCAGAGGTCCCCCTTCCCTACTGAAAATAGAAATGTTTTTTCCTGATTTAGTGTAAGAACTCTGCATGAGAAAACGATAATTCAGTCTGAACAGAATGCATCTGGTAGCACAAGGCACTGGCCAATCCCTTATACATTATGTTAATGTGCACACTCCATGAGGCACTGCCCACTCACTTGCACAAGGTCTGCTTGCACCAAGTTGTTCACTATTGTAGCTTTTGTGCAAGTTTTGCAGAAGCGCATCTACGAATAGTATTTCTGGAACCTGTATATCTAGATCTGAACCAACATAATGGGAGGGAAGGTACACTTTCACCATCTTTCATTACATGGCTCTACCGAAGAAAGACTTTTTTCAAAGATCATATTATTTCCCTCAATGATTAGAACACTTTTATTAATTTAAGCTAATTAGTCTATATGGAGCTTGGACACAAATGCATTTCCAACATGGTCCCATAGAGATATATGGAAGACAAGCCTAAAATGAAATATATTACTTTTCTCTGGACAAGAACCCAAGAGGAGGCCTGTACTCAGGCTAAACCTCATCTGTACATATATGAGATTGTCTAGGGTTGTGAGCTAATACCTTGTAGCTCAGGCCTCATGTAATACTGCTGAAGCTGGTTCTGCAAACTTCAGGAATGGCTTTTTGTGGCATGCATGCAGACTGCTCTCAGAAAGAAAAACTGGAATGCCTCTGTACATAACAGCATATCTTTTGCATCCTGACCAACTCTGTTCACAAATCACATACTGTATTTGACCACCAATTTGAAATACTGGTTCACTGTGCACAATTCTGGAATGTTACATTTGAGTACGATGTTTTTTGGTAAGAGAATGTTATTTGGAAACATATTGCAAACTCCCCAAAGCCTATGGAAAGAGTGGGTGCAGAGGGGGTGCAAAACACCACCTGCTCATATCTAGCAAGTCCTATCATATTCTGCAGGATTTAATTCTGGATCAGTGTGCGCAGGATTGCATTTTGTCATTATGTAGTTTCCCTCAAAAGGAGAATAGAGCCAGCCACCAAGAAACATGAAAGCACATGCAGAAGGAGATGACAGTGTTGCAGATGCCTTCGCTATGGTAGTCCCTAACAAGTCTGGGTTTGGTCTTGGAAGGCACCAGGAGGTACAAGCATTATGTACATTCACCCCACTGAGCACCAGCTTTTAATGGCAGTTGACTAGTTAGCAAAATGTGTAGGAACACAGTCAGTTTCCAAGGAGTACAGGAAAGATCCCCTACTTTCTCTTGTTTCTGGCAGGTGCTTAGAAAGCCCTGAAAGAACAGATTAAAGAGGCAAGTGATGTATGCAACCATATGCTCTTTCCAGAGAGCTGAACATGGTTTCAGCAAGTTCCTATAAAAATACTATATCCTAACGAGTCAGCACGAAATCAGCAGTCAAGAAGCATCCAAGGATGCTACATAAAAGGAATGATTAAATGAATGTAGCTGCAATCCTATGAACACTTAGAGATAAGCTCAACTGAACACAGCAGGGCTTACTTGTGAGCAAACATGTACAGAATTATCTTCACAAAAAGTGATGGGGGAACACAAGCAGTTAACTACAGCTCTGAATGAAAGGGCTCAAGTGTTTGCTTATTCTCATTTCATTTATCATTCATGTTTCCTAGACCAGATTAGCCAAGCCATCATACATCCAAGGCAACAGAGTACAACTAGCTAAAGACTAGGGATGTGATTCTTCACGGGTTTTCCTTCTTGAAGGAAGTAATGAGTAATTTTCACAATTTTTTTCCTGCTTTGAGAAAGATTTAAAACACACACACAGTTTTCAATGCCTATACACAATGCAGAACAACACAAAACATCGTTTTTGTGCAGGAAACAGCTTTCCCTGCATGGAAAATAATATTTCTGTGCAGTGATATTATTGTCTACACAAAAAATGCTATTTTCTGCGAAAAACAACCACTTATGAGTTATTCTTATACTTAACCACTTATTTCACATGGAGTAAGTCCCAAATTGTGAAGATTCCAACAGTCCAGGATTCTTCTTCTCAAGAAGATTGAAAAATGATTTTAAAACCCCCAAATATTTTTAAATATTTTCCATCCCTATTAAAGACCAAAATAATCGAACCGTGATATATTATGAAACAATTCAGGACAACCTATTTAAGAAAAAAGAGAGAAAAAAAGTAAAAATATTTTTTGATCTTCCCTTTTCATTGCTTTTATTTCTCACAGTGTTAACTGCCTTAGAAAGTTTTCATACTGAAAGCTGGGGATCTTCCCACTCTCGTCAACTACATGCAATTGAACCAAACAAAGCAGCCCACTGTTTATAAATCACTGGTATCTCACAGCAGCAATCTCATGAGATTTATAAAACACCGCACTCACGCATGTACATGTGTCATTTGTCAGAAGCCCAGACTCCAATAGGACTCATTGGAAGTTAGGTGGCATGAGATAATTGTCTCGCTGTGTAATCTTATGCAAGAAGCAAAGAGAACATTGCAATTGAGTAGTACAGCAACTGCTTCACGCGCAGAAGATCCCCAGTTCAAATCCTTGTATTTTTGAAATGAAGATGCTTGAAACTCTGGAAAGATGAGTGTTGACAATACTGGGTTAGATGACCAGTGGTCTGACTCACTAAAAGGCAGCTTCCTATCTTTCTTCAGAAGTGGGTCCCATTGTGTTTAGTAGGGTTTTCTCCCAAGTAGGTCTAACATATAAAAGGTATTCTAATTTACGGGTTCTTTTTAAAACTCAACCACTTCTAGGCAAAGATTAGTTTCTAAATATTCATGTATGCCTTTTCCTCTCTCCCTTTCAGATGTTCAAGTTTACCTGTCTTGATTTTTTTTTCTTTGCACCTTCTGTTTGAGAAAACTCCTTCTTGTACTAATTAGAAAATGTTTCAGTTCTCATTCTCCTTTTAACTCTGCTTAAACACATGCAGACACAACCACTTGTTTGGGGAAAGAGTGGAGCAGTACTCTAACAAATGTATTACAATATGAGTATTTGTAAGCAGGCCTGCTTCCTTAAATCATGATGTAGACAGCAAAGATGATGAATTACATATACAGTCTCACTAGACTTGTGGGGGTGAGATAGATTATTCCTCAGATAAAATTAGGAGATGAATTAACAGACACATAGTGACTGCAAAGATCCCACACACATGAGTCAAGTAAGTTGAAATCAGTGACATCCTATGCACTCACATGCTCACCTGAATAGATAAGGACAGCACTACATCATCAGTCATCAGAGATCAGCCAGCCTATGACAACAAGGGCAATATAGAAGACAGTATGCTAACCACACACTGCTTTCCAGTTTGCATAACACCACAGCTCTGTTTGGGCCTTGAGTACCTTTGAGAAACAAGCTGGTACACAGAATCTGGAACCATTGGTTTGGGATTTTAACTCCCAGAATTCCAACACTTGCTACAGGGATTCTGGAAGCTATAGAAGTAATGGTTCCAGGCTCTGGTATGTCTCTGTTCCCAGTGCTGTGAGAGGAAACAAATTTCAAGACACTCACTATGTCCCTTTGAGATATCACTTTCACAATATCTCATTATGTCCCGGAAACCTCAGTATCTCTTTATGTCCAGTATACCATACCACACTGAACATGGCAAGATCTCCTCTGGCTTACAAATCTAAGCTAGGTCAGACCTGGCTAGTTTCTGGCTGGGAGACCACCATTGAATGGCATGGATGTTGAAGTAGAACTAAGAAAAAATCCAGTCTGAAGCCCTGATGAACTGCCAGTGCCAGTCAAAGTTGTCAATATTAGGTTAAATAGACCAAGGGTCTGACTCAGTAGAAGACAGCTTTCTATGAATTCCTATGAGATCCAGACTTACAGAGGACAGTCACTTTCCTTTTTCAGAACTGCTTTTTGAACTCCTTACCAACCAGGTTAATGTGTTCCTGTCAACCAGCTATCCGACAGATGTATACAGCAAATCATACAGTGAGCCAGGCAGAAAGAACCATATCAACTCCAACTTGCAATTCAGTATATTTATTAAAGAAAATAAAACCACATAGACATTCACCTAAGACTGATCAAGAACCAAAGATAGTTCACCCAAGCAGGTTTTAGCATGTGAAAAGGGAGGACAAACCGGGACATTTCTGACACAGTTTAGGTTGACCTGTTCCAAATCGCATGAAGAAAAAGAAAATTTCTGTCATTACCAAAGATACAGGTATTCCTCTAAGGGACTAGGCATATACCAGAGATAGAAATGTACCTGATTAATCAATAGCCTAGGAGCACCTAAGTGTCTCTTTACTAGTATCTTGAGAATTTGTTGTTAAGTCTGTTTGTTTTAAGTTAAATTTGTTTAACTCCATTGCAGACTGGTAGGAATTCACTCACATAAGAGCTACATATAGCCCACATCTTCAAAGTTGCTTGACTATACAAGAAAAATACCTGTTGATTAATTGGTGGTCGTGACCAAAATAGTGATTTTGCCTCATATTTATTTGTACTTCCCATATGGTAACACTGGCATTTTTAGTCTGAACAGCTCTACCTGTCATGCTAGAGTAACATGCCTGAAACAACGATGGAACAACAAACACCGGAGTCACAGGTTTCTCACATAGTGGGCTACTTAAGAATATAGAAAGCTGCTACCAAATCAGCCCTTCTCCTAACTGGCAGTGGCACTCCGAGATATAAGAGAAGAGACTTTCCCAACTGTACCTGCAGGTGGCAGCGATTAAAATTGTGCCCTCATACATATAAAACATGTGCTCTGTCATCAACCTGCACTCCATACCACACCCCTCTGCAAATCTGAAGAATGGACTGTACAGAAAGCGTATGCACCTCTTTCCTACATCCACCTGGGAGTAGCAGCATTGATGGTTAACTAGTTGTCCCTGTATACTTTCTGCATGTAAGAAAGATGAAATCCTCTTTACTTTCCTAAACTTTTAAGAACTGAGCTTTTTAAAATGTTCATCTATTTGAAGATTCTTCCATTTTACTGCTATTTGTACTTTTATTTTCAAGCATGGCTGTGGTTGGTTTGTTTTGGTTTTTTTCACTCTGCTTTCAGATTTATATTTTCATTGCTGCCTCTGTTGTTGCTGCTGCTGCTGCTGTTGTGAGCTGTCAAGTCAACTTATGGTGATGCTCTCATAGGGTTATCTTGGCAAGATTTATTTGGAGGAAGTTTGCAATTACCTCCCTCTGAGGCTGAGAGGGTGTGACTGGCACAAGGTCACCCAGTGGGTTTCCATGGCCAAGTGGAGATTCAAACTCTGGTCTTCAGTGTCATAGTCCAGTGCTCAAACCACTACACCACACCGGCTCTCCTTTCTTCACATGCAACAGGATATTAGCCATCACATTTAATGACTGTTTATTAAATTAAAATTATATTTTGGCTACCTTAAAGGGTGCAGTGAGCAATGTTCTTATTTTTCATGGCTCATATTATACACTACATTCTCTACCTTAACTATGATGCTAACGACTCACCCCTGCATATTTTTTGCACATAGGAAAGGTGAAGCCCTCTTTGCTTTCTGAAGCTTTTAAGAACTGAGTTTTTTAATGTCCTTAGAATTGAAGATTATTTCATTCTGATGCTAGCTGTACTGTTTTTCAAGCATGGTAGTGTTTTTTTTTCCTTTTGCTCTTGGATTTATATTTTCATTATTGTTGCTGTTGTGCGCTCTTATAGTAAACTTATGGTGACCCTATCCCAGAGGGTTTTTTTAAGCAAGATTTATTCCAAGGAGGTTTGTGTTTGTCTTCCTCTGAAACTGCAAGGATATGACTTACCTAAGGTCACCTTGGCGGTGTCACTATTGAGCAACGATTTGAACCCTGCTGTCCCAGATGCCTCGTCTAACATTCAAACCACTATAACGCACAAGGTCTCAATCGAGATTTATCTCACTTTTTTTATAGCGCTATTTGTCTTTGCTGCTTGTTCATTGTATTCTATGCTGCCTAGAAAATGTTAATTACTGGACAGCTTAAAAGTCCAATGAATAGATAAATAATAAATAAAACTGCATACAATTTAGTAGGGTTTAAGCTACAGTGAGAACGAATCTACAGGTAACACTATAAATCTAAGTGAGTATGCCCAACTGAAGAAGGCAACTGTTGGCTTAACACCGAATGGGATCATTCTGCAGTGACATTAATGACTACAACAATGAACTGTATTGCACTGCTCAAAAATGCACTGGAAATCAAGAGAAAAATCCCATAGCTTTAGTACTCTGCAGCTGTAGCCTCATCCTCTTTCAACTAGTGAGTTGGTTTACTTCATCTCTCTTTCCTTTTTTTGACAGCTCCTTCAAAAAGTTACTTTGAGTAGGGCAGGATGTGAAGCATGGGGAGGACCACCTAAGAGAATAAACGGTAAGAATGAAAGAACAAAATATGGCCCAGACAGATACCACAGAGTAATAGTATGGTTTCTGGCACATCCATGCATCATTCTGTCAGCACGCTGTTTTAACAGCAGCAAAAGAAGATGCCTGTGGAGGTGCTACACTGTAGCTTGAACCAGAACCCACAACGTTCAAGTAAAACAATGACAATGTCTCTGTGGGTGTTTACTTGCAGCCCCCCACCCCACCCCCTACAGGAGAAGAAGCAGCCACTGCCACAAAAACTTATTAAGGTATCTGAACAAAGCTTGTCTTCGGTGGAACTTAACATTTATCCAACATCCCATCTGCCCTATAGTTTATAAGCTTCTGCTCAGAAAGAGAGATTCTAATTTTAGAGGCCTACTGCCCATGAGTGGACAGTTTAAAACAACACTTATTAGGGCCTCACAGAAAATTTTGCAATGCCTAATGAGCTGTAGGAAAACAGATTAAAGTATGGCTTGAATCTTATCTTGGGCTTTCGAGTGTATGCCTCATGTGTTAGCTTAGTAACAGCTCCTTCCTCAGACATCAAACTAAAAAGCCATAATTAAATATACACCTATTTGAAGAAGAAAGGAAAGAAGTGCAAGCATCTATACCCTGAACATGTCAGTCCTTGGCTGTGTCGTTTCCCCACTTCAAATCCCAGTGATAGCAGAATGGGGAATGGGGAATGGCGTATTTAAAGGTTGCAATAAAACACACTTATCAAAATGCTGCTTCAGCTAACCAAGTAATGCTATTTTGATAAATATCAGTCATCTCCAATACAGGGCATTGAGTCTTTCTGGCTATATGAATATCTGATTGTATGCCAGAAATCTGCCAATAATTATCCTTGGTATTCTGAACTGGCATTCCTCAAGTGCAAGAGAATGCAAATGGAAGCAGCAAAAACAAATTCCAGAACTACATTCACACAGAGTTGTATTTTCATGCATTATTATAATGAAACTTTGAATATGTCTACTAAGAAGTAATCCCTTTTAAATTTAATGGGGAATAAGTCTGATTGTGCAGAATATGACTTACTTTGAAGGAAACATGTACAGGATTGTGCCACAGAAGCCTTTCCCAGAAACCAGGCATCAAAACCTCCCTATACTGCCTGGGTGGAAAACAGATGTAACCCCAAAACTCAAAATTCAGTCCCCAGTGGCCAACCATCCCATGGCAAATGGCAGCCTTCTTCCTTTGGGGCATTGTCCAGAATACCAAAGAGCATAAGCATGAGTGAAAAAAAAAAAGAGTTTAAATATAAGAGACTCTGATTAACATGGTTTATAAGGACAATGCCAAAATACCTCATTTTCGTGAAAATAAACTTTTCACGTAATTATTCTGATCCAAGCATTTATAAGTTTTGACACCAGGAACAAAAAGAGAAAGAACTCTTTACCTAAACCATGGTAAGAAGCGGGCTTCTTGATGAATCATTGTTAGGAGAAAATAATAATAATATTGCCAGGACATATAAATAGCTTTCTTTAGTTGGAGTAATTATAATTACAGATACACCGCTGCAGAAATAATGCATGAACTAATCAATCTTGACTGCTTCATCAGACCCTCCCCCCATAACACTTCTAAGAAGTCTTCTGTTTGTAGAAGCAAGCCAATTAATTTAGACTGTTTTCTTTTGCAAAAAAAAAAAAAAAACTAATTTGAAATCATTTATCTGCATAGGAACTTGTCAAATCCAGTAAACTTGAGGGTAGTTTGCAGCCATTCATTAATCTGGCCTATTTAATCTGTTCTTAAACCTGCATGGAATTATGAAGTACACTTCAATTAACAACTAATAACTACTATTAGTACTACTACTATTCCCACTTTGTAAACTATGATGAGCCTGCCTTCATCACCCAAGGTTGCCCAAGGACCAAAGCCAAATGCTCTGCCTGCTTTTATGCCATTAAGAGAGCTTGATCCGCAAGAATTGGCAGGTGAAGCTTTTCATTCCACAGAGAGAAATATTATCTTTTTACTAATGTCTCTGGATCATGCTGCAGTGAACGGAAGAAGAGCTGGCAGAAGGGTTGACAAGCCTACTGTGATCATATAAGCTTACTTTCTTCTCTTTCAGCAACACCACATGGAGAGATTCAGGTTATTGTGCATTTTCCATGTTGCTTTATTTGCAGTTTCTTCAGAAAGATGTATTTGTTAAGTTAAATATTTCCAGCAACCTGCCTTCTTATCTCACAGGTCAGGTTCAGGAAATATCTAAGTGCAATGTATACCTCTCTGTGTATATGATGAGTATGTTTGTGAGAGAGAAAGGCAGAAAGAGACCTGCCTTGCTAAACCTTCCATCAAAGTATGCCACCTCTAATGCACAGTAATCTGAAAATACAACATTAGGAGGCATTTCCTAAATGCAGCTCATAGTAACACAATGCATCCTATTTATTCCAGCAACCATAAAAAAAAAAGCACACCCGTGATGGGCAGAACACTGACTCCTGGCTGAAACAGCTCCTCTTTGTGTTTATCCAATTAATATTTCCCTTTGGGTCTCCTTTCCCCTTGCCAACACAAAGATGGATTGACAAGTGTCACAAAGCAGGACAGTGATCAGAGGAAGAGTTCAGATCATGAACATCTGGCTCTTCTCCACACATACAGACATGTTTTTAAAGGGTATCTTCAACAGCAATTGAGTTTCTTTGATCAACATTTTTTGCTTATGACACATTCAAACACACACCCATTCTCCCTTCTTTCTTGCAAGGGACAGACTGCTTAGGCGAAGCCTAAACAGCAGAGGAAAGTGGAAGGATGTTGTAAAACAGTAACACAGCAACAAAGTGACATCTCCTCACACTATCTGGAAAATGATTATAATAATTATAAACAAATGCTAACAAAAATCACTACTGCTCAACAAAAAAATAGCAGAAAGGACCCCACAAGTGGAAGTGGAAGGTTAGTGAGTTGTGAAGCAGGCTTTCATAGGCAAGACACTTCATCTGTGATCTACTCAGCACTGCATCCCTTTCTCTGGCAGCAATTGCCTTACAGCATTTAGTGCTGTTTCCCTCTATCACGCCTTCCCTCAGCTTCAACCGTTTCTGCCCTGTAAAACTACCAGTCCCCCTCACCAAAGAAAATGACACACACTTATACCAATCCTCTCCTGTCACCAAAACTGTTGCTCAGCCTTCTGTACACTGACTAGCCAGTAACCCTCAGTTTGGGCAAAGCAGTGCATAGGGCTGCAACCTTAAGGGCAACCCACCAGTTCAAACTCTCTTAGAAGTCTCTCAGAGCCTTGGACAAATCAACCACCTGTTGCCCACTCTGAGTCTTGCCCTTACCAAAGCATATTTCTCCTTGATCCGAAGTGGATGGTGGGTGGCACTCTGCCAGCACCTTTTCTTTCCTTCTTGATTCCTCCCCCCACCCTTCATTCATTCATTTTTATTCCTCATTTAGGCTGCAAACCTAACCAGGCTTGGAAGTGACTGGGATACGGATTCAGAGGAAATAAGCCAGACCTCTGGCTAGAGTCGAGCCTTTTCAAGAGACAGAGACGAACAGCCGCAACAATCCAAAGGACAAAAAGCAAATCCAGTCTGCTACGCAACTCTAAGCAACTAACTCCTGCATCCCCGAGAGGACGTCATGGCTTCATCTCTACGCTCCTGGTCCTCCAGTTCCAGATACAGAGAACCAACCACCACTTCCTAAAGTTCGGACTTCTTTTTTTAAAAAAAAGAGGTTCCTCCTGGCGCTCTCTAACTGGCACCCCAAACCGGCTGGCTCTCCTGCGGATTTTCTTCCTTCCTCGCTTCCCTTTCCTTGGGAAACAGCGCCAACCTTTGGCCAAAAGGAAAGTTTTCAATCAGGCCATGCCGCGATCACGCCGCAAAAAAGGCAAAGCCCGGGCAGGCAACGATGTTGCTTTTGTCAGTTTTAGCCAAAACAGCTGCCTCGCCTGGCCTCCCCTCCCGTCACCGCGGAGAAGACCCTCCGAGAGGACTGGGGAGGCAAAGGGAAGGGCCCGCTGCTGGTTGCTCACGGCTGGATCGCTTGTGCACAGCAGGCCATCCCAGATGCGACCAACCTGCAGCGAGCCATTGCAACAGCCGAAAAGGAAAGCGCCGAAGAGGATCGACACCTCTCAAAGCTCGTACTTCTCCCCCAACCCCGCCGCGGCCGCGTCCCCTTCGTCGGTGTCAGCGCCTTTCTCGCGTGTGTTAATCCCGTGGAGGACAAGCCCCCCCCCAACCCGGGTGCCTCATTTCACCCGATCCCGGCCGTGAAAGAGAAGCAACAGTTGAGGCAAAGGGAGCCAAAGCAGCCCGTCCTCTTTCTTCCCTCGCCCTCGACGGCGGGCACACGACGCAGAAACCATTTGCCTGGGCCGAACCGCCTTGGGGGGCGCTCGCCCTTACCTTCCTGGACCGCGTGGAAGGGGTTGTTGGCTTCTATGAGTTTGATGGTGTACGTGATCTTCTCGCTCTGCAGGATGTCATCGTTGAGGCTCAGGTCTGCCACCGCCTGCTTGAAGATCTCGTCGTCCTTGGCCGCGTTGCCTTCAAAGATGGCACCTGTTTGCAAGGGGAGGGAGAAGAAGGTGAGCCACCATCTTGCAAGGCGGGGGGGGGGGCGAGGAGGAACCTCCGTGGCCTTTCGCCCCTCCGCTTCCCGGACGCGCGCGCCCCGGTACCGTCTCCTCGCCTGCCCAGCCGTCGGCCAGCTTTCCGCGTGCAAAGCACGTGCTCGGCCACGGGGCTCCGGACCTGAGTTTGAGCGAGTTGCGAGGCCTTATAAGCGGCCTTGGGTCTACTGGAGCCCCGGGAGCTTCTTCACCCAGGGTTCCTGAGGGCGAAGGCCAGGCAGCCCCGGTTGGCCTGGCCGTGCTTCTCAGGGGATGAGGGGGAGAGTTGCTAGGTCTCCTTCAAGGGCCACAAAAGGCTGTCGAGGGGAACTCCCAGCTAGCTCGTCGGCCTGACTCCCTGGGGGCAATCCCTCCAATGCGTCTTGGCCCAAGCCCCCCTCCTCCTCATTACGGGGAGTAAACCCCAGGAGTTCGGTGCTTTTTCTTCCCAACAAAGGAGGCCACGTGCGTGGCCTCTTGCGGAGAGGCCCGGGGGTCCCCCAGGTGATGGCAATCAGCGTTAATTTCACCGGAGAAGGGAAGGTGCTGAAGTGGCCAACATGAAAAGCGCGGCAAAACCTCTGAGTCGCCCGCGAGAGCCCAGAGACTCTCCCCCGGTGTGTCGGTTTTTAAATACCCTTTCCGAGAAAGGGCGCGTGAGGGAAAGAGGTGTTTTAAAACGGCCCTCCTTATCGTTACAACGAAAGGGGCACGCACATCGGCCAAACTTCCGAAGGGGTCGTTCTCTCCCCCTCCGCCGCCCCGCCTTCCGAGGACCCGCTGTTGCTTCCCGTTGGCGCCCCGCCACACGGTCGGGGAGAGCAGAGCTCGGCGTTCGGAAACCTGAAAGCTGCCCATTTCAGTGCCTTCTTGATGCAGCTGGCATGAAAACATCTGGCGACAAGCCTTACATAATGCACCCCTGGTCTGTGGGGCGGGGAAGGGGGAGAGAGGGACATCGCGGTTTTTTTTTAATTCTTTCGTATTCTGTGGTAATAAGACTTGCCGATTTTTTAAAATGATTCTCTCGAGTCCCCACCCACCTGCACCGCCCGCCTCTAAATAGGGATGATTCTTGGTTTTCCGGGGCTCCTAAAGGCCACCCAGATGCTGAAAATCGTGTGCACAATTCCGGAGGGGGGTTCGATTTCTCCCTTTCCTTCCCACTCAAGGAAGCCATTCTTTGGCTATCGCGGAGGGGGGCATGGAGAGGAGAGCGGCAGGGGGTGGCCTGCCGACCCCCACCCTCTTCCTCCAGAGGAACCGGGCAAGGGCTAAAATTGCAGGGAAGAGGCGGGGGCGCTTGGATACTTTTAATATCTCCAACATACACTGCCTTGTGCCCTGCCCCGCCCCACCCCCCCACCCCGTCTCTGGGTCTGTCTAAAGTCCGAAAATGGGAGCTCCTTGATGGGTTCCAGGGCGGCGGAAGGAAAGTTTTAGTGGCCGCCACCCCCTTTCCCTCGCTCTCCTTTTGGGCTGGAGAGATGGAAGCTTTCTCAACTTGCTCAGCCCCGCTCCTCCCGCCGGGTTGTCCCCTCCCTTCCCTTCCCTGGGACAGCGCCTCCAGCAAGGGGCGCCGCGGGGCCCTCGGCCTCTTTGCCGACTCCCGCGGAAGAAGCGGCGGCGGAGCTGGACGCGGTTCTCGCGCCTTCTCAGCCAGGCAGTCTGGCCACGTGCCCCCCGGCGCCCCTGTCCCCGCCTGGCTCTGAGTTTTCCCCCTGCCTACTTCAGGGAACCTTTCCTTTTTCCTTAAACTTGACAGATTTCTTCTTTTTTTAAAAAAAGGTAAACTGAGTAGAAGCCTCTAGACTTGGGCCATTTCCGCACTAGCCTGTTATAGCGCGATGATTCCGCTTTCAACATCCTCTGGAATCCTGGGGTTTGCAGTTTCGGGAGCGGCCGCGAAACTGCAAGCCCCAGGATTCCAGAGGATGTTGAAAGTGGAATCATCGCGCTATAACAGGCTAGTGCGGAAATGGCCTCGATTTTCCTCCGGATTTTTCTGGGCCCGCTACACCGCCATTCTCTTCCCCACCTCTTCCTTTAGCTGGGGGGCCCCTTTGCCCCCTCCAGACTCCTAGGAATCAAAATTCCCCAATTTCCTTGTCACTTTCGGGGTGTTTTTTTCTTTCTCCTGAAGTATTTAATGTGTACTTGTACGATCTTCCCCACATACAATTCCCTGCCACTCTCCTACATAGGATTTTTTTTCTTCCCCTGCTGATCTCTTTTCAAATTGTGAGAAAAGCTACTGCAGACTCTTGCCCTTTTGCTTCACGTCAGTTTTCAACCAGGAAGCCTGGCAGATATTCTACCTTGGCATCAACCAGTTCTCTGAAAAGTTCCTTTGAGAACGCCCACCATGTTGTCAGGCTCTCCCCTTCTCCTGTGATCCAGCCTTCTCCTAGTTTGGATTCTCCCCACCCACCCCCCAAAAGCAACCCTGAGGCTTCGGGATTCGCCAGTGAAATCTTCTGCGACCTAAGGCGATGGCAGGGCACCCGCGCCACCTTCCACTGCCTCCTCTCCTGCTCTTCTTGCCTCCCCACGCACGGAGACACACAAACAGGGCCAGCTAACTTGAAAGTGTGTCATTTTTTTTTTCCTGATCCGGTCCTACTTTAAAAACCACACCTGCCTTAGCAGGAAGAGGGTCATCGCCTTGCAAGTTTCCCTGTTCGGGGACGATGGCTGGAACCGCGCACTCACCCCCCGCCACGTCTGAAAAGAAGCCTCGAGCAAATCGCGCGCAAACAGGTCGAAGGCAAGGACTGGCTTTAGTGGGGAAGGAACTGCAATCGCAAATCTTGAGTATCACCTCCAGAAAGACAGAAAGGAGGAGAAAAAAACCACCACCGTCGTCCTCCCCCTATAAATCCAGCGTCAATGATTACAGCCTCATTTCACCCCTCACTTTGCAGCAAGGGGGCACAGAGATGGCTGTTATTTGATCGAGGGTCTCTCTCGCTCTCCCTCCCCCTCTCTCTCCATTTTCCTTCTTTCACTCTCCGGGAGTTCATCTCGATCTGGCTTCCTCTCCATTTTCCCTCCTGTCTCGGGATTATGATTGCGCCTTCACGAGACGCGATCCTCCTCTCTCCCCTTTTTATTAATTGATTCTTTGGGATTCCTCCCCTCCAGCCCCTCGACGCAGGCAGACACAGAAGAGAGAAAGATACAACACACACACACACACACACACACACACACACACACAAGCAAGCTCCTTTCTCTTACCAATGTGGATGATGGAGTCCGCTCGCACCGAAACGCACTGAAATATCCAAGGGAAAAACCAAAGCATCAATACTTCCATTTCCAACCTCTCGTGCAGCACATCAGCCCGGATTTTGGCTGGGGAGAGCCACCGAGATGGAAGAGGAAGGCGGCGGAGGAACAGGGGTGGGTGGGCAGGAACTGAGAAAAAGAGAAAGATAAAGATACCCCGATTCTTAAAAAAAAAAAAAACTAGAAATAAATTCCAGTTTCGCCAAACCTAAGTAATTTCCAAGCTTGGGTTTTGTGAAGAGAAAGTGGGAAAGCGCAAGAAGGTATCAACCAGCCACAGAGCAAGCGCCCCCCCACACACAAAAAACCCCCGATTTTTAAAAGAGAAATCAAGCAGCGGTTTTAAAAGATATGTCGAGAACGGATAGATCCCGGCTTGCTAGGAGGCGGCAGCGGCAGCGACAGCAGCGACCAAGCAGGCGGCAAAGCTCCAGACTTCAGCGGCAGCTCTTCAGCACTCCGTGCGCGCGGGGGCGCGCGGGTGTCTGCTTGTGTGTGTGCGTGAGCGCGCGCGAGCGAGCGAGCGAGGGAGAGTGGGTATGTGTCCCTGGGCCCCAGTGAACAGCAAACTGCGGAGGCACCCCCCACCGCCAAGCGATCCTCCTCTCCCCCCCACGCCAAACCGAGGACCACGTGATTGCGGAGCCTCGCTACTCAATATAGTCTGGGCTAAAAGGCAACAGCGAGGGAGACAGAGAAGCAGCCGCTCCTATAGAGATGTAGCGCGCGGCGGGCGGGGGGGGGGAGGGTGCAGTCGGTGCCGCCGCCGGCTACACACGGATACACACGCACGCACGCACGCACGCAGGCGTCAGCGGTGGCAGCAGCCGCGGCACACGGGGAGGAGAGTTGAGCTGGAGGGGGCGCTGAGTCGAGAATTTCGAAAAAGGGGGGCGGGAGGAGAGGGGTTTCGCAATCTGGAGAGGGACAAGAGGCCGGCTGGAAGGCACGTTTGGATTATTTCCCGGGGCGGGTGGGGGCGGAGAGGCTGCCGGCGGCGCGACGCTGAAATGGAGAAACACTTTTTCCCCCTGCAAAAGAAAGACGCGGCCACCGCGGCGACGAGGAAGGTCGAGGTTGGACGAAACTCTCCCGAAGAACTGCGAGGAAGTGGGGTCGGCGGATCGCGGGAGCTGTCTGGAAGGGAGGCGGCGCTGGGGGGGGTGCGGGGAGACGACTTCGCCTGGGTTTGCGTGGGAAAGAACGGCGCCTCTTCGGCTCGCGGGGAGGCGAATTCCCCGGCTGCTCTGAACTCCCGGAGGCCGGAGAGGCAACAAGACGGTGCCTCCGTTTCCCCCCGAGTGCCAGATTGACTTCCAGCAAGGCGGGCGCCTGCCGCTTCCGCCACAGCTTTTTGCAAAGGGAAGAAAGTGGGGAGCGAGAAGGAGAGGGCTCTGCTCTCAGGGATGAGGGACCCCGGCTCCTCTCCAAGAGGAAGAGGGTCTCAGGAACTGACCAGATCCTTCCCAAATCCCCTCTGGCTCGGGTCCCTTCCCTGCACTTGAGTCCCCGACCCAGCCCTTCTTGAGGGCGAGGAGCGGGGGGTGCTGTCCAAAGGCTGAAAAGACGGAATGCCTTCCAGTCAAAACAAGGAAAGAGTATTATTGTGCAAAAGTTGCCGTCCCTCCATCTTCATCCACAGCAGGCAGGCTCCACCACACAAGCACCTACAATCTCAGTTTAAGAGCGGCACGGGATTTCTGTCGTCGCCTCATACTATTTAATCGTCTCTTCATGCATTAGTTGGGTTGGGGTCAGACCTGGGCGGCAACAGCCTCTGTGTATTTAAAGATATTACTAGGATGAACACACAATCTTACACACTTTCAGGGCCGATATCTTGTCACCTGGAGGCAGTCAACAGACATGAGGCTTGTGAAATTCAGGAGGAGGGCGTCTCAAGGCAGCCTATCCTCCGTTTCACCTTCTGATCTTACATCTCGTGTGTTTAGCATAACATACAAATGGGATAATTCACTCCCATGCTGGGGAGGAGGGGAGTCCTACTTGAAGGGTTGCTTGTGGTGTCACTGTAATTGAAAAACAAATACTAATTTAAAAAAAGGCTTCAATGAAATCACATGCCTAAATTGGACGTGGTTAGACTCAGAAGACTGATTCATCCCCTTAAAACAAACACATCAGTGATTGCAGGCACCCAAACGTGAGAAGCCTTTAAATACACTACCAGGATCCAGAGAAAACAAATTCATTCAGGAGCTAGCAGAGAGACGTAATTGAAGCCACTGCCAGGAAAAATGAGTGGAGAAGCAGGATGTTAACCACATTATTAAGTGGCTCCGAGGCTGAAGCCGAGGGCTGACTTTAGCAATAGGAAGCTGCAGTGTCAGTCTTCGGGTAGCAGGAGGCGAGATCAGCAGCCCGTTTTGCAAGTGCAAAAGATTAGCAACGGAACTCCAGAAAGCATTTAGCTGGCTTACATTGGACACAGTGGCAGGTCTTCCCGGACCAGAAGTGTTGCACAAAGGGGCACTGTGAAATCTGTGCCAAACAGCACAGTCCTGAATATCAGCAATTCAATTTGTTTGGGCTTACTTCCTTTCTGAAATATACATTTTTTTAAAAAAAAGATATAGTGTTAAGTCACATTTTAAAAATTGTATTTGAAAAGAAGCACCAAGTGCCCGATCAGTCATTTCAGCATCTATGCATTCCTTGGCCCCATAACTGGATCTTAAGAGATACAGCACACATTTCATTCTTGGGTGCACTGTCAAGAATATAATGTAGAAAAATCCATAGTATATAGGTGTGAAAATCCTGTGGCCTACCAAGTGTTTTTGGACTACAACTTCTAGCAGCCCTTACCAGAACAGCCAATAATGAAAAATGCTGAGAGTTGAAGTCCAGAAAATATCTGGAGGGTCATACAGTTTCTACCTCCACATGGTACAGTTACTTAGAGAGCATGGGCATACTTCGGTGATCACAAAGGGTACATCTCACGATAAACTTGGGTTTGCTGTCATCTAATAGAACTATGCTTTGGACACTCAGTACCTACTGAGATAGAAAGACAGAAAGCCGTTTCCATTTTTCTGATTTCTTTTGCAATTAAAACATGGGCCACAATCCCGGCAAGGTCAGGTGTTTTGAAGTCTGTTCTTTTTAGTGGGGAGAGCAAAGTTACATCTCTCTTCTCAGCCATTGACAACAATGCAGCTTCAAAATCTTCAGCAGCAGTAACAGCAGCTGCTGCTGCTGCCTCTTCTTCCTTCATCCCCTCTAGTGTTCAAAAAAAGGAGCTTGGAATCCTTGAAGTCAAGAAGCCTTTCTTCCAGCTTGCTCCCTCCAGAATGATTATGGTCCTGCCTGCAGCAGCATCTGACCTACAGGGAAGGTGGTCACACAGTTTAAACCAAGGATGGGCAACCTGCACACTTAGGGCCAGCTTGATATGCTTGTCCTGTAATTCTCTGTCACTCTTCACTATTGTCTATAGGGATTAAGGCTAATGAAAGTTGTAGTCCAGCAATATCTGGAGGACCACGGGTCCCTCACCCCAGCATTATTGCTTAGAATAAAATACTCCTGAATATTTAGCAAATTGGTAGAAACTTGTAAGAATGTTCACCCAAGGCACTTCTGATAACCAGATTGTGATCATTTCTGTCTTATCAAACAGATCTTACAGCTTAGAAAGATATATAACTGCCATGTTACTTACAGACTTACTTCTCAAATGCCCCTTTGCTCTTTCTAAAGCCAAGATGGACTACATGTGGCCTTTTCCTCATTTTTGAGACTTCTTGATCCCCATAATATTTACACTAAGAAAAATCATGCTTCAAAAAGTGTGAGATGTGTGCATCATGTCTAGGCTTACATGAAGATGTGTATGTGGGGGGGGGGGATGTGTGTCAGAGAGAGGGAGGGAGAGAGGAACTAGAAATAACCTTCTGGTCAATTCTGCCACTGAATGTTGCTGGTGGACAATCATCGGGGTGCTGATGGATCACAACAGATTTGTACTCAGACCTGCCAAAGTTGTATGCTGAATGGTATCAGCATTTTGTACAGAATCCATGAACATGTAAATTACTAAGCAACCGCAGCCATCTTCCACCAACCTAGATTCTGTACAAGGAATGGTTTTCTAGCTGCTTTTTAATAGCCTGCATCCTATGATTAGTCCCAAATAGAGCAGACTCACTGAATTAACAAGATTAAAATTAGTGTTGACTCACCATTCAATAATTGATCCAGTGGGTCTGCTGTAGGTAAAACTGCCACTAAGATTCAGGCTGAATATGTATCTGGAGCTCCAGAAAAGAAGGGAAAATTGAGCTGCCTATATGGAAAAAGATATGGAAAAGCTGAAGTGACTGTATTAGGAGTATCTTACGTATATAAACACAGCTTACAGCTACAAAGATCATTTTTGAATTGTGTGTGTATACGTGTGAGCCTGTGGGGTTTTAAAAATGGTATATGTTAAAGCAATGAATCACTTTCTAACCATCTTTACTTACTGGCTTTAGTTTTACACATGCAATTTCCTACGAATCAATGCCAAGCCATTAAATACTATACTCAGTATTTCATGTAATAAAAGCACTTAATCCAGGTAATTGGGCCTGAGGACAAAGATCAATATAAAGTTTTCTTATTTTGACAACTTTAGCAACTAAAAATTAATTCTATTAATGCCCACTGACGGATGTTGTAGAGGAGGGCAGATAACCCAAGCATCTGTATGGAAAATTTTCAAAATAAAGGCCTGTATTTAGGATGCATCAGGGCGGAAGCAGTCTACCTCACATTCCACTTTCCCTTATAATCTGTGCTCCAGCTCATGGTTGAAAGCAGGTGTGTATGGTGCAGTGATGTAGACTTGAGTCTATAGCAGTGGTTCTCAATCTGTGGGTCCCCAGATGTTTGTGGACTTCAGCTCCCAGAAGCCCCAGCCACTATGGTCAATGCTCAGGGTTTCTGGGAGCTGAAGTCCACAAACATCTGGGGACCCACAGGTTGAGAACCACTGGTCTATAGACTCGGGCTCAAGTCAGACTTAAGTTGCTTCATTGACTCAACTTGGGGCTCAGCTTGGCCATAAATGATGCACTGACTTGACTCGAGACTTGTATATTTTTAATGACTGACTTGATGCCCTTGGTTCAATAACATAACATATTCATCCAGAAACCTTACAACTTTGAACAATGCCTCCATTTCTTTTTGCCTACTAGTCACATGACAATCTCTCCGAAGCCCAAAGCGAGGGTGCATTTCTCAAAGGGGAACAGCAAACAAATTAGGCAATGAGCTTGAGGCAGGCTTGAAGTCTGCTCAGCAGCCTGTCCCTGCTACATATCAGAGGAGCCTTCTAAAAAATTTCCTAAGAGCAAAAGACAGACCTGCCCCAAGAGTGCACAGTGCGTTTCTCAGAAAGGAACAGCAAATGGGTTAGACAACAAGATTGAAGAAGAAGGATCCTTCCTTCTAAATCTTTTGAATTTTCAGTAATGGGGAGTAAGATAGGATCCTATTCCCCACTTCCAAAGCTGCAGATGGCTAAACTGCAAATGTGGAGAACTGACTCTGCTTAAATTGTTAAAACTGAATTTATTTCACTCTATCCAATAATTCTGGAATTTTTGTTGGGATATAAAGTTGGCTTCCAGACTTGAGACTTGATTTGAGACTTGACTTGAGAGCATCCTCAAGGACTTGAGACTTGACTTGAGACTTGGAATAAAAGACTTAAATTCATCATTGGTATGGTGAGATACAGGCATCATGACATAAAGGGTAGAGATAGAATTGGAGTACCATCCAAAAGCCAACATTGAGAAGTCTTGCCAACTCAGGATCAAGCCATCCCAAAATACCTCAGGGATAGATGACAATAAATTGTTGTTGGAAAAATTCATTGGCTCTCAAGCTACTGTGGGAAACAGAGCAGTTCAAAGGGTGGCAGTGCAGATATTATCATTCTCTCATTGTCTCTGTGAGCCCTGGTTCCACTGCCCCTCAGCTCAGTTGCGATAAAGAAGGCAGTGCAATTGTCAGTTTTGAGGTAAAGACTTGACTGCCATTCTAGTCGGCTTCTGTGTGTATAATGGGAGATGTGTGTGGGGAAGGAGAGAACGCCATCTTGTCCTTCACCTCAGACAGAAAAAAAACATTGGACTGGCTGTTCTACTGCCAAGTATCCAGAAAAATCCCAGCATACCTTAGAGCACAGGTCTTCAAAACCACTGTTGTACGTGTTAAGCTTCTGAAATCACAAAGATATGTTTTAAAAACACCATTTGGCATATATTAGGAAACTAACCAATGTTAAGAGCACTGGTGCATCTAGCTCAGTACTGTCTTCACTCGTTTGACAGCAGCTTTCCAGAGTTTAAGGCAGGGGAGTTTCTCAGTCCTACTTGGAGATAATAGTAGCCTACAGCTGGCAAAGTGTGTGCTGTGGTCTTCAGCTATGGCCCTTCACATTCTGTTTTGGTGCTCAGGCTGTTATTCAGAGAGGAAGGAATACCATCTAATTTCTCAAAGGAAAGATCTGGCATCTTGCGCCTGAGAACAGGTTTTGCCTTTTATCCCCAAAGGAAATTCTGCTGCTTTATTTCTGTGCCTTCTTTACCAGAGTAGCTGATATTGCCTTGACAGTGTCTCTGACATCTGTCTGGGTATGTGTTGATATTTCTGTGTACATGTTTATATTGGTCTGCCTTCCTGACATATTTACAGTTGTGGCTGTTGGTTTCCACATCAGTGGGGGCAGCAAATCTGATCTGGATTTTAGCTCAAACTTTGAAGGACCTCTCTAAGGTGCTGAACCCCCTCCTGCTGCACTTGTCCTCCGCCTTGGATAGCTCCATTAAAATATGTAATATTAGGCTACAAGTAGAGAAGGCTGACATAAATTACAAGATATTTTCCATTTATAATGCAGGTTCCATGTGCTATTTTCCTTTTCCCTTCCCCTGTTCCAAGCTTGCACAGTGATAGGTCACACAATGTGCGGTGTGGAAGCAAACTGAGCTGTAGCCTTTTTGCACTACACAATTATATCGCTGTGATTTCACTTTCACCACTGTTGTTCCATCCTGTGGAATTCTGGGAATTGCAGTTTAGGGAGGGGTATTTAGAACTCTCAGCCAGAGCTCCACTGACTCACCAAACTACAAACTCCAGGATTCCATAGGAAGTTGCTAAGGCTATGGAATCATAGTGCTATAACTGGGTGAAAAGCACCCAGAGTGGGCAGACACTGGACGGGAGGCTCTTTTACAGGAGCACATCCCTCTCTCCAATGTTTCTGTCTTACCAGTCCCACTGAAGCAGGAGCCAAGGTGAGGCAGCTGGGTCAGATTTGATCCATGGAGAGAAATCAGCTTCTTTGGCACCAATTTAAATGAACAATGTACTCTATAGCTCAAAAAAGTTTATTTTTCCCAATGACAATCTCTCACTGAACTGCTAGTGACCTGTTGGATTGACACTTGAAAGATCTAGGTCAAAGCCCACATATGACAACAAAACTCTTTCAGCCTGACCTAACTCATAGGATTGTTGTGATAAAGCAGAGAAGACATCCATGCATGCCCCCCGAGTTCGTTTGAACAAAATAAGGGACAAAAAAGAAAAAGTATTTTTAAAATTCCTTTAAATGATGAATGGTTGCAGTTATTAACAATATATATGGAAACACAAAGTTATGCCACATATGTCAAAGTACTGAAGATGTTGAAGTTATTTTTGGTAATACACATATTGATTTAAATTGGGAAAGCACGTTGTTTTATTTTATTTATATGTGTCTTTATAAGAACACAGGGTGGCTAGCCATCTTACATAAAAATATCATGGAAATCTCACATTAGAAATATATAAGACCACAAGTCTAAAAATGACAAAGCTGAACATGTTTAAAACTACAAATTTCTAAAGTCATAAGTGGCTACTCTTTGCCAAAATGTCATAAAAAACAATACAAACAGCAGCAATCCAAGACAATTTTATCACTTCCATTATTGTCTGAAAGCTTGTACAAATAGATCCATCTTAAACAGGCACCTGACAGACAAAAGTCCAGAGAACAACTGGATTCCATTACTGAGGTGCCAGCACTGAGAAAGTTCTGCTTTGTATGTTACCCCTCTGGGCCAACTATGTTCAAGACACTCAGTACAAGTTCTGGTGACACAGTGGGGCCAATAAGGTCCTCTCTGGTCCCACACAGCACTGGACAGTCACTACAGTCCTCCATCTGTTATTGATAAGCAAGGGACTTTTACACTGTCCGATGGCAATGTACAAATTCTATATATCAACATGCCAGCCTTTTTCATAGACGAGAGCTGCTTGACTCACCAAGATATCTCATCACTAGTGTGCAGGAGAGAAGTCAGTCTGGTGTGTTATTACATAAAGGAACCATTTGAATTGGTGTCTCAGTGAAGCACCAGCACCTCCTTCCAAACACAGGGCAAGGCAGCAACATTAATGCATAAGCTTTTTTTCCCTTTTTCTTTTTTGCAAATTTGACCTTTGAGCGCTAGGCACCATTTTATTGGTGTTCCACTTCTTGTAAAGCTGTTGCAGAAATTTGAGAGCTTACCTCTCATGACATCGTCATCGCTCAGATTTCCATTTTCAGAATAAACGTGAAATGAGAAGTTCCACCTGTATCAAATGGGCTTTGCTACCACACAAGGCAGGCAGCCTGCAAAATTCACAGTCATTACGATCCCTGAATGTGTTGAAATAGTGAGCTTAAGGTGTTTAACCTGTGAAGGCAGAAAAGTCAAGCAATGGTGTCATTTACCACCTGAGCCAGTTCAGATTGTCATTCTTTGCTTTTTCTCCTCCTTTTTAGCTAGAAGCAGTTCAGAACAAGGTTTCTAATACTAGACATATAGTCAGAGAGATTCTATTCTGTTGCCCTGATTCTTAAACCTCTGACACATCTAGGCTGCATTCTTAGATTTGTTTTTCTGCCATGGGTGCCCCAATGTATACTGGACATTGCAGTTTGGCAAGAGTTTGACAATTCTGTTAAAAACGTATAGCCTCTCCTCCAAACGAGCAGCAGTTCCCAGGGCTGATTCAACCATTATTGAGATGCCTCTGCCAGCAGATTTGAACCTCATGAAAGGGGAGCAGATTTTTTAGAATGATTTTTTTTTACATGACCAATCTAATTTACAATCAAAATAATATACATGTAGTTCAGTTCATGCTGTAGTTCAGGAAGGGAATTCTAACAGGAAATTCTAAGTCTTTCATTGAACTACAGATCGCAGGACAGAACCCTAGCTGTTAAAGTAATATCAAAGTGTTATAACTGTGTAGGGTGGAAAAGCCCTGAGCTGGAATCAGTAAATACATGTGTGTATCATTCCTTCTCCTTGCAAGGGACTGTCCACATGCAAATTAGAAGCAGGGGGTGGAAAAAAAGGTGGAATGTAATTTAGTATCATAGAGACACATGTGGGTGAATGACTGGAACATGGAACAGAGGTGTCCACACACCAGCATTTTGTTAGAGGAGATGCTTGTGTCACTTTAATTCTCTATAGATGAATGCTGCACACGTGGTGAATGGCAGTTGATTGTGTGAATGGACTGAAAAGAGATTGAAAAGAGCTGAACAGAGCCACAGAGATTTCCTGCCTCCTTAATTTAGGATTTGGCTTGTAAAAATATTCCACTTTGTCTTGTTAAGCAGTGCCTCAAGCACAGTCTTTAAGTGCTGTCAAACAAGTCAGTAGTAACTTCTACTATCTCCTCTACCTTATTCCCAGTGTAATATGTATCAAACATCTTTACTTATTAACTGCTCAGTCTGTAGTGTGTAGTATCCTTGTAAGTCTACAGCAATTAAAATCAAAATTATTGTGTTTACAACATTTAAGTATTTTTTCTGCTATCAGCAGGAAGCAAGGGCATAATTACTGCAAAAATTATAGTTGTATTAGGTTTTAGAACAAGAGATGTAGAAATTATTTTTAGCTGGCTAAAATATCACACACACACATACCGAGTTTGTCATGAATCTTCAAAAAAGAGGACAGGAGCCTTTGGAAACAACATTTCTCATCGTCAGTCAGTCCCTTTTAAAACTGATCAGAGAATAAAGTTCTCGATAAAGCAAAGACAGAACGAGTTGCTTATTAAGTAGGATCTGCAACAAGATGTTACAGCATGAGATGTCCATTTATAAATAACTAATGAAACATAATGAAGCTGAGAGGGTAGTTGAGTTATCATAACTTTTAAAACAGTACTTCTAGAATGTTCCAGCATTGGAAATGCAACGAAATGGGAACTCTATACCACACTTGGTGGAGATGCTCTTTGATAAAAAAATTCTGGAAGCAAATTCATGGGAAGATAACAGAAGTCTTAAAAGTGCAATTCCTATTATGCCCCCTAAAATATTTGTTGAACGTGATAGATAGTTCCCCCCAACTGAAACTATTGAAGAAAACAACAGAAAAAGCACTATTATATATGATAACTACAGCCAGAATCACGCTAGCACAGAGATGGAAGGATGTAATAACGCCATCAATTGAGGACTGGCTAATGAAATTATATGAAACCGCAGAATTAGATAAACTGACAGAAATTCTATCTCACAATTCAACTAACCAAAGCAACAAGATTTGGAATCTAATCTCACCTTTATGGGAAAAAACATGGGGAAACTATCTACAACAGGTTTCACCATGTAGTGTACACACTACAGATGACCCAATGAGTGTCAGAAAAATTAGCTCCAAAACAAAATCTAATTTGTGACAGATAAATAACAAATATATATGATCTAGAACATCTATTACGAGATTGAATACATACATTTTTACGCAGTAGGATTCTGTTTAAAAATTAATAGGTATGTTAAGATAAACATGTTATTACATAGACAAATATGGAAAAATTTGAATAACATTGGAGAACTCTGTGACAGATATTTAATCTTCCTCATTCTTGGTAAAGGAAGTGATACAAGACTTAAAACATGATTAATAACGATGTTACATTTAAAGGATACTCAAAACCCATATGATGGTAAATATATATAATTTTAATGTACAATGCTTTGTTAGTAATCCATTGTTGATGTTGAAAGAACAATACTTGGAAAAATCCTATTTGTATTTTATCTATATTTGTTTAATAAATATAATTTTTTAAAAAAGAACTTTCCAGCATTATGTTAAGATTAGTGATAGCACCTGCCTATGGATTAGTTCACACAGGCCAGCCAACCACTTGCATGTATGTCATGGGCCATTTCTGCACTACACTGTTATAGTACTATTATTCCACTTTCAACATCTTGTGAAATTCTGGGATTTGTAGTTTACTGAGGCCAAAGAACTCTCTGGCTGAGAATTCTAAAGGGCCCTCCCTAAACTGCAAACCCTGGGATTCCATAGGAAGCTGAAAGTGGAATAATAGCACTATAACAATACTGAAATGGTCATAGTCTCTGTTATGTATATGATTGCATAAAGAAACCAGCAGTGCTATAGTAGAAAGAATTTACAGCAGGTACTTATATACATTTCTGTGCTGCCTTTTGTCCTTGTTGATGTTAGAACTGTAACTCTACTTTTCATCTTATAAAGGCACAAATGGGCAAAACTATTCAACCCATAGGTAAAATGCATGTAAAACAGACTGTGCCCTCTGGTACCTCACAACTGCAAAGCTTACCCAGCACCAGCGGATTCTTTTTATTTCTCCTTTTAGAAAAACAGGAATTTTTTTCTAGCTCTCTGGTTGGGTAAGCTGGGAAGGAGAGCAGAGTCCTGTCCTGCTTCCTTTGTTTCTTTCCCAGAGAATGATCTGGGTCCACATGGATCCAGATGCATTCTGGGGTGAGGACAGTAAGAGGGTGAGAGAATGGATGATCAGGCCTCTGTTTTTAGTCACTTGAAATTTCAATACATGAATAAATTAAATATTTAATCTGGAAGGGCAAAGGATTTCGGTAGGCACCTAGAAAGGTGTCTCAGGGTGCTGTGACACTTATGACTGCTATACAAGGGGTGTTTGCGGTGGTTGTTGTTGTGTGCCTTCAAGTAATTTCATTTTATAGTGACCCGAAGGCAAACCTATCATAGGATTTTCTTAGGAAGAAAGGGGTTTTCTGAAGGGGTTTTCCTTTGCCCTCCTCTGAGGCTGACAGAGAGCAGAGATCTGAACTCTTTCCTTCCAGAGTTAAAGTCCAGTGCTCAAAACACAACACCACACTGGCTCATGAGGGATGTGAATATATGTAAGTTCCTTCTTGCAGCCAAGAATGAATAATTCTATGTTTTTTTTTTCTTTGTTGCTGAAAAGCAGAGTTTTCAAAGACTATTCACACTTATTCTGTGCAAAAAAAGTAAAATAAAATACTGTATTTTTTGTTCAGAAACAGCATTTTCTGTGCAGAAAGAAACATTTCAATGTAGAAAATAAGTGTCCTGCCTAGAGAGAAAAAACATGAATTTTTTGTGCAGAATAAGTCCTGATTTTGCCTATCTAGGATTCTCCCCATCAGGCTTTCCCCAACACTTGAGAAACTCATTTTTCAATCTTGTTTGGTTTTTTTTAGGGGAGACTATTTTTTAATATTCTTTCCATCCCAAGTGTTACCTGACCGACCTCAGACCTAAACCTTCTGTTTTTCTACATACTACAGTGGGGCCCTTTCCGCACCTTACCTTCTTCCGGCGTTGGGGTGTGGGGATCACATGAGCAGCTTCTGGGAAGAGGCTTTCGCATCCGGGGTCCTTCAGCTCTGCACAAGCTGTCTGCTCGCGTGAGAGCCCTGCCTCTTCCTTTTGCAGTGCAGGCTGGAACCTTCCTAGGCTGCGCTGGGGCAGGAAGCATGACCGGTGCGGCTCTGGAGGCTCCGCATGCCAGGTAAGTGCGTGCGAGGCCCGGGAGCAATGAGCGATGGTGCACCATTATTGGCTTCCAGCCAAAAATGAAAAGGTGCGTGATCAGTGTCTGCCGGCCCTGGAGCATCGCGCAATTGTGAGTGCGTCGTGCAGATCACTCCTCACAATCGCGCGATGCTCCAGACACCCTTTCGCATGGAAAATGCCGTGCAGAAAGGGCCTGAAAATTTTTCTTTAGGAGACAACAGGATCTTCCAAATGCCAACATATTAGACTAGACTAGACTATCAGCAGGAAGCTGCCAGTGGTTTAAGATGTGGAGACTGGTGAAACCACTAGCTTCACCCCAGCAAGGTCTCCCACTGAGAAGTCTGTTTTAACAAGGTTGGTTTGTATAGCTGGGCTTTGTACCTCTCTGAGGACAAGGGAGAAGGCAATGGAATAATGAACTGGCTGCCATTTTAATTCAAAGAAATGTGGAAGGTCAGATAAATCATAAAAATATACTATAGCTTCTGCAGCCTCACAATAGCCATTGTGATAGTGCATTGTAATTTTTTTTTTGTCATAGATTTTTGGAGGTGAAAAAAGGATGAAAATCCTTTTCAAAAGATTCTAGATATATTCAACACAAGATGCTCCTTCTTGAAGCTTTGCTGCCACTTATGGGGCCTTTTTGTATTGTATTCTCAGGTTCTTTTGTGGCAGATTATTTAATGTTGAGGTATTATGAAGTTTATCTATCATATTCAGAAGCATCACAGTCAGAAAGATGGCAGGGGACCAGGAGTCTTGAATTCACAGAACAGTAAGTGTTGCTTAATTTGCAAGAGCAGATGGTATATAGTCACAGATGAGCAAAAAATCACTTTACACTCATCATGGGGAGCCTTCCTTGGTCAAAAAGAGTAAAACCAACAATACAATCCTGTGATATTCTATTTGGAAGTAAACCATATTCAGCTCAATGGGGATCACTCACTGATAAGAAGATATCACTGGCGTCTGGTGACTGCCATATTGGGAGAACTGTCAACCTGGTCTTCTTCCCCCATTCTTTAAAGGGTCTATTGAAGTTGCTGACCCCACCAACCCCATAGTTTTGGGAAAAGAATGAAATAAAACCCAGAGTAGTCGTGGAAGCGACCAACCACCATTAAAATGATAGCAACTTTTTTTTTCCAAATTAATGTCAAATAGGTTCACCAATGTCTCTTCATCACTTCAAAATGCAGCATGAGATGGCCACAGGACATGTCTAAATTATCTTGACCAATGTATTTTATTCACAAAGTACCAATGGCTGCTATCCTAAACTTACCTAATTAGGAACAGGTCTCAGTACACTTAACAGGAATTACCTCTGAAGAGACATCCATAAGGTAGCCTTGTAACTCTGTTAGAAGTTGAATAAGAATAATGAAAAACCAGAGGGTCTGCTTTCAAACTTACAATCTATAAATTAAATGTAGGACTCTCATACCCACTCCCCTTAAAATGATGTGGGGAAGAGAAAAAAGAAGAGATGTAAAAATGAAGAGAAAGAAATTCAGGATTGTTCACAATCTGAAGATAAATTTTCCAATAAAGAATTCTAAGGATGAAAAGGAGAAAATAAATTATGCATTTTTTAAAAAATGCAAACAAAAAAAATTACAAGACAAATGCAAAAAAGAAAATCATCTCAGTTGTGAATGAACAGCAAATACATACATGGAACAGCTTTCAATCAAATCTCAGTGGCTACTGCTTCTACTCAAGGAAGCTAAGCACTGAATCCACTCACTGCCTCTCAAACCAATACTAAGTTTCAACTTTTACATTCTTTAGTCCAGTGGTTCTCAACCTGTGGGTCCCCAGATGTATGTGAACTTCAGCTCCCAGAAGCCCCAGCCACTATGGTCAATGCTCAGGGCTTCCGGGAGCTGAAGTCCACAAACATCTGGGGACCCACAGGTTGAGAACCACTGCTTTAGTCTGTTTCTAAAGTGGATATGCTTGGGGCTGTGTGAAAGAAAGAGAATAGTAATAGTAGAGAATGTGCAACTGAGCACATACAGTTCCATTTACCAATAATTTGAGCTTTCATTTTGTTTTGTTTTTTAAACCTCAAGTTTCTAGCACTTCTGATTTTTTCCTGTTTGTTACAGAGATGTCATGCCTTTCCTTCTAAGAAGTTCAAGGTAATCTCTTATCCAGACACTCTCTTGACTGAGATTTGGGGGTACTTCCACATTATGCTTCAGTCTTTCAATTTCCCTTTCTCATTTGTGGAATTTTATCAAGGGAAGGGAAGATTCAAATGATATTGTCCTTCATTTGTAACCCTTTCCCCCACCCCGCTTCTTCCATCTCTTTTCTTACCATGGGAAATCCATTAAGGAGGGAAAGGTGGAACTGTTGCACAATATTTGAGTAGTAGCACCAGGAGCCATCTGTTTGGATGCACCCCTGCTTAGCTTCAGCAAACCTGCAGTATTCATGTGCCTTCAAGCCATGTGTGGTTGTCAAGATAGACTTCAAAGTGCAAAGGCAATGTAGTGAAATCTTAGAAGCCAGGCAAACTGTTACATAAAATTCCCAGTGTTCGCGAGCCAGTCTTCCATGCTGTGTATCACTGAACCCTCCATGATTGGCAGGACCAAAATAAATGATGCAGAATGAATTAAAAAAAAAAAAAGACAAGGAAACACTCTGACTGCAAACCTGTTCCATAAGCTTTCCTTCTATGTTTTTGGGGCTAAAGATACACAAGATACTGTTTTGGGCAAAAGGCACTGTCTTCTGAGCACAAACATTAATTTTGCTTTTTAAAAAATCCTCAAGTTTTTTTTTCAGAAATGAGTTTTTCACTAAGTAGTTTTTAGGTATGAAAAGTTTGCAAGTTGTTGACCATTTTCTCAGTAATACATTTCATTACGTAGATAAATCTTTTCTTACTGTGGTAGAGAAAAATTGCAAGTAGTCTTTACATCCCTACATGGATGGAATTGAGACATTTTGCATGACACACCTGATTTTGGCCAGGGAACTATGGCTTCAGGCACTCACTATAAAGGAAAGACCAAGGTGGGCATTCAGGGGAGAGTGTCTGCTGTGGTGCTACTTTTCTCTTTTTGAAGTCCCTGACAAGGTTCCAAAGACCCTCGAGTTTTCTGGAGTACCAGTGTGAAACCCATTGACTTAAGATGCCTACGGTGAGTTCTCTTTAATATTTCAAAACTGGGGAGATCCCACAAAGCCTATTTTTGCAGTGAGGGTTATACTTTAAATTCTGCTGGAAGCATTCACATAAATAGCAGACAGGCAGCCAGCCAGCCAGCCATCAGTGGACAAATGTAAAGAATATTCCCCAAGGGATTTTTGTTTCTTATGTGTAAGACTGCTCTTCATCAAGTTCAGCATACACACCATTGCTTTCAGTAATAGATGCAATGAAGGCTTGATAATAGAAACATTAGCCCAACTTGCACTGTATGCCTCACTTCAGAGAAGTTTTTCAGGGAGAAGAGAAAAAGGCCTTGAGTTATTATATTTCTTTCTGTAGTAAAAATCAGCTCTATATCATACTGTTCCTAAAGTGCTGTGGAAATCCTGAGATTTTGCAATCCATCATTGTGGAAAGATAGTTTCTGACTTTGCATGGAGGCAGGCCTGGGCTCAACTGTGAACTGAGGTTCAACTGCTCGGCTATGACCCCCATGGAAACATTTTGGGGAGCACCCATCTTGTCTCATCCTAACCTACCAGACATAATTATTGGATGTGATCCAGCTGGTAATTCTGCTGAAGGGATCCAGTGGATAATTCTACTCAGGAAAACAGGAAAGGGAGATGATCTCTCCTTCCTACAATTTCCTTGTTACCATTAAATCCTGATACTGATGTCAGATGTCTGAGGAACGCTCCAGGAGAAGAACATCCTAGAAGACTGGTAGATGTAATTAGCACATAATTGGATTTAGGCCATTGTGAAGACAAAACGAGGAAAAAAGCCATGTATGCTACCATCAAATTCTCTTGCAATATGTTAAAATCGAATAGGTTAGGATTAAAATATAATAAATGATATTCATGATAATAGTTTCCATCCATACCTGTAAGGTAGTGTATGGAGAGAAAGCTATAAGCTGTAAAAGTAATTAGCATATACTACTGGAATGCTGGATCAGTTTGACTGATAAATTAATTAAATATTTAACTGATGAAACAGTGAAGACTTCAGTAATGGGGGAGAAAATTTAATGAGCAGGGAAGTGGCTTAAAGAGACACTTGTCTATTGAGCTGGTCATGGTCATGGTTTGTAACCCACAGACTGAATTAAAGAAGGGAAGTGTCATGTCTCTGCTTTTGGAGCGATCCAAACATCATTCTGAAACCAGTGGAGTCAAAAAACAGGTGGCCAGAGCTTCTAAATCCTTGTCCAGCAATGAATAGATCAGGAGCAGGGAACCTCTGGTTTTCCAGATATTTTGGTCTACAGCACCCTCAGTCCCTTACTCATTGGTTAGTGCTGATGGGTGCTCTGGGCCCAAATGTATGGAAGGTGAAATATTCCCAAATCCTTAGAAGAGATTATGGAGTGCAGAGATGGTGGATTATAGACAACCTCCCTGGCTGCTTGTAGACCCAGGATCTCCCAGCCACTCAGACTGTCAGCCCTCCTAGCAGACCCTTTGTCACATTGCTCAAATTTTCTTTACTCATTCTTGTTTACCTGGGAAACAAAATGACCCATCAAGAAACTATAAATATTGAAGGTGAACTTGCAAGACTTTTATGTTATAAAATATGTTATGTTAAAGCAAGCGTCTACTGTATATGTAGTTCCACATAAAAGTATATATAGTTCCATATAAAAGTTCTGCTTTGGAAGCTTTGTTTTTCTGGGAGCTGTCCAGAGTCCTGTACATCTTATACCTTGCTTGCAATCTCCCTATCAAATCAGCCAACAACCCTGCTATGTACTTCTGGCCAGAGATCACCACTGTTGCTTCCTGCTCTTCCCTTTCTGGTTCTTGCCTTTTCATTCATGAGTGATGACTTATGTTTGTATACTTTCTCACACATCCTTCAATATCATGGAATGGCTCATATGTGTAGGAACAGGTTGCATGAACATTTACATTTACATTTCATTGATTATTTAATTGGAGATCTGCTTCTGACTCAACTAACTACTTTAGGTGATTAATAGTCTACTCAATTGCGTAATGCCATGTGTTGGACTCGGATGCTGGGAGACCAAGGTTGGAGTCCCTGTTCAACCATGGAAACCCACTGGACGACCATGGGCAAATCATACTTTCCTGGCTTAGGAGGAAGGAAATGACAAAACCATCTGAATAAATCTTGTCAAGAAAACCATATGATAGAGATGCCATAAGTCAGAGTCAATTTGAAGGCATATAACAACAATTCTGCTTTAAAAAATAATACCCAAAGTAGTCTCTGCTCCATTCTGTTCATCCCCTCCAACTTCAGCACAGAAAAGGGAAGGCTCCTACATCTGCTTCTGCTTCTTATGTCGAGTCAGACATTCTGAGAGAGTTCAAGGCACATGCTAGAACATTTCTTCTTCAATTTCCTGTCTTTTTCCTTATGCATGTTGCCTTATAAGAGATACACACTAACTGAAAAAATCTAGCTATGGTTGTAATGCTTTTTGGTACAAAAGGTTGTATTCTCCCTTCCAGACAGTTTATTTGTCGGTGGCAGGGCAGGGCCGGGCAGGCTAGGGTGGTCTCAGGCCGAGGCTAGCCTCGGAATTCCAGCCAGCAGTGCAGCAAACAAAAGCAGACCTTGCAGCAGGCAAACCAAGTAACAAAAGGAAGGGGTTTCCTCACCCTGGCAACGAAGAGGCAGCTGGCTGGCAGTTCCTCTGGACAGAGCTTCGGCAGGCACAGGTCCCGGGACAGACCGACGGTGCAGGAATCCCGACGGTTGTTGCCCCGTGCTGGACTTGTCCTCCTTCCAGCCTTAAATGGGCCCCTGGATCGGCGCCGACCAATCCTGCAGCCCTCACGCAGCTGCAGGTCCTCTGCCTGCCTCACAGCTGCACGTGATCAGCCAGCTGTGAGCTCGCCGCCTGACGCTCCAGTAGCCGATGGGAGCGTCGGGCGGCCTCCTTGGCCTGCCGTCGCTGTCGCCACGTGGGGGGGCCCGATGGCCTCCTCCCCGGTGGTAAGGCCCTCGGCGGCGTCCGGGCGTTCCCCCTCGGCGACGGAAGGTCCTGCAGCCCCTTCCGTGGCGGCGAGATCTGCTGCGGTGCCCAGGCGGCCGTCCTCCGTGGCGGGCGGCTCCGCGACCTCCTCCTAGGTGGCAGGACTCGTGCTGACGTCCGGGCGGCCATCTGCCGCAGCGGTAGGTTCCACGACCTCCCCCCCAGTGGTGGGACCTGCGGGGACGGCCGGGCGACCGTCCCCGGCGGTGGGTTGTTCCGCGGCCCCCTCCGCGGCGGTGGAGCCCCCGTCGGCGGCCGGCTGGCCGTTCTCGGCGCGGGAGGCCTCTGCCGTGACTCGCAAGGAGGCCGGCGTGCCCTTGGCCTCGGGCGCCAACTCTGTGGCGGCCTCCAAGGCTCCAGCGGGGCCGGCGGGGCCGGAGACCCTGACATTATCCCAGGTGCCTTGTTTCTCCTTGTATCCCTTATAAGTAACTTACCCATGATGAGCAATTGTATAATACATGGCTTCTAAGGCATATCAGTATGGTTCAGCTACATGTGATGGACAAGTGTACTTTCTGATCATAGTTTTTGAACAGGGCTGGTGAACATTTGGCTATCCAGATATTTTATGTATTGGCTCCCATAATTTTTTTCCCTATTGGTATTAGGGTGGATCTCTTAAACTTAAACTCTAAAACATCTCAAAGGTAAAAGGTTCCTCAACAGTGGTTTAAAGCAATAGTTCTCTACTTATCTTCTTCCAAATTTTTTGGACTTCACTTCCCACAAGCCCAAATTAGCCTGTCCACAGGTGAAGGATCCTGAGATTTGGACCAAAGGAACTGTACAACAAAAGTGAACAACTGGATTAAAAGATGGCATCAGAGGAGACCCTAGATATTAAGCTAATTTTGATATAAACCAATTGAGTGCTGAAAAATGACCTGTTTCAGAAAGATTACAGACATTCTGCTTTTTTTCACATGGGAGAAAATCTGTGGTGACATTGGACACTTTAGTAGGGATGTATGAATACAACAGAGAAATTTCAGAAGCCTCATTCAAGAATTTTTTTAAAAATTTATCTCAGAATCCCTTGGTTGCTATTTCTTGTCAGACTATTTAAAATTAACCTTGACACTGTGTTGTAGCTAAGTACAGTGAAACATACAACTCCAGGTCTCACCAACTGCAAGTCACTTTCTCCACAGCAAGAAGAGCTTCTTCACAGGACATCTAGCTTCCACACAGTACATCCAGCCCACACTATAGTCTCTCTGAAAACCTGTGTTCATATTTCCTGCAGATCCCACAAAGAGTTTGGTTTTACTCCATGTGAAATTTCATAGCTTTCTCAAAGCTGGCTGGGGAAACCCAGCTTCAAACTACTACTTGGCTATAAAACGCAGTAGTAAAAATGTAGATTCTTCACCATTTCATCCTCACATGCAAGGATGAATAACTACTGTTATTTTCTGTCTGCATCAGGAGAAAATAAATATTTCTTCACACTATTCTCTCTGTATTTGAACATTCCCAAAGTATTGTGGAGGAATTATTCTCTGGATAAATACACATAGGGAGGAGGGTGATTGGCACAATATTTATGCATGCATGCATGTATGTATGTTATGTATGTATTTGCTACCCAGAAAACATGTCTCCTGCATAGGAAACAGTGTTTTTCTGTGCAAGAAACTCATTTTCCTAGAAATGAGTAAGTGATTTTTTCCACCACCCCTACATGTTGGACCAGTCACTATCTTTCAATCTAACTACAGTGTTGTTGAGAAGATAACAGTGGAGACAAGGACTATGCATCACCACCATCCTGAGCTTCTTGGAGGAGTTGCTAAATAAAAATATAATAAATTAAAAATTACATTTCTTTCCCTTCCTTTGAGGCATCTCCCCGCAACTCAAAATTGAAATTACATATTAGGTATAATCTCATGACAACTTGTAATCTAGGTATCTCATAGGATTGCATGAGAGTCCTTCAGTGGCCATTGCAAGTGTTCATGCATTTTACAGCCTATCTAGCACATAGCCATTGTGCATTCTTGAAAGCAGTGGAAATGGCAATTAAATGAAACAAATACAGAATCTAATTCTAAATGAGAAAGGGGTTTTGCTTCCATACATCTTTTTATGCAGAAGACAGTGGGCAAAATGACATTCAAGCATCCCTTTCACTCTTCCATAATAGTGCAACACTACCTCTTGTGCCAGCATGTTCTATTGGCAGTTTCTCTTTGGCTCTGTGTATTTTAAATTCCCACAGAACTGGAGTATATCAAGGGAAATGTGGTTGGCTCATTTACTGATTTCTTTTCTTTTCTTTTTTTGAAATATTTTTATTGAAGATTTTAATTAAAAAAATTAAAAAACCCCTCCCCACTTCCAAGCTTGTTTTCCAGTTGAATCTGCGTGTATCCATTCCATTCATACATAATTGTTGCTCACTCAAGGGATTTGTTACATTTTACATTGTTAGACAATTGCTTTGTTACTTTACTACCTTGTTACATTGTTACATTATTATTTTACCTTGCTACATTATTACATTGCTTTACTTCCAATCTTGCTTTATTCTTATTTCTTTTCTTATATTATGTCTTTATCCAATCCAAAACTTCTCTCCATTCCCTTTCAAAGTTCTGGATAGGTTTATTTCTCAAAGAAAATGTTAACTTTTCTGTCTCTACCATATCCAGGACTTTTAATTTCCATTTACTGGTTTCTTAATGTTGTGTTCCAATCCCCAACTCTTCAGCATAACACTGTCCATAATGAACCCAATTGACAACAGCAATTGGGTTGAAAAGTTGCTGCTCTTTATTGACTGTTAACAGTTTAAGAACCACAACAAGAGAATAGCTAAATGTGGGCACCCTCTTTACGGGCCACTGAAAGTTTTCACCAGCCTTCTCTTTGGCAATCCTACCCAGATTCAAGGCCCAGATCCAAGGAGTGGCAGATTTTTGGCCTTTCCTTGCCACTATCATGAGGAGTGGAAAGATCCCTGGGTATTCCTTTCCCATCCCTTTTGGCCACTGATGGATAGAGTAAAATGTCAAGGGTGCAAAGACCCACTACCGCAACCTTTCCAACCTTGAAGGTTCAGACAGCAGAGTTCCCACAACCATCCAGTTTCCTTAACAAGGAATGGTAACTAGCCTGAATGGGTGTACCCTACAACTTGCCTCCTGCAGCCAAACAAGGAGCCACAAGGAGCATTTAACAAAGAACAGTAAGACTGGGCAAAAAGGAGACTCTCAACTAGTAACAGCCATGCCCAGCCTCTGAAAAAGACTAGATAAGCCCTTACTGTTACATAAGGTAGGTGAGAAAAAGCCATTGCACTGGTTAAAGAACAGGATGGGAACCAACTAAGCAAGATCTTATAAGACAAATAATTTCTGCTCTCTGAGTGACCAGGAAACAACTCATAGAGCATGCCCACATGCAGTGGATTTCTCATTCTATTTCAGCAGGCAGGGGAGGACAAAAACATAGAATTCAAGAATGGAGCCAAAGGTAGTAGGCATTCTAGGTGCACTGTCACCCCCCATAGATTGGTTTGGCTCAGAGCAGACTCATCCAAAGCAGCACAGTTGGGATTATGGAACTGGAATCTAGACCTCATCACATCAGAACCTTGGCACTCTCACTACCATAGTGCACTGACTCATTTTGTAGAAGGTTATCATTTCTCCTTCCTTCAAATAAGCCTTGTAGACAAAAAAAAGTGCTACGTTTTTGTGTACACATTGACCAAGAAATGTACTAAGTAGTTTTGTTCATATTTCTTGTGCTGTTAAATGGGGACAATATAATTTTATCATTATTGTCAATGTTGTTGCTATTTTCTGTTGTAGAAAGGGGTTGTTGCATTAGAAAAACAAAATCTGTCCTCTTCTCATTTTTGAATTACAGCCATGTAATTCCAGCATGATCTCTGGGACTTTGCCTAAATTCCTATAATAAATGTGTCAGATATTTTGTTAACCTGGTGGGCACTGGAAGATGTTTCCACATTTTTCTCTCCAAGAAAGACAACTCTATAAAGCAATTTAGTTCATCAGAGAATAGTGGCATATTCTTTACAGAATGATAGTGAGTCCAAATCAAGCTAAATTAATTGCATTTAATCCTTGTTGAAAGCAGTAGGACATAAGTAATGGCTAATTTGTCCCTCTGATTTCAGCTTCATCTGGACATAAGTTCAATAAAATTGCAAGACAGTCCTGTACAAGTGTGTGCAGAAGTGTTCCATGTTGAGTTGAACAGAACTTACTTTCAGGGAAATGTGAAAAGAATTACACCTTTATTCTGAATATAACTCAATATCTACTGTGGTTTTTATTTTTAATGTTGTGTACTGCCCTCAGAACTACTGTAGGAGGGCAACATTAAATATTTTATACATAAATCAGATTATTTGGGTTTCTTTTTTATTGTCTTAGCCGCAGAGCATCAACAGAAAAGTAATAACATCCACCGTAACGCCCCAAATCAAATACACCTGAACACAAGCACAAATTTAGCTAGAAGACTGTATTGTTTGCTTTGAAATGGTATGAAATCTTCATCCTTAAGTAAAACTTTCCACTTATAGACAAATTGTTGGTACAATGTCAACCCTCTGCCACCCATATCCCAGCCTGATCTTTCTAGGTGCAGTAGCTGATGCTCCCTTGGTGGCACAGTGGGTCTATCCAAGAAGGAAATGATCAGAAACAAAGAAAAAGAGACTGAAAACATTCAGGAATGGCTCATAGATAGGTAGATCCAATTGTTACCTTCCAGAAAAAGAAAGGACTCAGTTACCCCACTCTTAACAGTAATTTGATTTCATGGAAAGGAAACTATTTATTTATTTATCTGATTGATTGATATCTTTACTTGATTAATTGATTGATTGATTTCTCCCAAAATAGAAGTCCAAGTGGCTTGCAATATATGTTAAATTAAAACAGCACAAACAGTATGTGGTACAAAAGTTTCAAAAGCATCAAATTATCAATCCGAAATCCTACTCTTAAAAAATGTTAAATTGATTAAAATACACATAACATAGATATTATATATTCTTAAAAACAGTACACCCATTACACATCCTTCTACCCAACCAATTTAAATAGGAAGGTCTTTGTCTGTCAGTGAAAAGAGAACAAAAAGGCCAACTGGGCTTCCCTCCGGAGGGAGTCTAGGAGCAGCCACCAAGAAGACCCAGCACCAAGAAGGTGCAAGATGGAGAGAAAATCTCCCCCAAATATTGTAAGACTCTGCAGGATCATATGGGGAGATACGAGCTTTTGGATAGTTTTGGCTTAAGCCATATAGGGATTTATAGATCATAAACAGCACTTTGAATTGTGCCTGGAAAGGGACTGGTAATCAGTTAGGCTGTGAAAAGGGGGGCACAATACAACCTAACATAAACATTTTTTAGTCCCATTTCTTTATTGCCAGAGATGTATAAGTATATATTGAATCCTTCTATCAAAATGAAAGGGATATGAGTATGTCGACTGATAAGGCCTTAAACTGGTAATATGTGCTTTCATTGGATAAAACCCATACATTGCAGGATGCCATTTGGTCCAAATCCAATATTTTTACATCTAAATTCAGTTGTGCAGTGAGTAAGCCTTATTGCATTCCAACAATTGGGTTTTAGGCCTGATGCCCCACTGATTTCAATGAGAGAAAGAGATGGAGAAACATACTTACTAATTTCCCCTTCCAGCCGTAAAAATGTAACATCTGCTGACCTGGGGCACACCACATTAAGACATTATAGGGCACAGTTCATCCACAGTTGATCAATCAAAAGAGCTCAACCTTGGCTCAAGTGTGCCTTTCATCCAAGTGTGGAATAATTCTATGTTTTCTAGCCAGCACTCCTTTGTCAGTGAGTGTCAGAGAGCTATTTCTGATCAGCAGATACATTTTTTACACTAAACTATAATGTGTCCATGGCTTTGCAAGGGTCTTCAGCTCCAATATAGGGGAAATAATGTAGACTACCATGGCTTTCTTGCCCTCTCTTTTGTTATTCAGGGTCAACCAATCAATGACTAGTACCTAACTTCAGCCCACAAAGGTATTTTCTCTGGTTTAGGTGACTGAGATTATAGTCCAGAAACTGTACAAAATCTTCAGTTTCAAGGCGAAAATATTCAGAAGTTAGAAAAGGTGGAACTATTCCACACTTTGCTATGTCTAGTTCTGATTGGAAAACATCTCCAGATGTTGTTGCATCACAGCTTTCATCTGCTTTGTTCACAATGATGGGGAATAGCAGTAGTTATTTTCCAATAATTTTGGAGGGACATATCCCATCTATCCCTGATCTAGATTTTTTTTATTCAGTAAACATATGACATGTACTGTATTTGCCAGCATATAAGATGCACTGGGGTATAAGACACACCTCACCTTTGACAGTTATTTTAAAGGAAAACTTTTTTTTTACTATGGCAGCGAGGCTTCCCTATCCCCAATTCCCTTCCATACACCTCTGCAGGAGTTCTCCTGATGAAGGCAAAATGCATAGAGGGGAAGGTCTAGGGAAGCCCTTAGATCCTCCCCTGCTTTTTCTAGGCATTAAAAAACTTCCCAGAAAAGACCAGCGGAGGATCTGGGGGCAGAGCCAGCACCAGCACCAGGCTGCCCAGACTATCTTTTCTGGGTTTTAAAAAAATGCCCAGAAAAGACCAGCCGAGAGTATGGGGGTGGAGCCAGCATCAGCACCGGGCTGCCCAGACCCTCCGCTGCCTTTTTGGGGCTGGGCTCTAAAAAAATGCCCAGAAAAGACTAGCTGAGGGGCCAGAGGCGGAGCCTCATGGGAGTCCTCCTTTCACCTCCTCCCTTTTCATATGCATTTAACCTCAGAAGGAGAGGAGAAAGGGGGGCTTCCAATGAACACCTGGTGTATAAGACACACCCCATTTTTAAGGGGTATTTTGGGGAGAAAAAAGTGCATCTTATACACCAGCAAATACAGTATATCTATTTGTTGCTAAGTGCCTTTAAGACAAGTCTGACTTATGGCAACCCTATCCTAAGGTTTTCTTGGTAAGATTTATTCAGAGTATTGCTATTGCCTTCCTCATAGGCTGAGAGATGTGACTTGCCCAAGTTCATCCAAGTTCATGACTCAGCAGGAATTTGAACCTTGGTCTCCCAGAGTCCTAACACTCAAACTACTACACTGTGTTGACTCTTTAAAATATTTGTCTAACCACACACGTCATCACAAAGTCACCAAAGTTGCTATATTACTTAATAGAACCAAAAGAAAGTAAGATTTTGTGAACCCAATTTCTCAACTACTTTGGGTAACATCCAAGTAAGGGTTAGACCAAGTATGGTCAGCCAGACTTCATTGGACAGCAACTCCCATCAGCCCTAAAAAGCAAATGGTGATGGATGTTGGGAATTGCAGTTTAATGGCATCTTGATGGCCTCACTTTGCCTATACCTTCCTTGAACAAACATCTGGGGTGTTTGTATTCTATGTTTCAGACGGCAAATTTTTAGCTGATTTTGACCAAACTTGATATTTACACTGAAATTGACATCCTAAACATTTTTGTTTCCCTGCTAAAGTGAAACACATCTGGTTTTGTTCTTTTATTTCCTATCTTATTTGTGGGCCTTCTCTCAAAGACACATAAAGGTTCTGGTCACCTTTGATTTGTTTTTGCACATACACCATAATTAGTATAGTGTTTTGTAACAGACATTGTGTCACAGACAAATGAAACTAATCTATAGAACTCACAGTCCTTGAATTCTTAGCTGCAGTTTTCCTTTTTCTCTCAGTTGCTTTGACACTGATAATCACTTCTGATCCAGCTTTGGCTTAGATTTCATAAAACAAACATAACAATAATCCTTGCATTTCCAGCTCTGGCTTGCATCTCCTTTATTTCACGGAGAACATTCATTTTCATTTGTGCACAGGGTGCAGAGTAATTCCACAGAACTAGTGGATTCCCCATGGCTGAAGAGACAAGAACAGCTACTATTTTCCTCCCCTCATCAATATTGGACCCTTAGACAGAAAATATAAGCCAGCCATCATCAACCCAACCAGTGCAATCTGAATTTTCAGGGTCAGGTCCACGCTGTGGGCAGTTCTATTCAGATCTGACCTCTGGGAATCTGTTCCCCAGTTTCTCCACCCTTGGGTCCTTCGAGTCGGCTTCTACAGAAGATATGGAAGTAGAGACATGAGCTTAAAGATCAAGAGATTCCACTGCATTGAGCTGACTTACAGCAAGAAGCCACACTTTAGTTCTTACGGGAAACTCTAGCCTGTTTTTTTTCCATTCAGCTAACAGAAACAGAAAGAGTAGGCAGATGTCCTTTCACACTACACAGTTAAAGCACTGTGATGCCATTTTAACTGCCATAGCTGTATCCTAAGGAATCTTTTAAAACATCCAAAGCTCCCTGTAATCCTGCTTTCCCCCACAAATCAGCTGCATTCTCAAGACAAGAATGAGACCTTTGCTTTCTCTCAGGTGAGATTACAAAAAGGTTGTTGTTGTTGTTGTTTGTTAAAACCTAGCACATTCTTTTTTGGAGTAGGGTTGAAAAATGCACAAGGGCCTAGGTCCAATTCCCTCCTATATACAGTTTCTGCATGCCTTGCAACAAGCCCAAATAACTCCACTTTCTTCTGCAGCTCCTCTCATACTGGTAACAGAAAATGACACTGCTTGTTGGCATTTTTAGAGGGATGGCAGAGTAAAATGAAAGTATTTGGGGGACAATACAGGGTTCTTGGATGATTTTGGGAGTGAGGTGAGGGTTAAATTTTTACATGCTTTAATGCATTTGGAGGGCTTTCTGTGTTGTTTTATGCGGGCAAAAAGTACCTGAAAATTGTGCTGAATTTTTTATAGGGGGGGAAGGGGCCCTGGGGGGGCATAAAAGTGAGGTGCTAGGGTTCCTTTAGGCTGCACTATGTTTATCCCTGCTTTTGAGAAATGGATGGCCAGTATTTCAAGAGATCTCTGGTAAGTGCCACCATCCAATGAATAATCACTGGAATCTGAAGCCAGTTCACAAACAGGCAAGAGAGGGGGAAAAACCAAATACAAATATCTGCTCTAATCATCCAACACTTTGCTAACAACAATTTTTCAATCCTGGCCCATTAAGTAAACCACACAAGTTGCTACTGGAGCTGTTTCCTATTAAGTGCTGTCAAGCTTAAGGCTGAACTTGGAAGTCTGCCGGATCACGATGTCACAATTGCTTCTCCTTCCTTGCAGCAGTGCTGGCCTGTTTTCCTCCCTTTGAGGTCAAACCAAGCGTATGCATGCACTTTACCCACTGCCACTGAAATCTGGCAGCCAGAAAACTCTGGAACACATCCCTGAATTCTCTGAGCACTGTCATTGTAAAAATTCGTTTTATCAGCCATCTCTATCATGCTTTCATTGGTTCTGGCATGTAAAAGATCCCAGACTGCAAGTTCCAACTGCAGGGAGAATTTTTAAAGCATAGATCTCATAACTGAGGACATAATGTGAGAGCCAGGTAATGCCGTAATGTTAACTGCATCAGTATGTCATTTTCCAGTGGTCAGGAAGATGTTCACAGGAATTGACAAAGATCATCTATCTGTATCTATCTGTCTGTCTATCTTTAGGGACCTAAAGATGATGTTAGCTTTCATTATCCAATGAACGTATCAGACTGCACATCTCCATACAAAATCCTTTCCAAAATCACAGTCATCGTAAACTCTCAAAAAGTAACGATCACAACAAATCCTGCCATAATTGCTTTTGTTAAATTTTCATTCAGTGCTTTCTCAAACACTCAGGAGTAGGCAAGCAAAGTGAAAAACATAAGCAAACAAGGACCCCCAGCCCAAAAGATAATTAAAAATAATAGCCAGTTAAACAAAAGTTTCCAAGTACTTGCACGATCCTAGCTACTGAATGCCAGTCCCAAAGGGAACATTTCACAACTCTTTCAGAAAGTATTTGGGCTCAGAGTCAGACACACAATTTCACAGGGTGAAAAGCAGCTTGGAAGAAGTCCAGCTTCAAACTTCCTGCTTTGAGTCTGTATACAATGGTGTTATTACATTAGTGCAAAGTCTGTTGCACTAGAGGAAATTGATTTCTAGAGCTAAGGGAAAGGATCCGGAGCAGCTTTGCACTAGGTAATTGACTAATTTATTTTGCAAGCTATACATTTTAAAAGGTCACTTCAAAGATAGTATTATTCCTCATCTTTTGTCCTGTTTCTTTACTCTATTGCTTAAGAACAATGAGAGTTGCACAAACATAATCTTTGCACAAAGTAGGCTACATGTGTATGCTGTCTTTGATACTAACTTGAGCAACAGTTAACCTAAGTGCTATTGTCCTAGTATCACTTTTTACTTTCCTAGCCTCACACTGGATCTAGGGCACAGGGTAGCCAAAAAAAGTCTTATGTAACATTCACAGCCAAGATCCTGCATCACACTGGTTCATCTTAAAGTTTCACCAGACATACTTACAGCTTCTCCTCCTCCCTGCCTTCTCAGCCTACTTGTGCTCTGTCTGGGCACCCCTCTACACAGCTGTGCAGTGGGATGACCAGGAGAGGATTAGGAGAAGCCAGGCAGCTGGGTGGCTATGTTCTTGCAGCTGGCTTCAGGGAGATGATGTCATCCTTCTGGTCCTCCAGAGGACCTCTAAGAGATCCACAAAGATATAGCTCCAGGAACGGAGCCAGCTGGCTCTTTCGTGGTTCCTCATCTTCCCACAATCATCCCACTAAATATTTATGGAGAGGAGAGCCCAGGCAGAAAATATTTGTCTCAGGGAGGGAGTTCTAGGGGATGGAGATGTTGAACTCCATCTGCCATGACCAAAAGGTTTAATATGCAAACATAAATTTAACCATGTGATTAACAGGATGCCAGCCTCTGTTTGAACATCATGGGTAATGATCTTCTGACCCAGATAGTCCTTCCTCCCTGGGCGGGGAGAAGCAAAAAAATTATCCGCTGGTAAATTATTTTTAATGGATCAGGTTTTTGACTTTTAGAGGTCCTAACAGAATGTCTTGGTGAACCATTAACCCAAAGTTGGAACCTGAGAGATGAGCAAGAGGGGTGGTTTGCCAGTCTTCTACAACTTGAACTCTAAGACCACCCAGAGACCTACCATTTGGATTTATGACTGCCAAATAACACTGGCAGCCTGTGAACAGGTATTCTGCACTGACCTACCAAAACAAAATAAATAAAATTGATCTCAGTCTAACTGACTTTGCTTTCTTGAATTATATGTGGGGCAAAAGACGCATGTAAACAACAGCCAGAGCTGGTACACTAAATAAACCCACAAATAACAGCATCACCCTCCCCCTCTTCTCTCACTCCTTCCCTTTTTTCTTTCTTTTTTCCTTGTCAGGGGTTGGCAACTGTATGGAAGCCAAGGGCCATTTCCTCCTCAGAACCCCCGAGAGCTGCACTCCATAGAGCAAGCCCAAACACCTCAATTTCCTCCTTCAGTCCCTCTCAAAATAGTGATACAAAATGATATTGCATGGTGAGGTCTCACTATTTAGAGAAAGAGTACAGAGGAAAACAGAGTGATTTGAGGGTAGGGTAGGTCAAGTGGTGCTTGTGGAAAATGGAGGTCACTATGTTCATCTGTTTTCATGTGTTTGGAGGAGTTTCTGCATGGTTTGTGGGGGGAAATGTGCCTGAAAATCATGCTGAATCCATTTTTCAAAAATTGAGGTTGGGAGGATTTGGGGGACCTGTGGAATTTTCAGGAACCACAAAGGTAGGTTTCAAGGGCTCCAGGCACCTTATAGGCCACAATTTGCTCATCCCTGATCTGTCTCTTTGGCCAATCCCCTCTATTTGTCTCCTCCCCTTTCCTGTTTCTTTCCCATAAACAATGAACTGTTACAAGCAATCTGCAGCATTAGATAATAAATTAAGATAACAATAATAACAGAGTTGGAAAATAGGAAGCTGAGAGAGTATAAGAACTTGTAATTGTGCTTCTTAAACTTTCTGACAAGAAACAAACTGTTTGTAAAACAAACAAACAAACAAACATCATTCTTCTCCACACACAAAACTGAACCCTTGAAATAAATGGCTGAAATAACTTCTGAAACACATTACAAACGTGTAGCAGTTTGATACAGACTTAGCTGCCATGGCTCCCTCCTATGGAATCCTGGGATTTATAGTTTAGTGGAGATATTTAGGAATCTCTGCTAGAGAGCTTTTCTCCACTCTCCCAAACTACAGTATTACAGCAATCCTGTGGGGAATTCCAAGTCAGACATCAGACTACTATAACTCTGTAGTATAGACACTTGTCAGGCACGTATGTACGCAAAAAGACTGTGAATCCTCTTCTGGCCCTGAAACTAAGTCCTTGGGTTGAGTCTGGTCCTTCTTCTAAAGTGCATAGAAGCCCTCCTGTCCCACCATTTTCCATCTGGCAGTTCTGGGAGGTGTAAAATCTGCCCACTCTTGTCCCAGGGTAAGGAGTTCCAGAACTAGGAAGCGGTGACTTAAGAATGCCTCTCATTATATTTTGACTCTTGGAATGTTTTCTGGATGAAAATATCGAGAAAGTGCTGTCTTTTCCTTGAATTGTCATCATCAACATCAATTCCCAGAAGATAAAGAAACAGTATTGTGTGGTTATTGTTGTTTGGAAACCCAAAATATCCATGTTTTGTGTTCCAGACTCCTTGCTTGTCTGCATTTCTTGCTTGTCAGTCATTTTCCATTTGCAACTGTCTCCTGGTGTAGGAGGGGAAATACGAAAGAAAAATAACTCTTCACTAGTAAAATGTACCATCAGCACAAACCACAAGTGGTAGCAATTAACATCTTTTGCAACCACTCACGGTAGACTAAATAGCTTTTTATCTTAATAAGTTTTCATTACATAATAACTGGATTATACATGCTAATATTACTGGGGAGATCTATTCTACAAATTACTTCTAGGCATAGAAAACAGAACCAAGCTTGGTAATGTTAGTGAACATTAGTCATTTTTCTTCCAAACTTCGTTCTCTCCCTACCTGAAATAGATGTTGTTTCTTTTCTCCATGCTTTCAACATTTCTGAAATATTTTGAAAGCCATAGATATAGATATAGATAATCAGAAAGAATAATGTGACCAAATGCTTTCCAGAAAGAAACATGTTTTAAAAATTGCATTACAGCTGCTGCTCAAAAACAATAGGCCTTACATAATGTGAAGTATTGTTTATTATCTATGTGCTGTTTTCTTTCTAATGGCTATGTCTGGCTTTCTGCATTGCAGTTATGGATATGTAATCTACAGCTACAGATCTATAGCTGCTCTATATTCACTAAAACTACGTAGTTGCAGTCTTGCTAGCGAGTGAGTATATGACAATCAGAAGGAGGATCCCTGTTGCAAATCCTTGTTGCCAGTCTTGCTTGCTGGTAGGAGGGTGGAAACATCATTGTGTTGTGCCCTGATCACCAGAAGAACAGACTTCCATTTCTTAGGGTAGCTGCTGCCTCCTAAAGTAAGTTGGAGGGGTAGCAGACCAGGACATATTTCTTAGTTACTCATTTATAACAAAGTAGGCAATGTAGAATATGGGCCAAAGTTTAGACTCATTTTAATTATATTGTTAGTTCATGTGGTAAATTTTAAGCTATGTTTGTTTCAGCTGTTGCAAGAAATGCTGAGTATCAAACATCTTGAGCAAATATTCATTACTATTAGAAATTTGTTATGATGTTGTCACCATACCAAATTCAAATTCCTAGTGTTACCTCTCAAATGGTTATGAATTTCATTAATTTTACCAAAATTAGAAGTTAGGATGTGTTAGTCTTCTGGCCATCTCTTGGCTAATTTCATTCAGGCAAATATTAATTGTGAATTCTTGCCAGTTTTCAAAAACTGCATAGCATTACATATTGAAAATGAAAAATTGCTGAATAGAGATTTTAATCATATATGCCATATATGCCAAGATTTGTCAATGATCAAATCTTGTTAATGACCAAATATTGCCAAATATCAAACCCAAAACAAAGATAACACGTTACCAATGAATATCCATCCAATATTTTAATATTCAGTAATGATTAGGTGAAGATTATTTTCTCTATTTTCACTACTTTCCTAATAAACATTCATAATTTTTACTACTGGGGGTGGGGGGATGTCACACTGTTAGGGTGGTGCTGTAGTAGCATAGCCCATCAACACCATACACACAAAAGCTCTACTTAACCTGATAATTTACAAGACGTAACTTTTTTTTTACAATTAACATGTACAGTATATTAAATTCAATTGCCTATTGTGGGTTTCCCAGACAGAAACAAAATGTGTGCCTTTTAAATGTGAAATTCATCCTGAGGCATAAATGTTAGTGAAGGATAATAATAGTGCCATGAAAACTTTGTGGAATTAGAAATATAATCAGCAGAAGGCAAAAACAGGGTAACATTTGTATTTTCAATGTCCACATTGAGGCATGTAACCACACAATAACACGGAGCCCTGTAATAGTACCACATGTGTCATAAACTGCATGAGCAATGAGAGGCAGAAGGGATTTTGTTGCCCACTTATGACTAATGTATGTAACTACTGGGCAATGAATGTTATTCTTGCAATGTGTTCATTGTGTACTTGGTAATCTCTGTTTGTAGGACAAGGAAGCATGGGGTTTATAAAATGCCATCTGTTAGTCTCTTTTCAGCATATGGGATTTTTGATCGTTGGGAGCTGTTACTCCTCTTTAATGAGAATGTTCTGACATGCAACACAGAAACCTTCTTTGGTTATGAATGCTGCAGTGGTTACATATCAAGAGGTCGGGCAGATATACTGCACAGGATATCATCCAAACACAAACTATATGAAAGCAATTCATAATCTCACGGAATTGATTTCTCTCAGGCATACATATATGTAAGCCCTTCAGTGCCTCAAAGTGTTAGCTGTCAAATAATAAGCCCGCAGTTCAAATTTTGCCTCATCCATAAATTCACTGAGAGGGATCACAGCAAACAGCTACACCTCAAACTTTGATCACAAATATTGGGGTATTTTAACACATGCCTCACAGAGATAAAATAAATGAAATGCTCTGTAGAACAGAAATTCTGGCTGAGATCCTACATGGAGGGATGTACATGGCTACATTTCTGTAGCTATAGTCTCCCAACCAAAATCCTACCTGTAAGGGAGAGTAGATGGATGAATGGGAACAGGTCTAGCTATTTTCCTGTAGTTAAATGCACTACAACAGGCATCTGCAGAGACCTCTAGTGATCCTCAGCAGGTATCTGCTGATGACATCCTTGCAGCCATGTACACTTGCACTAGATGCGTCCCCTCCCATCCCCCCTCCATCTCTCCAACAACATGGAAATGGACACAGTGAGTGACTGCCCTGCTCACAAGATGAGTTGTGGGGGGGGCATTTGGTTGTTCCAAGGTTGGAACAGAATTCCAACCTATGTGATGCTCATGGAGGTGAGTTGCAATAGGGTCTTATTTAGTGCAACATAACAGAATGCCAGTTGTTAAGTATTGGCAAATCAGTCAATTTCAATTTACTTTTCTTTCCAATTTTCCCCATCTTAACTTTGTCCTCTCTCATTTCTACATTGATTTGCACCTTTAAAAAAAACTCCCATAAACTCTGTGAACACTTCTGTTTGTCCTTTTCCTAATATGGACACTTTTGTGCATATGTTTGCCTACCAGACACACTGTTTGCAAGGAGTTTTCCTTAACATATAGTTTGTTGTGCAGTTTTCCCCACTTAGTATTCATTTGTTTTTGTACGCATATCTTCCTAACATATTATTGTTGTGTGCTGTTTATTTTTGTTTGGAGAATTGCACCACAAAATTCTGAGAACTGCCTGTACCCAAGATAACCATATCTCAGTCTGTGTGTTGTTTCAAAAAGTGAAAATCTGTTAATTTCATATCAAAAGGCAAATTGAACAAAATTTTCTGTCATCCCTATGAAAGAGATGATGTCAGTGCTAACTAAGTATTGTTCAATATTGGCCAGAATTCTGTTGGTTAACCCCAAGCAGAGTAGATCCACTAAATCAATTGTTGAACCACTGTTCAACAAGTAGGCAGTTCCCATTGCTTCAGTAGGTTTTCTCTAGTCAGGACTAATCAGCATCCTTACTATTACAGCCATTCATAAGGACAATAGGAGTGTTTTAATTGCATGCTTTAAAAGGAGAAAGGAGAAGTTTTCTCCTTCTTGACAACTAATATCAGAAAGACTGTTACAAACTGAAAGATTGCAAGACAACATCACAAGATATATCACAGAACAATGTATTTCAGTTTTCTATATGAGGGGCAAGTTTGTACTGGTTTCCTCCCGTTTTGGTTCTAGAAAAATGTCTAGAATTTATTGATAATATATATAACCTTTTAAATTTTGTGAAGGCAGTCTTATAACCACATTAGTAACACTGTTTTTTTTAAAAAAAAAAATTTAGGGGCCATTCACAGTACGCAATTATAGTTTTATGATTCCACTTTAACTGCCGTGGCTCCCATCTTATGGAATCCGGGGATTTCCATGTGGGGAGGAGGGAGTTAGAATTCTCTACCAGAAAGCTCTAATGTCTCACCAAACTGCTTTCATTTCACAGAAAGAAAATTTTGTATTTAAATAGGCATTTAAATATTGGCAATGGGCTTTTCCCACTTTGGGGGGGAAATGGGGGAAGTCCGTTACCAACGGATTTGGTACGCTCCCCCCCAAATTTTTTAACGATCCGGACAGCGCCCGCCCGTGTAACACTCTCCAGAAATAAAAAGGGGAGGCTTCCGGCTGGCAGAGGCCTCCACCAACCGGAAAAGTTTGCCAGCCAGAAGCCCGCCCCTGGAAGATCTGCAACCTCGCACTGTCACAAGCCGGGAAATCTACATTTAGGGCAGCGACGGACTGGGGATGCCCGGGCTTTTGAAAGCCCCAATTGGGTTTTTCAAAGAAAGGGGGAAAAACCAGTTCGGGGGCTTTCCCGGGAGGGGCCGAGTCGGACAAACATTGGTAGCCGGGCCCCCAGTTCCCCCCCAAAGTGTAAACGTCCTCCGGGGGAGGGGGCGCTGCCCCGTTTTAAATATAAAATGCAAAAAAGGCCTATATAAAGGCCCATCCCATCAGAATAATGTGCTGGATCTTGCTAAGTGTTGTGCTGGTGTGGTGGGGGGGTTTAATGGATGTGTTTTAATCTGATTTTAATTTTTAGACTGTTTAATCTTAATTTTTTATCTTATACATTTTTAACTATATGTTTTTAATTTCTTGTAAACCATTTTGTACCCCAAAACCTGGGATAGAAATAAATATAATCATAGTGACAGCCCCACGATTCCATAGGATGTTGTTATGGCAGTTAAAATGGAATGTAGGGCTGTAATTATATCATATAAACTTCTTTAAATGAGGGATTGCTACAGCCCATCTTCTTTGAAGCCACTTTTGTCCGCTATGCCATGATTGTCATGCCAAAAAATTCACATTCCACAATATGCCGACACATTCCACACATGCTTACAAGTTACATACATAAATGTCCAAAAGAAATGTAAACATAAAATTCTCCCTCTTTTCCATTTTAAATTTTGGTGGTTTTTTCTTTTTTCTAAAAACTAGGCAACCATTTTAACATAGTCAAAAATTTGTCCCCCAACGCCCAAGCGAAGCAGTGGCGGGGGGGTGGTCTTTGCTGCCCCCCGGGGAAAAGGGGCCCCCGGGGGTTGGGGGCGGGGGGGGGGTGTGGCGGGTTTTCAGGGCTGCCCCGCCTCCTCCCTCGGCCTCTTTGTCCACAGGCGACGAGAGGGGAAAACCTGGCAGGCTCTCCATCCCGACCGCGTGGTCGGAGTGAGGCCTGCTCCCACGTGGCGACCCTGAGTGTTGGCAGCCGGCCTCTCCATCTTTGTTAAAAGCACCCAGGGAGACTCAGCTGGCGCGGCGCTGCTGTGCTCCTTTAAATCTACTTTCGACAAAGGGGGGAGGGGTTCGAGGGCCGCGGGGGGGCGAGGGTAGCAGAAGCGGCGGTCCCCCACGGGGGCCCTGGTAAAAGGCGGGGGTGCAGGGTGGCCTGCACCCGGGGGCCCCGTCTTCCCCTTACTAATTTTTCCCTCGGTTTTTTTTTTTTGATTGCTTGTTTAGGGTTTGGGAGGTATTTTGGGGGGAGGAGGCGGTTGCGTGTGGGAAACCCGCCCCCCAACTAGTTTTTTTAAAAGGCCTCCCGGGTAGGGGGGGGTGCCCCCTATTTACAATTTTGGAGGCCCAGCCCCAGGGAAGGCTTCTTTTCGGTTGCTTCTCTAAACGAAATAGTTGGGGTGAGAGAGTGTGACTATTAGTAAGACTTTGTGCTGCCCCCCCCTTTCCCCCTCCCTGGTTTGTCCAGGGGAAGTGGTGAGTGGTTGTAGTGGGAGAGGGCCGAGACAGTGGGCCCATATTGGGGGAATAAACAGTTATTAAAAATAAAAAAATAAAAAAATTTTAGAAAGTTTTATCGCAAGGGGGAAGTTGTTGTGTCTGAAATGGCTTCCGAGCAACCGGCAACATCCAATGGGGAGCAGCCTGCAGGGAAGGCCAAAACAACCAAAGGGGCTGCGGGAGCAAAAAAGGGGCCACGCCAGCCAAGAGGGGGAAGCCAGCTAAACCCGCGGCTGCCCCACTAGGGGTTCTTCCCCCCCGGAGGAAGAAGGAGGGGAAACCCCCGGCCATTATTAAGAAGCTTCACACCAAGGGGAAAAGGCAATCTCGGGTGCTAAAAGGGGAGGTAGCGATGAGCAGTTGGTTGTCATGCCAGTGGGCACTATTAACTGGATGTTGGCACGACTAGATGCCCTTGAGAAGAGACAATCGGGAGAAAACAGCAACCAATCATTTGGGAGGGGCAGAGTCAGGCTTCTTCATTGCAACAAGTCGGCGGGGTGGCCGGACCCTCAGGGAATTCAGCAGCCGCAGGAGAAGTACAGGGTGAGTATAATACCCCGGGGGGATAACGCTGCACCTGTGTCTTGGCCTTGGAACCTAGCTACACCATCAGGTAACAGGGGAAAGGGGCCCCCCGCCTGCTAGCATTTCCGGGCCATTTAGCTTCTTCCTCTCCAGCCTCACAGGGCGAGGAGAATCACCCTCCCAACCGCATTCGGGGGGGTAGAAAATTCTCGGGTTTCCCCCCGGGACTCGTTCAGGGAAAGGGATTATGGGTCACAGGAGAAAGAAAGGACCCCCAACCTTGGGCAAGGGGAAAAAGGGACGGCGGGGGGTTCGGGACGAACACCCCGTGGCCGCTATCGAGAAAATACTAAAGGGGAGAATATGTTATTTGTTCACCCTTTTATATCGTGAACTAGACAAAAAAGAAAAGAGGATTTGGACGCGGGAAGAAAGAAAAACTAAAATTTCAAGGTTTAGAGGAACGGGGTCAAATTGGTTTATAGGATACATGATTTACATGGATGTGAAATTTAAGGCCCAGCCTTCCAGGGGGCACTCTATGCTAGTGTATTTGAATACCATTTATAGGGCCCATACAGAGTTTTCAGGGAATGGCTGGCTGCATTACGATGAGAAGTTTAGACTGGGGCAGCACGACACCCAAAACCCTACACTGGGACAAAAATCATAACCGAACTATGGATGCAGACGCTGACCCGTGTTCGGTGAGGAGCCCAAATCAGGACACCTGGGGGGGCAGTTTAGTAAGTCTGCCCCCCCCAAGGCCCAGGGATCTCAAGAACAGCAACAGCAGCCACAGCTGTTTTGGGGACTAGGGGACGCAGGGGGTGCCCGCCCTAAACAAGCACATATGTGGGACTGTTTGGGGCCCCCCCACCCCACTCGCTACTGCAAAAAGGGGGGAAAAAAGGGGGAGGAACGGGCTTCAAGGAGGGACCCAAATAAACGGGGGCCGGGGAAATTTAACCAGTTTTTTAAAAAGGGCCCCAGTCCATTAAAGGGGGAAAGGCTGCAGGCATGGCTCCAATTTTATCCGGACCAAGCAGCAGCACAATACTTGAAGGAGGGATTTACTGAAGGTTTCAGGATCCCAAGTACGGGCCCTTTTAAGTTTTTATGGCTAATAATTTTAAAGATCTGTGGAGATAATGAGCATGTAGTTAGAGAAAAAATTAGTAAAGAGGTTTCTGAGGGCAGGGTGTTGGGCCCCTTTGATCAGCCTCCTACCCCTAATGTTAGGATTTCCCCACTAGGTGTAGTCCCCAAGAAAGCCCCAGGTGAATTTGGCTAATCCACCATTTGTCTTGCCCCAAAGGTGAATCTGTTAATGATGCCATCCCGGTGGAGTTATGTTCAGTCAGGTATACTTCGTTTGATACAGCAGTGTGGGTAATGCGCAGGCATGGTGTTGGCCCCGAGTTTGGCTAAATCTGACATCAATTTAGCCTTTCGCCTGCTCCCCCGTTCATCCCTCTGTTTTCCCAGCTACTAGGATTTGCCTTTGAGGGTAAATTCTATGTTGATTGCTCTCTCCCAATGGGATGTTCCGTGTCGTGTTCTGCCTTCGAAAAGTTTAATACCTTCTTAGAATGGGCCATAAAAAGGAAATCTGGCCTTTCGGGCATTGTGCATTACTTAGACGATTTCTTATTTTTTGGAAGGCCGGCTCTGGGCAGTGTGCTTTTCTTGTTAGCACAATTCCATCGCTCAGGGGGGAGCTGGGTGTGCCATTGGCACATGAGAAAACTAAGGTTTCTTCACAGCAGCTCACATTTTTAGGCATCGATTTGGGGAACAGTGAACCAAAAACATGTAAATTGCCACTTTCCAAGGTTCAAGATTTGAGATCAAGGGTGTCATCATTTCTAGGCAGGAGCAAGGCGACCCTTAGGGAGCTTCAGGGGGATCCTGGAAATTTAATTTTGCGTGCAGGGTGGTGGCACCTGGCAGAGCGTTTCTTAGGTGCCTGTGTGATCCCCCAAGGGGGGCCACCAAAACCCAAACACAGGATTAGGGTCACAAGGGAGATGAAATTGGACCTAGAGGTATGGCAGGAGTTCCTGGGAGGCTTTAATGGGGTCTCCTTTTGGGGGGGGACGAAATAAGGTTAGGGACGCATTACAGATATCATCGGGGGGAGCAGGATCCTGGGTTTTTGGGGTCTTTTTTAGGGGGGAGGTGGTGTGCACAGAGATGGTCTGAGAGCTGGGTGGAAGCAAAGGATCACAGCTGACCTTACATTTTTGGAATTCTTTCCAATATTGGGGGCAGTGCACATCTGGGCGTGGGAGTTGGCAAATGCCCGCCCCCTTTTGGTGTGACAATCAATCTACTGTCAGGGGATTAACTCCCTCTCTCCAGATCACAACACGGTTTTTCCCCCTAGTTCGGGCTTTTACACTTCAATGTCTCTGCTTTAACATAGTCTTTACAGCTGTACATGTGGCAGGCGTGGATAATTCCTTGGCTACTTTTTCTCCCGTATGCAGATGGATCGTTTCAGGGAACTTGCGCCAGAAGCTGCAGTTCATCCAGAGCTATGCCCTCCCACCTGTGGAAGCTTGGCGGGGTGAGGTAACACAGATGATTGGATGTCAATTGCACCGAGCACCAGAAAGAGTTATAATAGAGCTCTTAGGGAGTTTAACAGTTTTCGGGGATCCAAGGGATTATCTACGTTGGCCACCCCCCCGGGGGACCATGTTTTGGGAATTTTTTTTGGCCCTCAAGAAGGAAAAATCTCCACAATCCATTGGAAACTCCAAATTTTAAAACACCCCCTTTTCCCCCCAAGGCGAGAGGCCTTTTCCCCCTAAAAGTGATTTTAGGAACAAAAATTTGGGAGAGGGGGTGGCACAGGTCGAAAAGGGGGGGACCCCCGAAAACAACCACTTTCCCCAAAATCTTAAGGTTGGGGTGGTGCTTGGAGGGTTTTTGTGTGCTTCGGATATGAGGCCCCGGGTTTTACTCGGCGGCTCTCACAGCATTCTTTGGGGCATTAAGGGTGAGCGAGCTGGTTTGTTCCCGAGTAAAGGGGACAAAGGGCCCGGGGAGGGCCCTGGAGTTTCGTACCTGTACTGCGGTGAGCAGTATTTGTGTCTGCACATTAGGAGATCAAAGAAAACCAGGCCAGGAGGGGCAATGTGATAACTTTACAGGAAAAGTTCTGATCCAACGTTTTGCCCTGTCAGGGCACTGAGGCTTAACGGAGCCGGGGGGCTATGGGGGGGCCACTGTTTTGTCATGCCTGCAGCTCCGCTCACCAGGGATCAGTTTTGGGTCGTGACAAAGAAAGCCTTATCACATCTGGGTTTGCACAGAGCCAATTTTGGCATGCATTCTTTTCGTATTGGTGCAGCCTCTACTGCAGCATCGATGGGCATAAGGGCCAGGACATCCGGAGGATGGGGGGAGCAAATCCTCGGCATACCAGCGGTATGTGAGGCCCATCCACCTGCCCTAATGTTTCTGGTTCTTTTCAGAGCGACCTGCTTCAAGGAGGAAGAGGGGCCCATTTGTGGTCACAGTTTCGTCTTTTGGGCTGAAACGGGGGAATTTTTTGATGGCCAATTAGGGCCGAATTTGGGATTGGGTGGCAGTTTTTAATTTAATGGCTTGGCAAGAGAGGCCTTTGCTGGCACGGTTTGTTACCTGAGCTGTTTAAGGAGGGCTGTTTGCCTCCGCCTACATGTTGGTCATTCACCTTTGGGGCAATGACCTTGGACTTTTGAAAGGAAAGGCACTATTATACAAGCCATTCATGATATGCGACATATTCAACACACATGGCCTCGCACCTGCATTGCTTGGGTCGGCTCTGATTCAAAGAAGGGTATGGCTGGGGGGGGTACCCATGGCCTTTAGAATTTGGACTAGAAAGAGTGAACAAAGAAATTTACAAGGCTATGAAACAGGGCTTGGGTTAAATTTTATTCCCCACCATGACATCGTTTTCAATAAACCAGAGTTAATAAAATTACGGGGTCCCCTTGTCACCTGCAGGTAATGGGTCCCCTTTTTTTCGGGATTTTGCAGGTGGGCATTGAAGCCATCCTGGGTGTGGGTTGGGGGGTAAGGACTAAGCAGACGCTTGACCTTATCCATGGCCGGTAGGGGGCAGTCAGTGGCGTCGGTGAGTACCTATGGCACCATTTGGGTAGGATAAATGCTATCCTTGAGGAGGGTCAGGACTGGCCCTCACTGGCGTGAGCCCAGGGGGGGCGGTTCGGGGCTCACCTCCCAGACAGGAGCCGGCCAAGGTCTTAACGCAGCTTCAGCGGTTTGGTTTTGGGGCCCGGGGGGCCGCTTTTACGGACTATGGAAGATGGTCGGGAGCTGAAATCTTGCCAAGTTCACACAGGCCTTGACCCCCCGTCTTAAAGGGCAGAAGTTCAAGTTCAAGTTCAAGTTCAAGTTCACCTCATAATTATGTTAATTTTGGCAAAATAAATTGCCCAAATTTAACCCAAGCCCTGTGTGTGGTCTCTTCATTTGCGGGTTGGGTGGCAATTTGTCCCCCAACCCCCCAAACGAAGCAGTAGCGGGGGCGGCCTTTGCCGCCCCTCTCGCGAGGGGGGCCCCCCGGGGGGGGGGGGAGGGCGCGGCGGTGTTTTTAGGACCGCCCCCGCCTCCTCCCTCGGCCTCGTTCCCGCAAGCGACGAAACCCCCCCCTTGCCCTATGGTTTCAGTGTAAATAGTGGCGCTTTGGGCCGGGTAGGAATTTTTTCCCTGTTAAAAGGGGGGGTTTTGCCTACCCTAAAAAATGCGCCCAAAGGGGTGGGGTAATTGGCTGTACAGGGTGGTGTCACATTTGGTTAAATAGGAATTCTCAGACATATTGAGCTCTTCAGGCCGGTGGGGGGGGTAATGGTGTCGGTGAGTACCTTTTGGCACCATTTGGGGTAGGATAAACGCTATCCCCTTTAGGAGGGCTCAGGACTGGCCCTCACTGGCGTGAGCCCGGGGATGACGGTTCGGGGCTCACCTCCCAGACAGGGGCCGGCCAAAGGGCTTAATGCAGCTTCAGCGGTTGGCTTTGGTACTCGGTATTTCGCTATACGGACTATGGAAGATGGTTGGGAAACTACTTTTGCCATAGTTCACACAGGCCTTGGCCCCTCGTCTTAGGTTAGAAGTTCAAATTTTTTTTTAAGTTCACCTCATAAGTATGTTAATTGGGCATATTAATAAATTGCCCTAGTTGAACCCAAGCCCTCTGTGTGGTCTCTTCATTTCCCCGGGTTGGGCGGGAAAAAAATTTTTAAAGTTTTTAGGAACGCTTTAAAAAACTTCTTAGGGATCTCATCCTGCCACCAGGCTGTCAGTTGACTATTCCTGCCTTTAAAGGGGGTGCTCAAAAGACAAACTAGTGTCCAAAAACATCAACAATGAAAATGTTCTGTAGCCCAATCCTTTTAAGAACAGTAGGGTCTTTATTCAGGGAAAATCAACAAAGAATTACAAAACAAGTAAAAAGCAACAGCAGCAATATTGCATTGATAACCTTCCTTAGGATTAAGTGGCTCTTGGGAAATTTACTTTCTGAAATACAGCTCCCAGAATCCTCCAGCACATGGGTTCATTTCTTTTTAGCTCAGAGATTCTGGGAACTGTATACCAAAAAAAAAAGGGAGTTGTTTAAGCTCTGGCGTTAAAGGGAAAATTGTGAGAGAAAGGAGGAGGGTTGATGGAGTGCTGTGTTTTTTGGGGGGTGGCATTTATCCAAACTTCACCTACTCTTGCCAGAAGGGTTTACACCTTGTTCTTATTTCCATAGAGCTTATCTGCAAAGGTTCTCAGGGGGGAAAAATCATCCAGTTCCAGAGAAGGAATCCACAGCAAGAACTCTGCCAATGGAAGTGAACCACATGGGCTCTGAAGGGACACTCATTTCATTTCAAGTTGAAAGGGGATGGCAGTGGTTGGAAGATCTTTGGATTTAAATGAATCCAAGTCCTGCCTCCCTTCCTGGCAATTTCTGCAAGTCTAAAATGCCCCTTTCCACTGCTTTGATCTGAGAGAAAAGAGGGCTGTGGTGAGATGGAATCCCATATCAAATTCTACCCTGTACATACACAGCACTGGAAGCAGAATCAAAGTCCTTGAAGGGAAGACTTTACTTATTTACTTACTTACTTTTTCTTTCACCGGCTTCTGATTCCTGGCACCAGAAACTTGAACCTTAATGAATAAAAGAATTGGGGTTACATCCACCAAAGTTCACCACACTTTTAGTAAACTTACTGAAAACATAAATGGGATATAAATCCCATTGGATCTGTTCTAAGTAGCTTTTATATCTTTCCCTTCTGGATTTTGTTTGTATCAGCTTTACCCTAAGCCTTGATTTTGGGTTCAAATTAGAGTCTGTTTATTCAAATGTTGCTACCTGTCATGCTATGGCCAGAGCCTTCTTCAACCTGATGACTTCCAGGATTATAAATACTAGCACCAAGTCACCATATGTTAGTTAGAAAAGAACTGAATTGGGAAGTGCATTACCCACCTAGAATCCTGGACATGAATTCATTTGCTGACCTGTAGAAATACAACCAGATCCAGAGCTGGCGTATTTTTGGTGAATTGGGTGCCCTTGGTTTAAATCTCACCTCAGCCAAGTTCTCATTTAGTTGCCCTGTTTCAAGCCATTATCGCACTATTAAGAGTCACTGTACTGTTTAGAGCAGGGATGGAGAATCCCTGGACCTAATTTTATATCCACTTGAAGCCCCTCCACGATCCTACCTCCAGCCCTCTGAACCTCTCAGGTTTTAAAAAAATTCCAAAAAAATGTCCAGGTGAAAAACACATGAAAATTGTGTCTAACTCCCCTTGTGTGTACACATTAAAAAAACCCACCCCTCTCCCTAATCCCTCAAAACCCACTTGGAACCTCCCACCCTTCTTGGAAACTTTCTTACACTATTTTCCCTTCAAAATGACAATAGAAAGTGATGAGGCATTACTTCTGGCTGCCATTTTGAATGAGGAAAGAAGGGAAAGCAAATGATAACTCACCTCTGGTTTAGGTGTTTGACTAGAGTCAAGGAGAGCTATGTGAAAAATTTCACTGAGCCACCTATCCTTTCTCTCAGTCAAGTCAATCTTAAGGGGTTTTTTGATGATACAAGGGATGACCAAATATGTCACCCTGAGATCCTTGGAAGAAAAATATGCTAAAACTGTAATAAATATTGTAGAGTGGATGCAATGAGGGCTGGCCCTACCATTAGGCAGACAGAGGCAGAGATTTTAGGATGAAGACTTTGGGTGTTTTGAAAAGGCAACCTATTGTTAGTTATTGATTTAACATTATTGGATTGATCCAGACTTGGTGCTGGATCCATTGATTTTAACAGGTCAGTGGTGAGTATTATAAACTCTGAATCCTCCTATTGTATTTTTTCCTGCCAGACAGGCTGAGAGGTGCCTGTGGAGTTGTCTGCCTCCTGATGCCAGAATAACTTGGTTGGCCTAAGTATTACGTACCTTCACTGTGAGAAAGCACTGTTTGCTGCTCCACTTCAGGCAGTAAAATGTCTTGGGTCAGCCCTCTGCACATTTGCACTGGCCCACTTTCCAGAGCTCTTGTAAACAGGAGTGTGGAGTCAGTACATCAAACCTTTAACTCGATTTTGACTCCTCCTTTTTTCTTCTTTTCAGTAGAAACTCTGACTCCACCCAAAATTGCTTCTGACTTTCATTTCATGACTCCAATTCTGCATGCATTCAAACTGATAGAAAAATCCCAGTTTTTGTTTCTGTTCTTTGTGATTTCACACTGGGTTAAAACAAATTGACCTAGGGAGCTGGTATAAAAAGTCTCTGGTCATACCAGTAGCTGGTAGAAAATATTCTGGCATAAACAAAACATATATGGATCTCTAAAATAAGATTGGAAAAAACAAGAACAAAATCTAGGACTGTCTGGTCTTTTAAATCAGTCTGGATGCATCCTCTGACTCTGCAGCTCTGTTTGTAATGATGACTGAATACATCTGAAGTGCTTGGAACATCTGAAATGTGCCGAATAAAAGGTGCTATTATATTCTCTTTACTGTGAAAACAAACTGCTCTAAGACGATTTTCTTTTACAGTGGAAAGAATGTAGCCATGATTCTGCTTAACTTTATTAATTTTATTTGTTTACTCTCATATCCCTTGTCAAATTAAAGCATATGAGCTAATACCGAATGCTTTAGCAGCACAGTTGGAATGTTTGCTTGGTTTTCAATTAAGCAGAGTGTGATATTATTAGACAATATTTCACAGATCTATGTTTTGTTTCATTTATCCTTGGCTGTGGAGAATCATTGCTCAACAGTCTTTACCCAGCAGACATTTTAAAAAGAGGCAGAGATTTCATAAATTACCTAGCCTAGCCTTCATTTAAAAGCTGTGCTATGGGTTCTGAAACACCTATTCCCAGTTAAAGCCTGAATCGTAAATGAAAAAGAGGGAGGGTTGCTGTTTTCCATGTCAGTGGGATGGGGAATCCATTCTGGGCTTTAGTTCACACTTTAAAGGAAGTATCCAAGGTGCTGAATCCTCTGACCAAATAGGTTTGGCACAATGGATAGCTCCTTTTAAGGTGTGGACTAAATCATATTTACCACCTCACTGACATAGAAGCCACTGGCTGAAAACTTTTTAGAGTTGTGTTGCAAAAATGCAATAGCTGAAGTGTTTCTCATTTTTACATATACCATCTTAACATGCAGCTGCTAAACTGGTTGTGTCAGCTAGGGGATTCTGGGAGTTGTAACCTAAGAAAATAACATTACCAAGTTCCACAACAGAGGCATCGCTGTTCATGATGGAGATATGCTTTTGACATTGTTGTTTTTTCTCCTAACAGCATCTAATCAAAAAGGTCTGTCAGATCTGTTAAATAGTAAAACACATGCACACAAAGCTTGTTTATCAGATTCTGTAGAAGAATGAGGATGACTCTGTCATTGGGGAATGTGTGGTCTTCCAGGAGTCCTTGGCCCAGTTCCTTCACCATGTTGGCTAGGGCTGATAGAAACTGCAGCCCAACAACATCTGGAGGACCACATGTCTCTCACTCTTGCTCTATCACATTGCTCTCAATTGTCTTGAATAACTATTGTCTGGAGTTAGAGAACACAAAACAAGAAGGGACAGAACCCTCCAATTCATTTCTTTCAATTCTTTTTTTATTCTTTGATTTCAGTAGGAATAGGAAGAAGCAGAATGCCTTTGATTTTGGCAGGAAAGAGAATGTGCACTTCTTGTTCTGCAAAAGATTACTGAGATCTGAAGAGAAATCATAGCATGGTTTAAAATATTGTAACTGATACTATGACTACAATGTGAAAAGCAATAGTTGATGGGGTGATCATTTCTAACAGTTGTTACTTTTTCTTTCCTGTGGTGAACAGATCAATACATTTTGGGGCATATTTCCCTAATACTTATGATGAATTAAGAATAAAATGGTAATTGGAGAATGCATAGATGCCTAAGGGTCACCACCCGCATATAGGTACAACATCAGCATTGGCACCAGACGTCTCATTTATAAAATGTCTGTATGTCTTCTAAGAGTTTATACATTCTTAGGCTTTGGACTAGGGGTCGCCAGACCTAAATATCTTAAAGGCACCAGATCTCATCTGACTTTGGAAGCTAAGTAAGTTCAATCCTGGTTAGTACTTGGATGGGAGACCACCAACAAATACTAGATACCATAGGCTATATTTCAGAGGAAGGAACTTGCAAACCACCTCTGAGTATTCCTTGCCTAAAAAAAACCCTATGAAATTCATGGGGTTGCCATAAGTTGACAGGTAACTTGCAGGTACATACTGTATACAGCACTTTCCAAACTTTGATCCTCAGATAGTATTAGACTTTAACTCTCAGAAACCACAACTAGCATGCTCAATATTTGGGGATTCTGGGAGGTATAGTCTAACAGCATTAGGGGACTCAAACTTGAGAACCACTTCTTTGGATTGGCCAGCCACCTAGGTGTCTCTACCTCTTCTAGTTTGCCTTGGACAGCTGCTCACAACCTTGCCTTGACATTGCTCTTCAAAATGTGAACAAAATTGGTTTGATTCCCAACTATTTTTGGAGATTGTGGCTGCTATAGACTTGTGCTATTTATTACTAATATGGTTTAAAAAGGGAATGCAAAGGATAAGTCCTACCTCTATTTATATTTTAAAAATCTATATATATTATTTATCTCACATGCTCTTTAGCATTTAACATGTTTATGCTTTTACAATTCAAGTTCAAATATGAATTCTTTAACAATGTGAGGCAACAACATAGTAATTTAGTGCCTCCCCCATTTTTCCTCTCCTTCTGCACTTCCTTTTCTCTTTCTTTCCTTCTGTTTTCCCAGGCAATGGACCGTTAGGGAAAGAGAGATTGATCTTGCCAGGGGTTTGAAGTAATAGCATATTATAGGTAGGGTTGCCATATTCTACTTCTTCACATCTGGGCATCTAATTTGCATATTATGCAAATTATTCTCTTCAAATTCATAACATTAATTGTTCAATATATTTCTTCCATTATGTTTCAGGTTCCATGCCATTTTTTACAATGAACCAGTACAGAATAATGATTAATGAAATGAACAGGGAGACCCAAATTCAGATCTTTGCTTGAGGATGAAATTCACCATGTGATGTTGGGTCACCAGTATCTCTCAGGAAAGCTACATTATGGACACGTAGGTTCTTGCAATCTGCAGTTTCCGCTGTTCACTCTCCACTCCTTCTGACTCCCTTTCATACCTCACCTTGCACCTTCACAGTGCAACCCCTCTCTTGCTTCCCACACACTGCTGCTCACATTCCTCACTCTCCCTTGCCTCACCTCACCTCACCTCACCCCCTCAGAGAGCATTCCTCTCTTGCTTTTTGCACTTGCTGCTCACAGTGCTTTCTCTCCATTTCCTTCATGCTCCTTCCTTTCCCTTACTTCATGCCCTCACAATGCAGCCCTCCCTTGCTTCTTGCACCTTGCTGCTCATGCTGTCCACTCCCCTTCCCTCCTACTCACTCCTTCACCTGACCTCATGCCTCTTCAGTGTCTCGCTCCTTTGCTTCTTACACACATGTGATTGTACTGCTCAGTCCCCTTCCCTTCTACTTCCTCCCATGCCTCACCTCACACCCTTGTAATGTGCCCCTCTCTTGGTTTTTACAAGTCACTGCTTGCATTGCTCACCCCGCTTACTTTCCTTCCTTCCTTCTCTCTCTATCTCTTCACCTCATCTCCTGCCTCACAAGCCTTTCCCGTGCTTCTTCCATGCCACTCCTGCACAGCTGACTCTTCCCCTCTCTTCCAGATGAAAGGCAGGGACAGACTTGTTTCTCACAGAACAATTTCACAGAAGAGTACCTCCAATTTTTTCCACTTAGCTCAGCTCAGCTACAAGGGCTAGAGAGCTACTTTAAAAAAAAAAAAATGAAAGCTTGGAGTCCAGACCAGATGATGGTCCTAACAGGCACTAGGTGACATGCCTAGAATTGGGGTGTGTGTGTCCAAACCAGACTATGACAACCCTAGCTGTAGGTGGCTTTTGAAATTAGAAATTAGGTAGAGGGCCACAGATTGAAATTAATGTGGTTGAAGGCTGCTCAGCTTGAGACAGGAAACAGTACCAGATACTACCAGGCTATTCACTGCTTGGGCTGGCTACAAGATATCCAGATTCTAGACAACTGGGTTCTGAATCCCCCCATTGCTCAGTTCATATTTTGGTTTATTAATTTATAAATATCAGCACACACAGAAATGGTCCACTGGGCTCTCTGTACCAGTAATATATCAGACACTTGCCTGAACTAGCAAGGTATCTTGAATGGATCCAGAAAAAAATAGATTCACAAAAAACATATCAGGCTATGCTTCTATGTACAGAACCAAGGTAACGATACAATGAATGTGCTTGGAGACTTAAACTATTCACTCATTTACTGTAAGCAATGAAGACAGCCCAATTTTCATCATGATAAGTTGAAGTGGAGTATCAGGCCACCAGGCTTTGATGCATTCTCATAGTATCATTAGCTCAGGGTTTGGAGATAACAGTCTAAATCCTATTGTTAGTCTTGACTACAGTAGAGCCTCTGAATCCACTGGGATTTACCTATGTGCCAATAATTGATCCGGGGTCTCCTCTAGTTGGAACTGTCCAATAGGATTCCAGCCAAAATGATACAGTTCATTATTACCTGCAATGTATGACTTTTAGAGAAGTTGTTTTGTTTTTGCAAAACAACACAATGACTGATAACATCGTTGCAGTTTTAGTGGAATGAATGGTATTTCCTCATTTTATCTGAAATATTTAGAGGGGGGTCTTTAGAGGATTTTTGGCCGTTTTCCTATTTTGCAACTCTATTATAATTATTAAAAAAATCAGTAGAAATACCTCACTCTAAAAGAGTGACTGTTAACATGTTACTGTGAAAACAACAAATAACACTTAATATGTGTGTGTGTGTGTGTGTGTGTGTGTGTGTGTTTAAGTTCCATATTGGTTCACTGCACTGACTGAAGTCAGGACACAAAATGCACTAAGCACACAGAATGAGCTGAGTGATTTTGGATGGCACTGGGATAAGCAGTCTGATTATCTTAACAACATCTGAATTGGATTAGGGAAAATCAAGTGCATCAGTAATTATTTTGTCTCTTTTCTTTATGGTACAGTATTGCAAAATTGGTAGGACTGGTCAATTTCGCTTTCAAGGTCTTTTATACTTATTCACAAAACAGCAAGCACTTTCTAAGACCCTTGAATGCTTCCTTTCATGGAACCCAAAACTCTTGCTAGAATGTGTCAATAGTGGGCCTGCTGTATATTGGCCCATAGTATAGACACAGAGAAGGGCAGCATGACCAGTTGACATTCACTTGAATTAATTCAAGCCAGTAGCAAAGAGAGCAGTCCAAAGCACAAAGGGAGCGTTCATGTTTTAGCTAGAAGGTGGCTTTATTTGGCTGTGGCTCTTAAAAAAAACCCTAAAGAAAGCAAAACAGGCTGGGGTTGGATGCAAACTTCAAGGGTACAGGTTAAACATCAAAGGTAATCAGACAGATTAATTAAATCCACTATTCTAAATGCATGAGAATATGCCAAAGTTTTACTTTTAGACCTTTCTGTATTTATTTATTCCTACCCTTTTCCCAAGGAGAGCTGAAAGAAAGCTGACAAAGTGCTTTCTCCTCTTTTGTCAAATCAAGTAAGCAGACCTTGCAGAGACTAAGGGCTTTAATGTTATAGTGCTATTATTCCACTTTAACTGCCATGGCAATATTGCATGGAATCATGGGATTTGCAGTTTGGGGAGAGGCATTTAGAATTCTCAGGCAGAAAGCTCCAGTGCCTCACCAAACTACAAATTCCAGAATTCTAAAGGGTGCAGCCAGGGCAATTACAGTGGAATAATAGTGCTGTAACAGTGTAGTGTGACAGGGACCTGAACCTCCCAGCTCCATACACATGAGTAGCAAAAGCAGCTGTAGGTCTGTTTATCAACCCTTGTCCCATAAATAGCCCTTGATGCACAGGGTGGACAAATGTGTGGTCCTCTGGATGTTTCAGACTCCAGCTCCCACATTCAGTTACCATTGGCTCTGCTTGCTGGGTAGGACTTATGGGAGTCGAAATCCAAAATATCAGGATTTTCCCCCAATCCTGCCTTGAGAGATTACATGACAATTCCATCTGGATGGCTATATGGGTGCTACTGACTAACTAGAGACATGTATGAACAAAGTAAGGGCTCTGGATATACTTCCCAATTTAGAAAGGGCCCCTTTGGGTGCTAAGCAGTTCAAAGGCCTTGATTTCAACATAGCTGGCATTTTAAATGTATGATGCACTGCTAGCATGGTTGATAACTGCCTTTCATAAACGGTGTAACTATTACACAGTTCAACAGTCTCAAAATAAATTGTGCATCATCAGCTATGTATGGAAATAAACATTCCACCACTTTGAGCATCATCAGTCTCATTTCAGTGCTCGGTGGGTCATCAATGTTTTGACTCACAGCCCAATTTCAATAGTGCTGAATGCCTAAATGGCATACAGACGAGATTAGCTTCAGACAGGAGCATTCATCATCACTTGTTAAAGAGAAATCTGTGCAAGACGCTCACAGTTTAGTTTTGAAGATGGTACCTTTCTGCCATGTTTCAGTCACAAGGGAAGAATCCAATAACAGTACAGATTTCTTGAAACACGGTGCAATCATATGGATATTTACTCAAAAGTAAGTCCCTTTGTATGTGCATAAAAGTGCAGCCTTAATCCGTTCCTCTGAAATCATTGGCACTAACCGCTAAGTCAATATGGATAGAATCTAATGACTGCAGTCTAATCTTAACTAAAGCTGGGGCAAATATCCCTTTCCTTGCAGTATTTTCACTGAAGAATTCACCTCCCACACAAGCTTTTCTGTTGTTTCTCATGATCAGCACCCTTTCTGGGAAAGAACACTCTAATGAAACCACTGTTCAGAAGGAATAATTTACCAATAACTAATAATTTGTAATAGGTTCCTTTTCCCAAGGACATTACATGACGTTAAGATGATGACTTAAGAAGGGATAATTTCACTCATGCTGTGGTGTAGCTGTAACTTCAGTTATATTTATAATTCCATAGTGTGCTGCCTCCCTAAATGGTGAAGGAGAAATATCACAGAGATGAAGGACTAACTTGCACTGTGCTTCATACTACTAACTTGTGGTCTGTTGTGAGTATTGAGGCGAGAACAACATGGGCTGGAGAAGAATTCATTTTGTTCCAAAGGCTATAGACATGAACCATTTTCAAGGTAATTAAAAGAATTCTAATTATTTATTAGAAATGAGAAGGTAAAGAATTGCTTTTAAAACTTTCTAACCACCATGGTAGCTGTTTTTGAAACTAGAACTGTTATCAGATTTTTAAAGTAAATTTTCCATGCTCTGGCAATGACACAATCTCATGATTTAGTTTTATTCTCAGAGGCATTCTCATGTGCAGGTAAAGACGAGATGGCTGCTCTACTGACCAATGCTCCATCCCCTTTGACAAAACAACTACGGAGCTGTTGGCCTTGGAAGCAGAAGTAACTATTTCGCACTTGTCTTAGGGTTTTTTCTGACCTCTACTTGCTTGACTCCCAGAGTCAGGAAGAAGAGACACTGGCAACCTTTTGACATGTGAATACTTACAGTATGAGAGATAAGATAGACTTGCAAGTTTTCATGTTGTTATATCACTGACCAAAGGCACTCTTTCCGCAGGTCAACCACACAGAAATGATACTTTGCTTTTTTTAAAAAATCACAACCTATACATCCACGATAAATACTGATGGATTTAGAGTAGAAGTGGGTGAAATGTTGCACACCCAACTCCTCAACACCGCCAGGCTGGGAAAAAAAAGTGAGATAAAAATGTCCAGTAACATTCCAGAAGCCTCTAGATGGCTGCAGTTGGCCATTTGAAGGTTATTTGTCCCCATGAGCCTATTTTAATCCAGAAATATACTTTAAAAAAAATCAAAAGCCACCTTCTGATCACTTCTGGTTTTGAAATATGGGCAAGTACTCGTGGGAGAATGAAAATGGCCTTCAGGTTTTCTGGAGTTCCTGGTGCTGATCCAGAGAGGTGAGCAGAATCCTTGTCCCAGTGCACATTGAAAGAGATTCCCTCACTTTGCAACCTTGTTTATGGGCTGCAAATCTGGATGCACACACCTCTAGTTTGTTAACATCTCTAAAGAGATATGGCATTACCGTCATTGCTAAGGAATGGACAGAAGAAGCACATTTCCCAGCTACTTGTGGAAGGCAGTGCCAGAAGACAGGAAGCATTCACATGTTGCTTAGAGAATCTGCAGCCCCCTGTCCCCAGGTTCCCGCTGAAGTTCAACAGCCTGAGGAACATAGGCGTCTTTCTTTTCCAGTGTATAGATAAGGAAGCATCCCTGTGTTGCCTAGGCAACTGAGCCATGCTTGCTGACTTCCTATGCTGAGCTGCTGTCTAGACAATTTAGGACTATGTTCTTCCCCTACCTTATAGAACACTTGCCCTCCCTGACAATTCCAGTTGGCTGTGCAGAAGCATGACATCATTCTGTTCATAACATGATCCCTTATGGGGTAGGATCACAAAATGATAAGGAAGATAAGAGAGGTGACCTATTAGGAGGATGAAGGTGGTAAATTCACACTCCACAAGCTTCCCCACTCTCAGCCCCAGTTTTTGCTTGAATATTCTAAGAGACAATAATTTGTCTTTGTCCTGCTTTTGACTATTATCTTCACTTTCTTTAATTGTATCATCACAAGTCAGCCTGTGTTCTGTGTACAGATCCTGTGGGTTTTCTGGGTTTCTCTGGAACAGTTATCATTGTACTAATGTCTCAAAGAGTATCTGGAACATTGCTTATTTCCTTTAACGATGAGCCCATCTTGTAAACAGGAATCCTTTCAAATTGTTGTTTAACACACAAGGATTCCATAAGAAGAACTTTTAATTTAATGGGGTTAGAAACATAAATCCAAAATCCTTTTATAGTGTACCTTAACTCCTTCCTTTAGGGCAGTTATCAAAACACAATCTAACCAGTAACCTAGGGAATTTTTGCAATATACTTAACACCGAACAATTTCAAAACGAAAGAACCTATAATAGAAGTGGTTTGTCTGTTTTCTTCCTAGTAAAGATGACAGTCTTTTGTAAACAGGCATTCTAAAATGGAAACCTGGAAAAGTAGCAGTACAACAGTGCCATCCCCTGTTTGCAAAAATCACTGTTTGTCTCTAAAATGCAAAGTGAATCTCTGATAAATTCTATCTTCTCCTCTTTCTTTCTTTTTCTCTTGCTATCTTTAAAACACTCTTACAGGCCTGCAAAGGAAAGCAATTTGCTTGAATCTGTCTGGACTGTTTTCTCACATAATCCTCTACAGATAAGAGCTACCAGCCCTGCATAGAACTCCACAACATTTCCAAGCTACAAAACAGAAACCTCTCATTCATTCCTGAAAACTCAAGTTGATATATAAATGACGACAGGTTTCCTTAAAGAATTCAGACTACGTGTATCCATTTTATAGCAATTGTAAAGATGATTAATGCCTGCATAAATGGCAGATACATTTTCACTTTGATTTAGGACTATGTTCTATGCAGATGTTGCATTTAATGCAAAGAGCTTATACCCAGTGGGAGAGTGGGACTGTTCTGTCTGATGTATTTATATACAGAATGCTACTGTAGTACAACATATGGAAAACAGTGAATGTGCATAGCTGTTACTTCATTGCCCAATGTACAGTGCACATTGCAGTATTATAGATTTGCAATAGTTCCACATATGGAGCTCCTTTCCTTGCATCCTCAGCAGGATACGCCCATGCGACATTGTCCAAAACAAAGACACTATATATGTGCAGAACAACTTATGCCTGTGTATGTCAACAATAGAGTTTTGCCCATAGTCCACCCAGGCATATCAAACTGAGCACCTATGTTGCAAAAAAAGTGAGGGCCAGTTAGGACTTGCTCTGGACATTTTGCTGCCTGAGATGAAGGATAAGATGGTGCTCACCTCCATTCCATTTGGAGAAGACAACTGAACTGGTTGCCAAATCTTACTTCAGCAGTGGCAACATGTTAGTTCCTGAGGTATGGTCTCCAAGACGGAAAAGACTAATAGACCCAGGTGGAATGTGTGGAGACTTGCCACCACACAAATGCACAAATACATATATGTGAAGTGGGAGAAGGGATGACCAAGTCAGAGTAAGCCTGCCAAGTATCCCTTGTTAAAAGGGATGTCCCTTTTGAGGGGCCTGAAACCTGGTCCCTTACAGAGTTTCAAGGTATCCCTTATTTTAAGAGATGTCTCTTATATGATGGCTGGAAAGCTTGTATTTTATGTATACGGAATGGAATGCTAAAACCGAACATATCCCAAAGAGTGTCAAAGAGTTTGGGGCTTAGGGCCCTTTAAGAAAAAGTAAGGCCAAGTTATAGGAGCAAACAAGCATGTCTGAAGCTCACCTCCAATGCAAATAATTATACCTCTTATCCCTTTCTCCTCTGCCTGAGCACTCCAGCAACCGTTCAAAATGGGTGAACTGGAACAGAGCACAGTCAGCCCTCCACATTTGTGGGTTTCACTTTTGCGGCTTTGATTATTCATGGATTATTCACTGTCACCTCTGCTGCTCCCTATGCTATTTTTAATAGGAACTGCAAGCCTCTCGAGGCGGAAAACTGCAAATTCAGCTTGTAAGTCCCTATTAAAAATGGTATGGGGCAGCAGTGGAGGTGGCAGTAAGCCCCACCAGCCAGCCACTTCTGCCTTATAAAGGAACCCTGATGCCTCAAAGGAATCCACAGTGGGTTGAATATGGTGATCATACTTTTTGAGTGTGTTAAATATGGTTTGGGATGGCCTAGAGTTATTCATGTTTTTTTCACATTCATGGGGGAATCTGTGCCTCTAACCCTAGCGAATGTGGAGGGGTGACTGTACAATCTCTCTCTGACTGCCTTTTTATCCTAATAACAATCCTGCATGGTAAATTAAGGCAGGAGGCTGTGATTGGCTCATGATAACCATATGTGCTTTTGACAGAAGCTGGGATTTGAATTTTATATTTCCATCATGTGAATCTATAGAGTTTTATAGCATCCTAGAGTTGGAAGAAATCCCAAAATACCATATTTGCTGGTGTATAGGATACACTTGTATACAAGATGCACTCTTTTATACACTGGAAAATACTATTTGCCAGCATTTAAGACACAGCAGTGTATAAGACACACCCCATTTTCAAACAGTATTTTTTTTGGGGGAAGCAAGTCTTATATGCCAGCAAATACAGTATATTTAATACAACTTCCTGTAACTGCAGGAATCCACACTTATGACATGGTTTGTTTTCTGTTACATTTTGTCACCCAACTCAGGCAAGATATTGTAGAACTCAGAAAGTTTCAGAAAAGGTGAATAAAAATGACCAAAGAGTTGACATATTTTATTTACAACAAAAACCTGAAGAACTTCTGCCCCAAGCTTCTGCGATCACCTTGCAGTCAATTTGGATTGCTACTCTGAGTGTGGATTTGAGAGTAACTGTTGTAGGAGCTTGATATCTGTTGTTTTAGAGTATTACAAGTGAAATACTTTTGAAGAAAAGGGGTTTTCAGTCCTATGCTCTACAAATGGGAGTGATAACAGAAACTGACCTGCCATACGTCTAGCCAACTCTGAGATGCAGGTTACTATGAATTTTTATCATAGTTTCCAAGCATTTTTGGTAAAATCAAAATGGATTCAGTTTTAATCAATATTAAAACTGGATTTTCATAAAGGCAGAAGTTTGTGCATTGTATTTTTTATGTTGATGAGAATGTGTTAATTTTACAGAAAAATGCATAGGTAAGTCAACTTTTATTTGATATTTGGGCCATTTCCACACTAGACTGATATAGTGCTATTATTCCATTTTCAACATCCTATGGAATCCTGCAAGCTCCAGGATTCCATAGGATGTTGAAAGTGGAATAATAGCACTATAACTGTCTAGTGCAGAAATGGCCTTAGACAGAACACACTATATTGATAACTACTTCCTGACTGACAAGCTCATGAATCATGAATTTTGACAGTCCCTTACCTGGTAACCCTAAGTGAGAGGAGCATATTATATGGGTATGATCAAGTCCCCCACCCATACACATACTGAGGTTCTTCTCATCAAACACAGCATCTGCACACATCTGCAAACATAGCTGATAATCCCCGTTTGACACACACATTAAAGTAAATCTTTTCAGTAGTGAACAGTTTCAAAAGAAGCCTACTAAACTTTAGAATTAATAACAGAATACTGTCTTGATTCCAGGCAAAGATTTCTATCTTACTCACTCAGTTGGGGATACAGGAAACCTTTCTGTCTCTATTGTTTCTTGGAGCTTCTGGATACAAGATACAAGCTGCACACAACATATTGCCACCAGTTGCTTGAGAATACAAGTAGGACTGTCAAGCTACGAACATATGCTATTCTGTGTAATGTGTAGTTTGGCCCAAACTAAAAGAGGAGAAGAGTAAAGCAGGAGGGGAAAGGGAATCAATAGTGCTAAGGCACAAACTGTAGAGATGAAAGGAAAATTAAAAAGAAAAAAGAAAAACCAAGGGAACCATGTGTACTCTTGAAGTTTGGTGTTCATACTCTCTTTGAATTCTCCACAAAAGTAGGTAACAGAACTTCTGCTGGTGTATCTGCCTCCTGGTATAATATTACACTTGAGGGCTGGCTTTACAGGAAGATCCCCCACCCACAAGGATCACTAAACAGTTCTGCCCTCCAGCCTCATTGTTAATTAATGAGGATGTTGAGCAACTGGATGCTACTTGATTTTAATGATCTCCTCCAATATTTCTATACCCTCTAAATGCCCTCCAAACACTACATTTTTTTGCTTTGATCAGCTTTTACTCAATATAGTTAATATCCTCCTTGAAGCAACCACAAGAGAATGTTCTTTTCCTCCTGGTATTTTCTTAAAAAAAAAATACTTCCCATCCCCTTTCTCAATGTCCATGGTTTTTTTGACCAGGAACTGGAGCATGAAAAGAATCTCACAGACAGCCCATGATCTGATACAAGGGGCTCCTTATCTTAACTCTTTGGACCATAGGTTACTGTTGTGGAAGAGGTATAGCTCAGAAATTAAACACTTGTTTGCACGTGGGACTGGGAAAGGCTTCCATCTGAACCTTTGGCGTGCTACAACTAATCAGTGTCACTGATCTGGTTGGGTTAGTGGCCTAACTCCATAAAAGGTAGGTCCCTATGACCTTAAGAAACAATGTCTCTTAATTCTGCAATGCTACATACCTGGGGAAGTTTGCTCCTCTGGAACTTCTTTTGGATAAACATATTGGACTACACAATGAATTTTAAAGTACTTGCTGTTATTTTCGGGCATAGATTCCTACCATCATTGTTTCTGTTCTTAAAGCTTTTGCCAAGTTGTCTTGAAGTTCAGATGGGTGAGGTACATAAAAGAGTTGGAGGCAAATTTCTCTGTAATACTGGGGAAAAATTGACATGTAAGACCAGGTTGGATGTGACAATGAAGACTCATGAGCATGGCTTCATCTTTGGAAACTTTTGCAAATAGCTATAGGAGTAGTCTCGATTAGAATGATGATATAGATGTTAAACCCACTTATTCCTAGACTTCTGTACTGAGATCCTTCCATGGCTTTGTTGTAGCAGTAGTGTGGATAAGATAAAGCCCCCTCCCATTATGTGTACTGGCAGTTAAGTTTTGCTTCAACACAGGTAATACTTGGAAACAGAAAGCTTTATTAGACAGACCAGCCAGGTTAACTCTAGAGGTGAATGGCAACTCGTTCATTACTGTCCTATAACACTGCACTGCCGCGTCCAGCCTCTTCACATCTGCTGCTTGAGGCCAGCCCTGTCTACCATCAGATCTAGCTTGGCCTCACAGTGAGTTTAACATAAAGAGTTGTCAGCTGTCACAGAAGCCTATCCCCTCCACCATTTCTGGGTGAGTCATTATTCTCTGTGTTGGTGGACAAGAAGACAGTTCAAATTGTTTGCAAATTTGAAGAGAAAAGCATTCAGCTTCTTCCCAGGGCAGCTACTGAGTGAAAAACTCAACTGTTCTCAATGCAGTTGGAACTGTGGTAGAATTGTCTGTCTCCATTGGAGGCATGGGCTGAGCCATGCAAAGACACTATGGACAGCCTACTTTGAAAGTGGTATTTGGGAATTTTAATGATTATATTAATTTCTTTCTTCTGATATGTTAGCAGTTCTCATGTGACTCCTAGTTTCAAAAGTATTGTCCTCCATAGCACTAGAAGTCAAGAAAAGTATAACCAGAGTTGCACAAATGATTATGTCCACTAGGGGACAACAGAGGTAGAAACATGCAGTTAGAATTCCCTCGCATGTTCTTTCTTTGTATTGTTGACCTGAGAGCTTCCTTATCCATACACTAATGTTCTCAGTTTTCACTTCACTTCATCCCACACGCTCTCCCCCTCCTCTTAGTAATGAAAAATGAAGTTCAGTCTAATAAGCCTTTCTCTTCATTGAAGAACTCTTGTGTTGGTGATTCTAAACACCCTATGTGCTAATAAATAGTAACAAACCTGTGTCCGTCTCAAAAGCTGTTAGGAAATTGCTGGTGCATTAGCTCTACATGTTTTCTATCAATTTTTCTGGATCTGGAAGTTTTAAAGACCATACATGGAGACCCATTATTTCCATTTCCTTTCCACATTCTTCCTGTTGGACATACATAGATGAAACATTGTTCTAGCGAGCCACTGATGGTTCTCAAATGATTCTACAGTTCTTGCCTATTTTCTACCTTTACTTTACTCCGTGTTCCATGGTCCATCTCATCCAGGAATGTCCCACAAATCCAGGAGAGACTTTGGGGCAGGTGTTTGGAGGAGATCAGCCAAGAATGTCACCTTCTACTTGCCCCCTTCCACCAGCACATCTTACAATCTAGTCTAAGGGGCTTTAGATGGAAAGAGGTATTTATGCTCCAACAAAGTTGTAGTAACCACTAAAATTAAAATTGCTAAGACAGACTTTGCATTTAAATGTTTTCTACTTTTTTTCCCTAAGAATTGTTTCCTTGTTAAAAAAAATCATTGGATTTTTAAAAACTATGATAAAAAGAAAAAGAAAAAAGAGAGGAAGAGGAGAACACATAAGACAGGAATGTGGGCTAGTGATATAAATTAATATAAACTGACTATTTTTATAAAAGCACACTTTCTATAACATACAAGTTTGTGAATACAAGCTGTGAGCTCTTCTGATTATTAAGCAAATGATAAAAACGATAAATCACTACGTTTTGAAGAAGCTGAGTTCAGAATAGAGGCTTTAAACATACTAGGAAGAAGTTTCCATTGAACCCAGAGTGATGTACTTCTGAATAAAATTACAGCCTTAACCTCTCATTCCTACCTCATGTGTATTTTGTATCTGTGTAACCTCAGGTTGCCTGATGACTTATGGCAACAAGTGGGTGACTCAGGGGTCCACCCGCAATACCAATGCCTCTGTGGATAGGTGGGGAATTATTAGCTCAAAAAGGAAGGCCTGCAAGTGACAGGTGGTAACCTCTTGGATCTTTTCACCTTTGTGTACTGCTATTAATGCAGAGATACCAGCTGGAGATTAAAATAATGTTTTCTTGGGGGGAAATCACAAACACAGGATTCAAGCAGTCTCACAACCATCCAAAGCTAATCAAAGGAAAGGAAGAAATATTGGATAGGCAAAGAGTTAGGATGAAGTGGGCAATATTTCCCAATCCTGAAGAGAAGAAAGTTGCAGCAAAATTGCTCAAACACGAGAGTTTGAGGGGAGCCCCGAGCAGAAGAATAGGGGAGCAAATGGACAGAGCGAAATGCTTGCATGCATCCAAGGTACTACAAACTGTTGGGCTTGGAGCCCAGGTTTAAATAACATTTTTCTGACCTCAAGAGGAAGGTGTTAATGGCTACCTAACAAGCACACAAAGGGGTCCAGAGCAGGCTAATGTCTTAGCATTAGATGACAAAGCACTGATGGGAGTTCTGATAGCTTCTTAATGTCTGGACATGTGAGGGAAACAAAAGGGGAAGATCAGCAGGAAGGAGGCTGCAGAATGTTAGGAGTTTGAATGGCTATCGTTTTCTAGGTTTGGGCCACTGAAAGAATAATCTTTTCCAACTAATCCTCAGTGAAAATATGACCTGGCCCTGTCTTGAAGTCCCTTCTGACCTACTTTTGCACGTATACAGCCAGCATGGATTTTCAGCCATGCATGTATGATTTATATTTTATGCCAATTAAATAATGTTCTTTGCCAATCATATCATGGAGTGGGGCTGTATGGCATCGTAACACCCACTGGATAATCTTGGGCAGGTCATAATCTCTCAACCTCAGGGGAAGGCAAAGGAAAAGCCCTTCTGTAAAAATCTTGTCAATAAAACCCATGATAGGCTTGCATTAGGGTCTCCATAAATCAGAAACAACTTGAATGCACACAAGAAGAAGAAGAGGGAATTTCAGCAGGTGCTGCTTGCATGATAAGCAGTGTTTGCTGAAATTACCTCTTCTACACATTTGACAAGAGTCCTGTTCCTTATTTCACCTGGTAACCTAGCACTGAGGGTTGCCAGTTCAGGATCACACATGCCCTGAGGTTTCCAAGCCAAAACCGGGTACACATTTAGTGTTACTTATTTAGGGATTTGTCATATGAAGCAAGAAAATCACAATTATAGCAGGATAATAGCATCTTTGGCTGGGACTTACCACATTACCTCATTCCTCTTCTGTTGTTCTCCCAGTAGAAGACAATCTGGAAAGCATTTATTTTACAAAGTAGATTATTAATGGATTTTTGGTATTAATGAAAGAAACACTTTACAAATAATAGTGTCTTTGGCTAGGACTTAAAACATGGCATCATTTCTCTTTTGTTGTTCTCTAAGTGGGGACTGGGAGAACAACAGAACAGAAACAATGTCATGTGATAAGACCCAGCCAAAGACACTGTTATCTTGCTGAAATTGGGATTTACCTGCCTCATGTGATGAAGCCCTAAGTATCAAACACTGTTCCTCATAGCTCATTCAAATACACTCACACACACACCATATTTTCCTGTTTGGAAATTAAGAGAGAACTGTTATCTAAGAGGGTTGTTCCCAGATCAAAGTGAAGTGAAGGGATTATTCCTTCTCACTTACTTAGGGAGACGAGATAAAGAACATTTAGTCTAGCCCACTTGCCTCTACCCAGAAAGTAGATGCAGAGGAGAGAGGAAGGTGAGCCCTGGTGCCATATCTGAAAGGGAAGGAGGAAGTAAATACACAAACCTCCCTGAAGTCTTTGCTAGTTGCAGCAAGAAATCAATTAATCTTTGCAAACTGTAGCAAGCTCCTGCTGTACACGCTGTAGTATAGACTTTTCCTTTTGCCCTAAAATGAATGAACCCTAATTGGAGAATTTATACCCTCATCTCCCACCTGGAGGTCATGAGGTGACTCATGAAAGCTGGAGATGCCAGGCCAGACCCTGATATCTTGCAACCTTACTAACACTGGGTGCAGTGAACAAAACAGAACAAAACAAAAAAATTCTTGCCAGGCAAGAGTATATCAAGTACCTTCCTGCATTCTCTACTCATAAACCTTCCAAAAATGGTAGCCTGAATGCTATTGGTAGTCCCAACTAAAATAGACTCTTTGAATTAAGTGCTGAATGGTGACCCATCACTTATGCAAATTCCATTAATTCATTGAATCTATTCTATTTAGGACCTCTAATAATATTCAGGCTAATTCCAGCATTTACCTGTCACCCACAACAAGATTCATTCCAGAAGCCCTTTAGATTCTGGGTTGATTCTTTCATTTCTGAGCTTCCAGCAGAAAGAGGGCTCTTGCCAAATACTCTCATTCACATATGTGCACAAATTCCCAGAATGTACAAACATACCAGATGAACCCAGAATCATTAGTCTTCAATGCATCCAGAGCCCATGTCTCACCTCTTTCTTCCTGGTTGAAGTGAAAGGTTCCACCATCTTTTCAGAGGCTGAAATCTCCTGAAATAGAAGACAGAGGATAACAAAGATCTGGGACTTCAATGAAGAACTCATGAGAGGACAAGTTTGTGTGATAGATTTGGGAAAATCTGAAAAGAAAAGAAACTAAACCAGAAAAGTGAGAAGGTCAAATCCAAACTCTTAATGAAAGCATACCAGTAAGCAAATAACCTAGATATATGCCAAGAATCTGTGATCTTAATAGTTCAATGATAATCAATGGAAAGAAGCACTTGAAATGTAAAATTGGAGAAAATGCAGGATGCTATGCCAGAAAGTTTAGTATCTTCTTGTCATTTCAATCTCAATTAATTCAGCACTGATATTCAGATGCTCAAATGTGCCATTATCAATAATGCTCACTCATATGTTGTTTTTAGAGCTGTCATCAGGGGTGTCTAGCTAGGGCATTCTTGTCATCATTTTTTATGAATTCCAGACAGCTAAGTCAGTGTTCAATCTTCTCCATCACAATGTAGCAATTGACAGCTAAGGCCAAACCTTTAAATACAATACATGGAAATGGCAATAACAAAATGACCAGAACCCTCATAAGGTTAATTCGGCCATAGCACTTGGCACTCACTCAAAAACTTTCCTTAAAAAAACAAAACAATGAATGTAAATATGGTTACATTTATATGGATTGTCCAAATATACTGTCCAAGTATAGATGGCAACTGATTTTTTTAGCAGGGGTTCATTTTTTAACATGGAATTGAATACTCAGAAATACTGGTTTCTCACACAGCCTCCAGTTCACATTCAGATGTGCTCATGGGAGTTGGGGGATTCTGGGAACAGTAGTCCAAAAAGAAATGTTTTCAAGCTCTAGCTAAGACACAGGCTATAGACTTTACAATCCCTCGCTGCCATCCTCCTGCAAGATCACCATTGTCATTTGAAGAGAGTTCTCTCCTTCTGTACTTCAGGGCCAAATGAGGTACCAGTATTATGGAAGCTGGGTTGTGTGTTTCAGAATGGAGGACTGCCCAGCTACATAGAAAACAAAAGCAGGAGTTGATTTTAACAGCAAAAGTGATGTGCTAGTGAGAAGCACAGAACCCTACCCCTAACTGTGATTTGTTTCCCTAAAGCTTCTCCTTCTTTATGGAGAAACCCATTATACAGAACTGTCACTATCTTGCTAATTTGGTCTTCATGGCCCTGGACCATAAAATCCACTGCTATTCACATAGAGGCAGCTGAGATACATAACAGCTTCTTATGCTCAAGCTTCTGATAGTCACATGGGAATGAAGGAAGGTAAAGAAATCAGTTGCTACCCCCCCACCGCCCTCACCAAATCAGGTTGGGTCAAAGCAATTGAAGCTTCTATGAGTTGAGTCCTTGGACTCTGAGGCTCTGTTACATACCTTCCAACTGTTCTGATTTGGTAGGGACAGTCCTAATTAATCCTCTGTCACCAAATTTTTTCAACTGCCTTTTAAATACCCCAGTCCTCCTCCCACTTTTCCCTTTTATCTTCAGCTTCTTCCAGCTGCTGCAAACTGAGTTCAAAGTGCAAAACTAGTTAATTAAAGGGGAGGAGAGGAAGGATGGAGTCTTGTCCTTCTCAGGAGGGTCAGGCAAAAGCAAACTGCTGCAGCCTCTCCCATCTTGTGTGTTCTTCCTCATTAATAACTGATGTCTTCTTAACATTAATAACTTTTGCCATCTTAACAACACTGATGTTGCTTGGCCACACACATCCAAGTTTTCATCTGTGAAATTTTGGAAGCTATGCTGTTAGTGGCTACAATTAAAACACCGGGGGATGAGTTCCTGAGGTGCTAGTTGCTCATCAGTACCACACTTCCTTCCCATCTGCAATCAGGAACTGGCAGAAGTGTACAATCTTGATCAGGGATTCCCCACCACCAAAAAAGCAAAAGAGATAACCTCTCTATGTTACTTCCTAATAATTATTTGCCTGGCCCTCTTGACTGGGCACCAGGTGTGTAGCTACCAAGGAGGAGGGGGCAAATGAGGACACTGTCCTCCCAATTAAAAATTCTGCCCTCCCAAATGAAATGTTCATTCATTCCCAAAGTTTCTAGAGTTGGAGTAACTTAAAATCTCATTTGAGCATTTAGAGATACAGCTTAGGGACTCAAAGAAAAGGGGCAGGCAAAGTGACCAGAGGAAAGTGAACACAGCAAATGTAAAAATTTTAGACGTGAACAATTTTCAGTGTCTCACTATCTGCAATGCTAGAAATCTAGGGACCAAGGGAAAATTTTGAGAGCAAAATTCTTATTCAAGGGGATCAGTGCCCTAATCTCCTCCCTCCAATAGCTATACTCCTTCTAGTCCCCCAAAATAAGATCAGAAGAAGGCTTTTATCTCCTGATTTTAGCAATCACTCAGGATCCTAGAATACCTGGTTACAACAGTTGGCAATTTTCCTCCTTGTTGTACCTGTCACAAATACACCCAGCTGCTTTGCATAATTTGCTTTTATTCTGTGTCTGTCATCACATTCTTCTCCCCACCTACTAGCCACATTACTGTGCAAGCAAAGCACTCAGATGCTTGCAGATTTTTGCAGCCTACAGCAAAATATGTTCTTTCACCTGGGTTGTTTCCTCTAAACAATTTCAGGACATTTCCACACTAGACCGTTATAGTGCTAGTATTCCACTTCCAACATCCTATGGAATCCTGGGGTTTGCAGTTTAGGGAGGGGCCTCAAAGGCCCCAGTCACAAAGGACAATGTTTTTATTACTACTTTGCATGTGAAACAACATATTGGTTTGGGATCTAAACCTTGGCTTATTTCATTCTCACCTGCAAGAACAATTTTTTTCAAAAATTCTATTCCCATTGGCTTGGATTACAAATTCCAGCATAATTTTTTTTTATTCTTTACTTTTTTGACAATTCAAGACTTTTTTTTAAAACTAATAAATGTGGTTGGCACAGAAAGCAGTATCTTTTTCACAAAACATAGTATTTTCTGTTCAAAAACTTTGGTTTTTTTCATCCCCCAACAGATGAATGTATTGGCAGAAAAAATGTCCTACTATGGGGGGGGAAAGAGGCTTGTGGCAGCAGATCTTTCCTTGACTGGACACCTTTTCTTGATGAAGAGGGAAAAATCTGCAAGCATTCTTTACATGCCTACTACCTTTTGCTAGCTTTCACTATTCATTCATTTTCAGCAGCAGTACTTCAGCTGTATCTTTGCCACATGTACAATTTCTGTCAGAAGATGGATTTACAGCACCAGCACAAAATCCTTCCTGGAACCACTGCACTCTGGACAAAAGGTGTCCCAGAGGCAAGCACAACATAGCAGAGTTTCAAAACAGCAACAGGCGTGTGCAGCAGAATGTAACTTACAGCATCAGCTCTGACCCCTCTGCCCACTGGTTAGTAACTCATACACACAGAGTTTGTCATCCAAAATACCTGGAAGCTTTAATCTTCACTGTTCCAATATATATATCTGAACACAGGATACACAGATCCACAGTCATAGATTCTTCATCATAGACACATCAAGCAGAGGTTCGCTCAGACAGAGGTTCAGAGTCAGAGAGTCAGAGAGTTTTCCCACTCCTCTTTTATACACACTTGCTGATAGGTCATCAGCTAGGGACAATGGCTGATGCAACCCCTTGCCATGATTTCAGTTTATCATGACTCAGCCTTTACTACATGTCCCCTAGGGATTACATCATGACTTGCCAAGTCATTCCCAGGTATTTCCCCACATGCTTATCAAATGTATTTTCAACTGGGGCAAATGTCACAGCATTTCTATCCAACAATTTCTTAAGGACTTCCAAGAATTTCAGAAATCAAGAAACTATTTTGGAAAAGCCTTAAGGGAAGAACACAATTGTCTTCACTCCAGAAACCCACTCTCAAGCAAACCATCTTCTTGACTTCCGTATTTCCCTCCTTGTTCCACTTAGTGATGGAGGAAACCATTGGTGTGGTGGAACCAGGGCAGGCAGGATCAGAGTGCTTAGATATTATTATTATTATTATTATTATTATTATTATTATTTGCAGGAATTATGACATCAACTGCCAACTCTCCAAAAATTTCCTTGTTTCCTCTGAGGACTTATCTTGGCTGGCAAAAAGCCTCAGAAATTTATCTGTACGTATATATTACAAAAAAAGAAAAAGAAAAGAATCTAAACAATGTGTGTCCCAGTTTATTCCCTGTGAATTTCTGGGACCAGCTGGCACTTCTGAAACTCAAGACAGGAGGTGTTTGTTAATAAAATAAAATAAAATAAAATAAGATAAAATAAAATAAAATATATCCTGGAAGATATTGATATCAGCAAGCATAACTTCCTGTGTCAAGATTGTTGTCTTCACTCATCCCGTACTTTTGGGCAATCCACTGAAAATATATTGCAAAAAGGCAAATGGGTGCCCATACCCACAGAAGGACATGAAACCGCAGCATATTTAGAGCATGACTGGATCACCGTAACAATCACTATAAGATAAACAAGAATACAAAAGTCTGATATTAGGATTATTGGCCTTTTGGAGGACCCCTGAGTTTAGCTGGAATTCTTAGAGTATAAGATTTACCACAGAGGACTGCAATTTTGGATTCTTCTTGGGGGCATGGCATGATTCCTTGGAAAAGTAACCTACATTTTAAAATAGGAGTGGGTGAATAGCTCTCATTTTGAAAAGGAAATAGTGCAGCCAGCCCTATCAGCAAACTACAGGTGATGGCACCTTGCATGTTTATTTGGAGCTCCCTATAGAGAGCACTGGGAACACTAAAGAACTGAGAAATTCCATAATCGGTTAGTTTCTCTGAAAGTTACTTTATGTCACAATTATTGCTGTAATGAATGTTTGCAACAGCACAACTTCCCAGTAGGTGTTTTTGTCGAGCAAATCTTGTGTGTCTACATCACTTTGAGTGTCACATAAGCAATTGCCTTTTGCTCAACAACATTACATCTACGCAGAGTCGTGATGATCAAGTTACTGGCACAAATCACACAGTTTCTATTATTATTATTTTAATGCCGCAAGCTGACTGAGTATCCAAGGCAACAATCCTGCTGCTATGCAGAGTTGGAGATGCCGAAAGCAGGGCGGAAAGGAAACTGTTGTCTTCTACTAGCTGCAGAAGGTAGGTCTAGGAGAAGTTACTACAAAGAGAGCTAAAAAAGGATGGGCACCCAAGTATTCTCTCCAAACCTCTCCTCATATTTTCCAAATGCTCAAATAGGCGGTCAGTACTCAAAAATGTAATATCTACAGTCAACATTTTGCAGAAGCTGATTTCAATAGCTAATACTGGACAAAATGTGGTAGTTGGACATGGAATAGGGTGGGCAACTGCAGCCCACCAGATATTTTTGGATTATAAATCCCATAATCCCCCTCACTGGTGGCGGTATTATCTAAGGCTGGTAGACAATTTAGGCAATAGCTATCTGTTCCCAATTTAGGAGATCTGATAATATGTAATGTTAGGGATATCATAGCATTTGATAGTTGACAAATAATGTAATAGTATTTAAGAATGCAAAGGACCAGAATTTGGATACCTCTGCATCAAGGTTGTCATGTTTAGACATGGAAGATCCTAAAAAAAATTGAAAGACGTGTTCCTTGGATTATCTCAGGAAACTGCCACTGAAGATTCTTCCATCTCCAGCACTCAAACATACTTCCATGCCAACAGCTACAACTATTACTGGACTCCTTCTGGAAGTTCCAGCCATCTTATCTTTGCTGTCCTACCAGTCATACAACCAACTGGAGACATACTGGACTCACAGGAGTGCATGCAGACATGTGCTTCTTTAAGTCTCCTGTTGACTTAAGGCAACTTCATAGATTTCATAGACAAGGAATACTCAGAGACAGTTTTGCCAGTCCCTCTGAAATATAGCTTACAGTATCTGGTATTCATTGGTGGTTTTCCATCCAAGCACTAACCAGGGCTGGCCCTGCTTAGCTTCCAAGTTCAAATGGGATCTGATTTAGGGCAATTGAACCCTCACAGGAGTATATTCCATGAAAGAAGAGCATTGATGCTTTCCAACTCAGGAGCAGGCAAAGTGCAGCTCTCAAGGCTGTTCTGCTAGTTCCTGACCTCCAACCAGATACTCTCATACTGCCTTTTGAGGGAGGGTTATAAATTATGTCTTCTAGCCTTCGAAAGCAGTAATTCACCACCAATGCAGGTCACATTCCCCACGATCTGCTTAGTTTCACATTAAAAATTCCAATTTTTCAAAACCAAGAGTGGTTGTCTGGCTATTTTTAGTATTTGTTCTACCATTTTTGTTTGTTTGTTTGTGTGCCCCCTCCTACTGCAGACTCAGAAAATTGTCCCCAGAGTCACTCATGTTACCCACCCTTGCTTTAACATAAAGCTAATCTCATTCAGGGAAGTAAGATGTAATTAAGATTGCCAGTTCAGGACTATTGCTGGTATTGAGGTTTTGCGGCCCCAAACCTGAGACCAAATACACACACAATACATGTTTTCCTGTTTGGAGATGAAGACAGAAAGGAATTGTTCCCACTGAGGGGATTATTCCTTCTCACTTACTTCAGAAGATGGGATAAGGACCACTTTATCTAGCACTTCTAGACTAGTGGTCTCCTCCAGGTGTTTTGGACTTCAGCTCACAAAACCCCTAATCAGCTTGGGCAGCAATCAGGAATTCTGGCTGCTGAAGTTCAAAACATCTGGAGGACCAAAGTTTGGGAACTACTGTTCTGCCCAGAAGGTAGAGGCAGAGCAGAGTGAAGGGTAAGCTCTGGTGCCACGATGAATAGGAAGAAAGAAGAAAACTAACGAATATATAGACCCCCTCTAAAGAGTACATGCAAAGTGCAGCGAGAAATCTGTGAAGCCTTGCAGATTGCAGCAAGCAACTGCTCTTTTTGCTGTGTTGGAGATTTATACATAATTCTTCCCTCTTGCCCAGAGCTGAGCACACTAAAACTGGAGAATCTGTACCCTCATCTCTTGCCTGAAGATGATCCATTAACACTGGAGACCCAGGCCTAGGCCCTGAGAAAAGGCAACCCTAGGCCTGAAACACTCATCTCTCTCTACAGAAGTATCTGAGTTCTTTTCAGTACCAATCACTAGTGTACCTCTATGGACCTCTGCAATGATGTCACTACAGCACAATAAATGAAGGCTAACAGCTTTCTCTTTTCAGAAGGGGTCAACAGACTTTTCAGAAGGGGTCAATAGGGGAACTACCAGCTACTAGACTCTACTACATGTCTTTCAGATCTCTGGAATTAAGAAGATTTCTGGTATTTGATTCTCTTCCAGAAATATAAATGGACATGGAAACTCCTGTTACCCTGCTCTCTGGGGGTCCCGGGAGGGACACCTAAATAACCAAACAATATAACATAACCTTGGGGAAAATTAGATGGAGCACTCACTTAAGCTAGCGAGAGGCAGGGTAACTTAGCAGGATTTTGCAACCCAGTGTCTACGGGGTCAGTTCAGTCAAGCAGCCAGACGGGTTTAAAGTAATAAAAGTGATGTTTTATTGAATACAGACAAATGTTAAAGACACCACAGCCACACAGATAACTAAGGAATCAGAAATTGAATTAGAGAGAGAGGTTTTCAGATGGAAATGGGTGATATGACACCTGTCTCGTACTCCTGGATCTTAGGAGAGGAGCCGGGGATGCGGAGAAGAAGCTCAGCTTGATTAGCTGAGGGGAGTTTGAAACGGCAGCAAGGCGGGATGGAACTCTGAAGCGGGTCGAGCGATCCGAGGAAGGTCTCGGAATCAGGGTTTTTTATAGGGTGAATTGTGACTGCAGGCTATGCCTTACTCAGGGAGCAACAATGAGTTTTGGGTGCAAGACAATGTCTCAGAAAGGTCACAACTTTGCATGATGGAATCAGAGCCGAATCAACAATAGTGTGGCCAGTATGCATATGCACAGCACTTACCAATGGACAGCACAACCTTTGTCCAGTAGCCTGCTCGGGGCAGGAAGCTTTTGTTAGTATCGCACATATGTAATTAGGTGTTTGCCGGAGAGGTCCCTGAAGCGACAAACCGGCTGTGTCTGGCTTGCCTGGGTGGAGAATGGAATGTCCAGCAATTATCGGCCATGCCTGTTTGCATGCTTGTCCGGTGGCCTCACAAACACTTGGAGCGGGGTGGTGGAAGAAAGCCGAATGGTTTGATATCGAAATGATATCTAGGGGTGTCCCCAAGGAGGTCTAAACTGTAGTAACACTCCTCTGATGAAAATGTAGAAGTAAATAATACTGCTGCTTTCCACCTTCCATCTTTTCAGCATTTTCATGTCTTGTCATAATCTCAATATTTCCTGTTTGGAAAAAAAAGGGAAAATAGGGTTGGGAAACTATAAAATTACCATTTTCCGGCGTGTGTGTGTTTTGTTAAGTCCATAGATGGCACAGCACTTGATAGACAATGAATATTGCCTTATAGTTTGATCATCAATCATTCTGTAGAAGAGGCTAGTACTGCAACTTGCTGAGCGCTGTCTCCACACAACATTACAGAAAGAGAGATGGCTTTGTTCTCAGAGCCAACATGCCAAGGCTGTCATGAATTTTAACAATTATATGCATAAGTCCCACTCTCTTGGAAATATGGATCCTATCTTGCAATCATTCCTTTAGGAATGTGTTTCTTAAGAAACAGTTGGGGTGCGTATTAACACAATAGCTGTCAAAACAAGAAAATAGAATTTAGGATCAACTATTCAGTGTCTCAACCTTTCAGTGTTTCCTTTCCAAAGATTTAACCACCATTTCCACATTCACTCTACAATTGTATTTTAACAAAAAGAAAGAAAAAGAGAAAAAGAGAAAAAATGACAGCTCAAGGTTAATTACTTGATCATATCTAGTACCAACAATCCAAAGCCTGAAACTATTGTATTCCTAAGAATGAAAGCAAATGACTAGAAATTCCTTTTTGTTAGAATGAGAGCAACATTCCATACTTACATAAACATATGTTGGCACAAGGGATTTAGACGCCTATTTCATCCCAGTTTGCTGGTCAGAGGATTCGAAAACACTGGGCAGGCTCTAAAGAATTGTGTGAAGAGTCCCACCAACTCTTTAAGTTTAAGTTTCTCAAATGCCCAGCTCTTCATATCACTTGGCAAACTGATTTTGAAACACAGGGGAACTTTCCAATCTTGCATGCAGGTCAGCTCTTCAAAGAAACCCTTCAAATCCACTAGGTAATGTACCCAAGCTTTTCAATAAGCCCTGCATAGCTCTTTAGATCACTGCAAAGTCACAGGCTTTATAGAAAATGTGAAGTCTTATCCCTTCATCTACCTAGGGCT